>JARPMR010000010.1:0-496038 GCA_029955525.1 Oeneis ivallda
GCGCGCAACACTGACCGACACCTCATCACTGTGCACCCTTGTGGTGTGGCACGTACCTGTAGGGCACCAGCAGCAGCGGGCCCGCCGTGAGCGGCAGCAGGCGGCGCGGCAGGTCGCTGCGCGCGCACAGCCACACCAGCCGCCGCGCTGCGCCGCGTCGCTGCAGCAGCGCCACGTTGGACTCGGCGCACGCGCGCACGTAGCGCCAGTCGAACTCCGAGCCGCGCGCGCGCCACCCCAGCAGCACACGCTGCGCGAGACCAGCACCTGCGGCACCGCGCGCAACACACCGACACCTCATCACTGTGCACCTTGTGGTCTGTGGCACGTACCTGTAGGGCACCAGCAGCAGCGGGCCCGCCGTGAGCGGCAGCAGGCGGCGCGGCAGGTCGCTGCGCGCGCACAGCCACACCAGCGCCGCGCTGGCCGCGTGCTGCAGCAGCCGCCACGTTGGACTCGGCGCACGCGCGCACGTAGCGCCAGTCGAACTCCGAGCCGCGCGCGCCCACCCACAGCAGCACGCTGCGCGAGACCAGCACCTGCGGCACCGCGCGCAACACACCGACACCTCATCACTGTGCACCTTGTGGTGTGGCACGTACCTGTAGGGCACCAGCAGCAGCGGGCCCGCCGTGAGCGGCAGCAGGCGGCGCGGCAGGTCGCTGCGCGCGCACAGCCACACCAGCGCCGCGCTGGCCGCGTGCTGCAGCAGCGCCACGTTGGACTCGGCGCACGCGCGCACGTAGCGCCAGTCGAACTCCGAGCCGCGCGCGCCCACCCACAGCAGCACGCTGCGCGAGACCAGCACCTGCGGCACCGCGCGCAACACACCGACACCTCATCACTGTGCACCTTGTGGTGTGGCACGTACCTGTAGGGCACCAGCAGCAGCGGGCCCGCCGTGAGCGGCAGCAGGCGGCGCGGCAGGTCGCTGCGCGCGCACAGCCACACCAGCGCCGCGCTGGCCGCGTGCTGCAGCAGCGCCACGTTGGACTCGGCGCACGCGCGCACGTAGCGCCAGTCGAACTCCGAGCCGCGCGCGCCCACCCACAGCAGCACGCTGCGCGAGACCAGCACCTGCGGCACCGCGCGCAACACACCGACACCTCATCACTGTGCACCTTGTGGTGTGGCACGTACCTGTAGGGCACCAGCAGCAGCGGGCCCGCCGTGAGCGGCAGCAGGCGGCGCGGCAGGTCGCTGCGCGCGCACAGCCACACCAGCGCCGCGCTGGCCGCGTGCTGCAGCAGCGCCACGTTGGACTCGGCGCACGCGCGCACGTAGCGCCAGTCGAACTCCGAGCCGCGCGCGCCCACCCACAGCAGCACGCTGCGCGAGACCAGCACCTGCGGCACCGCGCGCAACACACCGACACCTCATCACTGTGCACCTTGTGGTGTGGCACGTACCTGTAGGGCACCAGCAGCAGCGGGCCCGCCGTGAGCGGCAGCAGGCGGCGCGGCAGGTCGCTGCGCGCGCACAGCCACACCAGCGCCGCGCTGGCCGCGTGCTGCAGCAGCGCCACGTTGGACTCGGCGCACGCGCGCACGTAGCGCCAGTCGAACTCCGAGCCGCGCGCGCCCACCCACAGCAGCACGCTGCGCGAGACCAGCACCTGCGGCACCGCGCGCAACACACCGACACCTCATCACTGTGCACCTTGTGGTGTGGCACGTACCTGTAGGGCACCAGCAGCAGCGGGCCCGCCGTGAGCGGCAGCAGGCGGCGCGGCAGGTCGCTGCGCGCGCACAGCCACACCAGCGCCGCGCTGGCCGCGTGCTGCAGCAGCGCCACGTTGGACTCGGCGCACGCGCGCACGTAGCGCCAGTCGAACTCCGAGCCGCGCGCGCCCACCCACAGCAGCACGCTGCGCGAGACCAGCACCTGCGGCACCGCGCGCAACACACCGACACCTCATCACTGTGCACCTTGTGGTGTGGCACGTACCTGTAGGGCACCAGCAGCAGCGGGCCCGCCGTGAGCGGCAGCAGGCGGCGCGGCAGGTCGCTGCGCGCGCACAGCCACACCAGCGCCGCGCTGGCCGCGTGCTGCAGCAGCGCCACGTTGGACTCGGCGCACGCGCGCACGTAGCGCCAGTCGAACTCCGAGCCGCGCGCGCCCACCCACAGCAGCACGCTGCGCGAGACCAGCACCTGCGGCACCGCGCGCAACACACCGACACCTCATCACTGTGCACCTTGTGGTGTGGCACGTACCTGTAGGGCACCAGCAGCAGCGGGCCCGCCGTGAGCGGCAGCAGGCGGCGCGGCAGGTCGCTGCGCGCGCACAGCCACACCAGCGCCGCGCTGGCCGCGTGCTGCAGCAGCGCCACGTTGGACTCGGCGCACGCGCGCACGTAGCGCCAGTCGAACTCCGAGCCGCGCGCGCCCACCCACAGCAGCACGCTGCGCGAGACCAGCACCTGCGGCACCGCGCGCAACACACCGACACCTCATCACTGTGCACCTTGTGGTGTGGCACGTACCTGTAGGGCACCAGCAGCAGCGGGCCCGCCGTGAGCGGCAGCAGGCGGCGCGGCAGGTCGCTGCGCGCGCACAGCCACACCAGCGCCGCGCTGGCCGCGTGCTGCAGCAGCGCCACGTTGGACTCGGCGCACGCGCGCACGTAGCGCCAGTCGAACTCCGAGCCGCGCGCGCCCACCCACAGCAGCACGCTGCGCGAGACCAGCACCTGCGGCACCGCGCGCAACACACCGACACCTCATCACTGTGCACCTTGTGGTGTGGCACGTACCTGTAGGGCACCAGCAGCAGCGGGCCCGCCGTGAGCGGCAGCAGGCGGCGCGGCAGGTCGCTGCGCGCGCACAGCCACACCAGCGCCGCGCTGGCCGCGTGCTGCAGCAGCGCCACGTTGGACTCGGCGCACGCGCGCACGTAGCGCCAGTCGAACTCCGAGCCGCGCGCGCCCACCCACAGCAGCACGCTGCGCGAGACCAGCACCTGCGGCACCGCGCGCAACACACCGACACCTCATCACTGTGCACCTTGTGGTGTGGCACGTACCTGTAGGGCACCAGCAGCAGCGGGCCCGCCGTGAGCGGCAGCAGGCGGCGCGGCAGGTCGCTGCGCGCGCACAGCCACACCAGCGCCGCGCTGGCCGCGTGCTGCAGCAGCGCCACGTTGGACTCGGCGCACGCGCGCACGTAGCGCCAGTCGAACTCCGAGCCGCGCGCGCCCACCCACAGCAGCACGCTGCGCGAGACCAGCACCTGCGGCACCGCGCGCAACACACCGACACCTCATCACTGTGCACCTTGTGGTGTGGCACGTACCTGTAGGGCACCAGCAGCAGCGGGCCCGCCGTGAGCGGCAGCAGGCGGCGCGGCAGGTCGCTGCGCGCGCACAGCCACACCAGCGCCGCGCTGGCCGCGTGCTGCAGCAGCGCCACGTTGGACTCGGCGCACGCGCGCACGTAGCGCCAGTCGAACTCCGAGCCGCGCGCGCCCACCCACAGCAGCACGCTGCGCGAGACCAGCACCTGCGGCACCGCGCGCAACACACCGACACCTCATCACTGTGCACCTTGTGGTGTGGCACGTACCTGTAGGGCACCAGCAGCAGCGGGCCCGCCGTGAGCGGCAGCAGGCGGCGCGGCAGGTCGCTGCGCGCGCACAGCCACACCAGCGCCGCGCTGGCCGCGTGCTGCAGCAGCGCCACGTTGGACTCGGCGCACGCGCGCACGTAGCGCCAGTCGAACTCCGAGCCGCGCGCGCCCACCCACAGCAGCACGCTGCGCGAGACCAGCACCTGCGGCACCGCGCGCAACACACCGACACCTCATCACTGTGCACCTTGTGGTGTGGCACGTACCTGTAGGGCACCAGCAGCAGCGGGCCCGCCGTGAGCGGCAGCAGGCGGCGCGGCAGGTCGCTGCGCGCGCACAGCCACACCAGCGCCGCGCTGGCCGCGTGCTGCAGCAGCGCCACGTTGGACTCGGCGCACGCGCGCACGTAGCGCCAGTCGAACTCCGAGCCGCGCGCGCCCACCCACAGCAGCACGCTGCGCGAGACCAGCACCTGCGGCACCGCGCGCAACACACCGACACCTCATCACTGTGCACCTTGTGGTGTGGCACGTACCTGTAGGGCACCAGCAGCAGCGGGCCCGCCGTGAGCGGCAGCAGGCGGCGCGGCAGGTCGCTGCGCGCGCACAGCCACACCAGCGCCGCGCTGGCCGCGTGCTGCAGCAGCGCCACGTTGGACTCGGCGCACGCGCGCACGTAGCGCCAGTCGAACTCCGAGCCGCGCGCGCCCACCCACAGCAGCACGCTGCGCGAGACCAGCACCTGCGGCACCGCGCGCAACACACCGACACCTCATCACTGTGCACCTTGTGGTGTGGCACGTACCTGTAGGGCACCAGCAGCAGCGGGCCCGCCGTGAGCGGCAGCAGGCGGCGCGGCAGGTCGCTGCGCGCGCACAGCCACACCAGCGCCGCGCTGGCCGCGTGCTGCAGCAGCGCCACGTTGGACTCGGCGCACGCGCGCACGTAGCGCCAGTCGAACTCCGAGCCGCGCGCGCCCACCCACAGCAGCACGCTGCGCGAGACCAGCACCTGCGGCACCGCGCGCAACACACCGACACCTCATCACTGTGCACCTTGTGGTGTGGCACGTACCTGTAGGGCACCAGCAGCAGCGGGCCCGCCGTGAGCGGCAGCAGGCGGCGCGGCAGGTCGCTGCGCGCGCACAGCCACACCAGCGCCGCGCTGGCCGCGTGCTGCAGCAGCGCCACGTTGGACTCGGCGCACGCGCGCACGTAGCGCCAGTCGAACTCCGAGCCGCGCGCGCCCACCCACAGCAGCACGCTGCGCGAGACCAGCACCTGCGGCACCGCGCGCAACACACCGACACCTCATCACTGTGCACCTTGTGGTGTGGCACGTACCTGTAGGGCACCAGCAGCAGCGGGCCCGCCGTGAGCGGCAGCAGGCGGCGCGGCAGGTCGCTGCGCGCGCACAGCCACACCAGCGCCGCGCTGGCCGCGTGCTGCAGCAGCGCCACGTTGGACTCGGCGCACGCGCGCACGTAGCGCCAGTCGAACTCCGAGCCGCGCGCGCCCACCCACAGCAGCACGCTGCGCGAGACCAGCACCTGCGGCACCGCGCGCAACACACCGACACCTCATCACTGTGCACCTTGTGGTGTGGCACGTACCTGTAGGGCACCAGCAGCAGCGGGCCCGCCGTGAGCGGCAGCAGGCGGCGCGGCAGGTCGCTGCGCGCGCACAGCCACACCAGCGCCGCGCTGGCCGCGTGCTGCAGCAGCGCCACGTTGGACTCGGCGCACGCGCGCACGTAGCGCCAGTCGAACTCCGAGCCGCGCGCGCCCACCCACAGCAGCACGCTGCGCGAGACCAGCACCTGCGGCACCGCGCGCAACACACCGACACCTCATCACTGTGCACCTTGTGGTGTGGCACGTACCTGTAGGGCACCAGCAGCAGCGGGCCCGCCGTGAGCGGCAGCAGGCGGCGCGGCAGGTCGCTGCGCGCGCACAGCCACACCAGCGCCGCGCTGGCCGCGTGCTGCAGCAGCGCCACGTTGGACTCGGCGCACGCGCGCACGTAGCGCCAGTCGAACTCCGAGCCGCGCGCGCCCACCCACAGCAGCACGCTGCGCGAGACCAGCACCTGCGGCACCGCGCGCAACACACCGACACCTCATCACTGTGCACCTTGTGGTGTGGCACGTACCTGTAGGGCACCAGCAGCAGCGGGCCCGCCGTGAGCGGCAGCAGGCGGCGCGGCAGGTCGCTGCGCGCGCACAGCCACACCAGCGCCGCGCTGGCCGCGTGCTGCAGCAGCGCCACGTTGGACTCGGCGCACGCGCGCACGTAGCGCCAGTCGAACTCCGAGCCGCGCGCGCCCACCCACAGCAGCACGCTGCGCGAGACCAGCACCTGCGGCACCGCGCGCAACACACCGACACCTCATCACTGTGCACCTTGTGGTGTGGCACGTACCTGTAGGGCACCAGCAGCAGCGGGCCCGCCGTGAGCGGCAGCAGGCGGCGCGGCAGGTCGCTGCGCGCGCACAGCCACACCAGCGCCGCGCTGGCCGCGTGCTGCAGCAGCGCCACGTTGGACTCGGCGCACGCGCGCACGTAGCGCCAGTCGAACTCCGAGCCGCGCGCGCCCACCCACAGCAGCACGCTGCGCGAGACCAGCACCTGCGGCACCGCGCGCAACACACCGACACCTCATCACTGTGCACCTTGTGGTGTGGCACGTACCTGTAGGGCACCAGCAGCAGCGGGCCCGCCGTGAGCGGCAGCAGGCGGCGCGGCAGGTCGCTGCGCGCGCACAGCCACACCAGCGCCGCGCTGGCCGCGTGCTGCAGCAGCGCCACGTTGGACTCGGCGCACGCGCGCACGTAGCGCCAGTCGAACTCCGAGCCGCGCGCGCCCACCCACAGCAGCACGCTGCGCGAGACCAGCACCTGCGGCACCGCGCGCAACACACCGACACCTCATCACTGTGCACCTTGTGGTGTGGCACGTACCTGTAGGGCACCAGCAGCAGCGGGCCCGCCGTGAGCGGCAGCAGGCGGCGCGGCAGGTCGCTGCGCGCGCACAGCCACACCAGCGCCGCGCTGGCCGCGTGCTGCAGCAGCGCCACGTTGGACTCGGCGCACGCGCGCACGTAGCGCCAGTCGAACTCCGAGCCGCGCGCGCCCACCCACAGCAGCACGCTGCGCGAGACCAGCACCTGCGGCACCGCGCGCAACACACCGACACCTCATCACTGTGCACCTTGTGGTGTG
This sequence comes from Oeneis ivallda, assembly GCA_029955525.1. Lineage (NCBI taxonomy): Eukaryota > Metazoa > Arthropoda > Insecta > Lepidoptera > Nymphalidae > Oeneis > Oeneis ivallda. The sequence continues at coordinate 6,782 of JARPMR010000010.1, forward strand.
GCACGTACCTGTAGGGCACCAGCAGCAGCGGGCCCGCCGTGAGCGGCAGCAGGCGGCGCGGCAGGTCGCTGCGCGCGCACAGCCACACCAGCGCCGCGCTGGCCGCGTGCTGCAGCAGCGCCACGTTGGACTCGGCGCACGCGCGCACGTAGCGCCAGTCGAACTCCGAGCCGCGCGCGCCCACCCACAGCAGCACGCTGCGCGAGACCAGCACCTGCGGCACCGCGCGCAACACACCGACACCTCATCACTGTGCACCTTGTGGTGTGGCACGTACCTGTAGGGCACCAGCAGCAGCGGGCCCGCCGTGAGCGGCAGCAGGCGGCGCGGCAGGTCGCTGCGCGCGCACAGCCACACCAGCGCCGCGCTGGCCGCGTGCTGCAGCAGCGCCACGTTGGACTCGGCGCACGCGCGCACGTAGCGCCAGTCGAACTCCGAGCCGCGCGCGCCCACCCACAGCAGCACGCTGCGCGAGACCAGCACCTGCGGCACCGCGCGCAACACACCGACACCTCATCACTGTGCACCTTGTGGTGTGGCACGTACCTGTAGGGCACCAGCAGCAGCGGGCCCGCCGTGAGCGGCAGCAGGCGGCGCGGCAGGTCGCTGCGCGCGCACAGCCACACCAGCGCCGCGCTGGCCGCGTGCTGCAGCAGCGCCACGTTGGACTCGGCGCACGCGCGCACGTAGCGCCAGTCGAACTCCGAGCCGCGCGCGCCCACCCACAGCAGCACGCTGCGCGAGACCAGCACCTGCGGCACCGCGCGCAACACACCGACACCTCATCACTGTGCACCTTGTGGTGTGGCACGTACCTGTAGGGCACCAGCAGCAGCGGGCCCGCCGTGAGCGGCAGCAGGCGGCGCGGCAGGTCGCTGCGCGCGCACAGCCACACCAGCGCCGCGCTGGCCGCGTGCTGCAGCAGCGCCACGTTGGACTCGGCGCACGCGCGCACGTAGCGCCAGTCGAACTCCGAGCCGCGCGCGCCCACCCACAGCAGCACGCTGCGCGAGACCAGCACCTGCGGCACCGCGCGCAACACACCGACACCTCATCACTGTGCACCTTGTGGTGTGGCACGTACCTGTAGGGCACCAGCAGCAGCGGGCCCGCCGTGAGCGGCAGCAGGCGGCGCGGCAGGTCGCTGCGCGCGCACAGCCACACCAGCGCCGCGCTGGCCGCGTGCTGCAGCAGCGCCACGTTGGACTCGGCGCACGCGCGCACGTAGCGCCAGTCGAACTCCGAGCCGCGCGCGCCCACCCACAGCAGCACGCTGCGCGAGACCAGCACCTGCGGCACCGCGCGCAACACACCGACACCTCATCACTGTGCACCTTGTGGTGTGGCACGTACCTGTAGGGCACCAGCAGCAGCGGGCCCGCCGTGAGCGGCAGCAGGCGGCGCGGCAGGTCGCTGCGCGCGCACAGCCACACCAGCGCCGCGCTGGCCGCGTGCTGCAGCAGCGCCACGTTGGACTCGGCGCACGCGCGCACGTAGCGCCAGTCGAACTCCGAGCCGCGCGCGCCCACCCACAGCAGCACGCTGCGCGAGACCAGCACCTGCGGCACCGCGCGCAACACACCGACACCTCATCACTGTGCACCTTGTGGTGTGGCACGTACCTGTAGGGCACCAGCAGCAGCGGGCCCGCCGTGAGCGGCAGCAGGCGGCGCGGCAGGTCGCTGCGCGCGCACAGCCACACCAGCGCCGCGCTGGCCGCGTGCTGCAGCAGCGCCACGTTGGACTCGGCGCACGCGCGCACGTAGCGCCAGTCGAACTCCGAGCCGCGCGCGCCCACCCACAGCAGCACGCTGCGCGAGACCAGCACCTGCGGCACCGCGCGCAACACACCGACACCTCATCACTGTGCACCTTGTGGTGTGGCACGTACCTGTAGGGCACCAGCAGCAGCGGGCCCGCCGTGAGCGGCAGCAGGCGGCGCGGCAGGTCGCTGCGCGCGCACAGCCACACCAGCGCCGCGCTGGCCGCGTGCTGCAGCAGCGCCACGTTGGACTCGGCGCACGCGCGCACGTAGCGCCAGTCGAACTCCGAGCCGCGCGCGCCCACCCACAGCAGCACGCTGCGCGAGACCAGCACCTGCGGCACCGCGCGCAACACACCGACACCTCATCACTGTGCACCTTGTGGTGTGGCACGTACCTGTAGGGCACCAGCAGCAGCGGGCCCGCCGTGAGCGGCAGCAGGCGGCGCGGCAGGTCGCTGCGCGCGCACAGCCACACCAGCGCCGCGCTGGCCGCGTGCTGCAGCAGCGCCACGTTGGACTCGGCGCACGCGCGCACGTAGCGCCAGTCGAACTCCGAGCCGCGCGCGCCCACCCACAGCAGCACGCTGCGCGAGACCAGCACCTGCGGCACCGCGCGCAACACACCGACACCTCATCACTGTGCACCTTGTGGTGTGGCACGTACCTGTAGGGCACCAGCAGCAGCGGGCCCGCCGTGAGCGGCAGCAGGCGGCGCGGCAGGTCGCTGCGCGCGCACAGCCACACCAGCGCCGCGCTGGCCGCGTGCTGCAGCAGCGCCACGTTGGACTCGGCGCACGCGCGCACGTAGCGCCAGTCGAACTCCGAGCCGCGCGCGCCCACCCACAGCAGCACGCTGCGCGAGACCAGCACCTGCGGCACCGCGCGCAACACACCGACACCTCATCACTGTGCACCTTGTGGTGTGGCACGTACCTGTAGGGCACCAGCAGCAGCGGGCCCGCCGTGAGCGGCAGCAGGCGGCGCGGCAGGTCGCTGCGCGCGCACAGCCACACCAGCGCCGCGCTGGCCGCGTGCTGCAGCAGCGCCACGTTGGACTCGGCGCACGCGCGCACGTAGCGCCAGTCGAACTCCGAGCCGCGCGCGCCCACCCACAGCAGCACGCTGCGCGAGACCAGCACCTGCGGCACCGCGCGCAACACACCGACACCTCATCACTGTGCACCTTGTTCTTGCTCAGTCACAGAGTTATTGTTGCATTAATCAAAATAAAAAGTCAAGGAAAAGAAACAGAGGCAAAAGCAAAACTTTTTTGAAGCAAAATTTTTGAAAATGGATGTGAACTTTGTAATCCATACTCCCAAATTGCAAAATATGCAGGAGATATATTTTCTTCATTTATTAAAATTCAAAATTATTTATTTTATTTAGGTCAATATAATATGGCTCTTTATGACAAGTCGAGACTACCACTGGTTCAGAAAGTATAGAAAGATGTGGTAAAACTTTATTAATTAACCTTTAATCATTTAATTTGCCTTAATTTTCATAAGCATAACCTTTTTAAGACACGTGTAAACATACCTCAGCACTTGCCCAGCCTATAGCTGCAGTAAGGATCTTCGCATGACCCTTGCCAGGTATTGCATTCAACGCAATGTATATCCCTGCAAGGTCTGCTAAGTCTACTGTTGCTTTCAGAATTTCCTGAAAATTAGCAAGAGATCCACTACTAATAACTTTTAGTAATGAAGTCTGTTTTGATGGTATAGTCTTGTATATGAAGAAATCTGTGAATCAACAGCATTATTTATACAAAAAAATGTCCACCATTTCTATTGGGAAGTAGTGAGCTAACCCTCAGTATAACTCTCATTACTAAAATGCTAAGAGAGAGGTGTCTATTTTATTATTCTTCTCAATTGTGAACCATTTAACCCATTACCTGCGAAAACTGCATGAGTTAGCGGGTTTATTTGTAAGCTGCATAATGCGGCTTTCACTCATCGCGTGTGATCAATACAAAGGATGCGGCATTACCTGGGAAAATCACACGCATTTGCGACTACAAGCAAGGCAAGATTCATTTTTACATTTATCAGTCACGCATCTAATGTGTTAAAAGTAGCTGTATTTGCTGAGATGATACACAAGTTGATGTTGGCCTTTCAGATTTTAGATTGCACCACATCCAACATGATGCTTTTCCTCTTGTGATGGCTGGTAGCATTGCTGGAGTGGTGAAGGAACAGGAATGCACACAAACTTGTGCTAAATAGAATCTCCTGCTCGGTTGAGTGGTCTTTGCCTCCATTCCAAAAAAATTCAAATTCAAAATTATTTATTTCACATACACATAGGCCAACCTGTTGCTCTTATGACACATCATGAATCTACCAACAGTTCAGAAAGCAGATTCTGCTGAGAAGAGCCCGCAAGAGACTCAGCAGTTGCTCTTTTCAAAATATTCATTTTACAATATTATAATGTAGCTATTACATTGTAGTAATTTTTTTTATACTATCTTGTGGGCAGCTGGATGCCAAGCCGATTTAACCCATGCAACATTGAAATGGATGTCTTTCCAAAATTAGGCCGTAACAGCATAATTATGATGTAGTTATGTAGGTGGGTATCATATCTATTAAAGTTATTCAAAGTACTTACTAAAAATATACTGTACTCCCCTCCACTTTGTATATTATCAGAATCGGGAAAGAATGTGGCTAATAACAGCATCTTGCACAACTGTGTGAAGATATAAAGCCCACCGGCATACACGCATTTTGAAAATGTTGCATATTCCGATCTGAAATGAGAACCATAGAATGTATAAGTGTATGGCCAATTCTGTACAATAATCATATCAGAATAATAACCTTATTAGATAAAAACTTACATCCCTGAGAACTTGTAAGCCATATGATAGGGCGCATAAACTAATGCCAGACAATTACCAAAGTGATAAAGAGTCATTTTTAATTTAATTTATAGAAAAAAATCCCAAAACGGCTCAGTTCTCACGCAAATACATTGACGATTTGATGGATTCTGGAGTAATAGTGTTCTGTGTTTGATCTTTGATTTCAATTTTAATTTTTCACAGAACACCACGCAGAACACTATATTGTCTGAGTAAGGGTGGAACCACACCTGTGAGGATCGTTTCGGATTTCGCCCATACAAAACTGTCAAATTCCATAGAAACGTGAACGGATCAATTCGGCTTTTCGCATCGATTCGGCTTTCGCATTTTTTGTACCTAAAAGTGCCTAAAATCCTTACAAGTGTAGCTCACGTTTCGCATGCGAAAGGATCCTTTCGCATCCTTACGGATCCGTAAGGATGCGAACGGATCCTTACGGACGCGAACGGATCCGAAAGGATCCTTACGGATCCGTAAGGATCCTTACGCGTGCGAAAGCGTCATCGGCAACTAGGGAAATGCATGAAGTGCCAAAAAGTATCGATATATCGATGGAATTAGTTTTTATCTCAAGTATGTATGCAAACACAGGTGCCACTTTTCCGCCATGTTGAAATTCTTTGTTATTGGACCGATTTCGTTCAAAATCGATATTTGGGCTTCCCTGGGCTCAAATAAGAGGAAATGATTTGCAAAATTATAAAAAGTCGCCGCCATATTGAAATTCTTTGTTATTGGACCGATTTCGTTCAAAATCGATATTTAGGCTTCCCTTGGGTCAAGAAAGAGGAAATAGATGCCAAAATTTTAAAAAGTGACCGCCATATTGAAATTATTTGTTATTGGACCGATTTCGTTCAAAATCGATATTTGGGCTTCCCTGGGGTCAAATAAGAGGAAGTGATTGGCAAAATTATAAAAAGTGACCGCCATATTGAAATTCTTTGTTATTGGACCGATTTCGTTCAAAATCGATATTTGGGCTTCCCTGGGCTCAAATAAGAGAAAATGATTGGCAAAATTATAAAAAGTCGCCGCCATATTGAAATTCTTTGTTATTGGACCGATTTCGTTCAAAATCGATATTTAGGCTTCCCTTGGGTCAAGAAAGAGGAAATAGATGGCAAAATTTTAAAAAGTGGCCGCCATATTGAAATTCTTTGTTATTCGACCGATTTCGTTCAAAATCGATATTTAGGCTTCCCTTGGGTCAAGAAAGAGGAAATAGATGGCAAAATTTTAAAAAGTGGCCGCCATATTGAAATTCTTTGTTATTCGACCGATTTCGTTCAAAATCGATATTTAGGCTTCCCTTGGGTCAAGAAAGAGGAAATAGATGCCAAAATTTTAAAAAGTGACCGCCATATTGAAATTCTTTGTTATTGGACCGATTTCGTTCAAAATCGATATTTAGGCTTCCCTTGGGTCAAGAAAGAGGAAATAGATGCCAAAATTTTAAAAAGTGACCGCCATATTGAAATTCTTTGTTATTGGACCGATTTCGTTCAAAATCGATATTTGGGCTTCCCTGGGGTCAAATAAGAGGAAATGATTGGCAAAATTATAAAAAGTGACTGCCATATTGAAATTCTTTGTTATTGGACCGATTTCGTTCAAAATCGATATTTAGGCTTCCCTTGGGTCAAGAAAGAGGAAATAGATGCCAAAATTTTAAAAAGTGACCGCCATATTGAAATTCTTTGTTATTGGACCGATTTCGTTCAAAATCGATATTTAAGCTTCCCTTGGGTCAAGAAAGAGGAAATAGATGGCAAAATTTTAAAAAGTGGCCGCCATATTGAAATTCTTTGTTATTCGACCGATTTCGTTCAAAATCGATATTTAGGCTTCCCTTGGGTCAAGAAAGAGGAAATAGATGCCAAAATTTTAAAAAGTGACCGCCATATTGAAATTCTTTGTTATTGGACCGATTTCGTTCAAAATCGATATTTAGGCTTCCCTTGGGTCAAGAAAGAGGAAATAGATGCCAAAATTTTAAAAAGTGACCGCCATATTGAAATTCTTTGTTATTGGACCGATTTCGTTCAAAATCGATATTTAAGCTTCCCTTGGGTCAAGAAAGAGGAAATAGATGGCAAAATTTTAAAAAGTGGCCGCCATATTGAAATTCTTTGTTATTCGACCGATTTCGTTCAAAATCGATATTTAGGCTTCCCTTGGGTCAAGAAAGAGGAAATAGATGGCAAAATTTTAAAAAGTGGCCGCCATATTGAAATTCTTTGTTATTCGACCGATTTCGTTCAAAATCGATATTTAGGCTTCCCTTGGGTCAAGAAAGAGGAAATAGATGGCAAAATTTTAAAAAGTGGCCGCCATATTGAAATTCTTTGTTATTCGACCGATTTCGTTCAAAATCGATATTTAGGCTTCCCTTGGGTCAAGAAAGAGGAAATAGATGGCAAAATTTTAAAAAGTGGCCGCCATATTGAAATTCTTTGTTATTCGACCGATTTCGTTCAAAATCGATATTTAGGCTTCCCTTGGGTCAAGAAAGAGGAAATAGATGGCAAAATTTTAAAAAGTGGCCGCCATATTGAAATTCTTTGTTATTCGACCGATTTCGTTCAAAATCGATATTTAGGCTTCCCTTGGGTCAAGAAAGAGGAAATAGATGCCAAAATTTTAAAAAGTGACCGCCATATTGAAATTCTTTGTTATTGGACCGATTTCGTTCAAAATCGATATTTGGGCTTCCCTGGGGTCAAATAAGAGGAAATGATTGGCAAAATTATAAAAAGTGACTGCCATATTGAAATTCTTTGTTATTGGACCGATTTCGTTCAAAATCGATATTTGGGCTTCCCTGGGGTCAAATAAGAGGAAATGATTGGCAAAATTATAAAAAGTGACTGCCATATTGAAATTCTTTGTTATTGGACCGATTTCGTTCAAAATCGATATTTAGGCTTCCCTTGGGTCAAGAAAGAGGAAATAGATGCCAAAATTTTAAAAAGTGACCGCCATATTGAAATTCTTTGTTATTGGACTGATTTCGTTCAAAATCGATATTTAGGCTTCCCTTGGGTCAAGAAAGAGGAAATAGATGCCAAAATTTTAAAAAGTGACCGCCATATTGAAATTCTTTGTTATTGGACCGATTTCGTTCAAAATCGATATTTGGGCTTCCCTTGGGTCAAGAAAGAGGAAATAGATGCCAAAATTATAAAAAGTCGCCGCCATATTGAAATTCGATTTTCAAATATCGATTTTGAACGAAATCGGTCCAATAACAAAGAATTTCAATATGGCGGTCACTTTTTATAATGTTGCCAATCATTTCCTCTTATTTGACCCAAGGGAAGCCTAAATATCGATTTTGAACGAAATCGGTCCAATAACAAAGAATTTCAATATGGCGGCGACTTTTTATAATTTTGCAAATCATTTCCTCTTATTTGAGCCCAGGGAAGCCCAAATATCGATTTTGAACGAAATCGGTCCAATAACAAAGAATTTCAATATGGCGGTCACTTTTTATAATGTTGCCAATCATTTCCTCTTATTTGACCCCAAGGAAGCCCAAATATCGATTTTGAACGAAATCGGTCCAATAACAAAGAATTTCAATATGGCGGCGACTTTTTATAATTTTGCAAATCATTTCCTCTTATTTGACCCCAGGGAAGCCCAAATATCGATTTTGAAGGAAATCGGTCCAATAACAAAGAATTTCAATATGGCGGTCACTTTCTAAAATTTTGGCATCTATTTCCTCTTTCTTGACCCAAGGGAAGCTTAAATATCGATTTTGAACGAAATCGGTCCAATAACAAAGAATTTCAATATGGCGGCGACTTTTTATAATTTTGCAAATCATTTCCTCTTATTTGAGCCCAGGGAAGCCCAAATATCGATTTTGAACGAAATCGGTCCAATAACAAAGAATTTCAATATGGCGGTCACTTTTTAAAATTTTGGCATCTATTTCCTCTTTCTTGACCCAAGGGAAGCCTAAATATCGATTTTGAACGAAATCGGTCCAATAACAAAGAATTTCAATATGGCGGCGACTTTTTATAATTTTGCAAATCATTTCCTCTTATTTGAGCCCAGGGAAGCCCAAATATCGATTTTGAACGAAATCGGTCCAATAACAAAGAATTTCAATATGGCGGTCACTTTTTATAATGTTGCCAATCATTTCCTCTTATTTGACCCCAGGGAAGCCCAAATATCGATTTTGAACGAAATCGGTCCAATAACAAAGAATTTCAATATGGCGGTCACTTTTTAAAATTTTGCCATCTATTTCCTCTATCTTGACCCAAGGGAAGCCTAAATATCGATTTTGAACGAAATCGGTCCAATAACAAAGAATTTCAATATGGCGGCGACTTTTTATAATTTTGCAAATCATTTCCTCTTATTTGAGCCCAGGGAAGCCCAAATATCGATTTTGAACGAAATCGGTCCAATAACAAAGAATTTCAATATGGCTGTCACTTTTTATAATTTTGCAAATCATTTCCTCTTACTTGACCCCAGGGAAGCCCAAATATCGATTTTGAACGAAATCGGTCCAATAACAAAGAATTTCAATATGGCGGTCACTTTTTAAAATTTTGGCATCTATTTCCTCTTTCTTGACCCAAGGGAAGCCTAAATATCGATTTTGAACGAAATCGGTCGAATAACAAAGAATTTCAATATGGCGGCCACTTTTTAAAATTTTGCCATCTATTTCCTCTTTCTTGACCCAAGGGAAGCCTAAATATCGATTTTGAACGAAATCGGTCCAATAACAAAGAATTTCAATATGGCGGCGACTTTTTATAATTTTGCCAATCATTTTCTCTTATTTGAGCCCAGGGAAGCCCAAATATCGATTTTGAACGAAATCGGTCCAATAACAAAGAATTTCAATATGGCGGTCACTTTTTATAATTTTGCCAATCACTTCCTCTTATTTGACCCCAGGGAAGCCCAAATATCGATTTTGAACGAAATCGGTCCAATAACAAATAATTTCAATATGGCGGCGACTTTTTATAATTTTGGCATCTATTTCCTCTTTCTTGACCCAAGGGAAGCCCAAATATCGATTTTGAACGAAATCGGTCCAATAACAAAGAATTTCAATATGGCAGTCACTTTTTATAATTTTGCCAATCATTTCCTCTTATTTGACCCCAGGGAAGCCCAAATATCGATTTTGAACGAAATCGGTCCAATAACAAAGAATTTCAATATGGCGGCGACTTTTTATAATTTTGCCAATCATTTTCTCTTATTTGACCCCAGGGAAGCCCAAATATCGATTTTGAACGAAATCGGTCCAATAAAAAAGAATTTCAATGTGGCGGTCACTTTTAATAATTTTGCCAATCATTTCCTCTTATTTGGCCCCAGGGAAGCCCAAATATCGATTTTGAACGAAATCGGTCCAATAACAAAGAATTTCAATATGGCGGTCACTTTTTAAAATTTTGGCATCTATTTCCTCTTTCTTGACCCAAGGGAAGCCTAAATATCGATTTTGAACGAAATCGGTCCAATAACAAAGAATTTCAATATGGCGGTCACTTTTTAAAATTTTGGCATCTATTTCCTCTTTCTTGACCCAAGGGAAGCCTAAATATCGATTTTGAACGAAATCGGTCCAATAACAAAGAATTTCAATATGGCGGTCACTTTTTAAAATTTTGGCATCTATTTCCTCTTTCTTGACCCAAGGGAAGCCTAAATATCGATTTTGAACGAAATCGGTCCAATAACAAAGAATTTCAATATGGCGGCGACTTTTTATAATTTTGGCATCTATTTCCTCTTTCTTGACCCAAGGGAAGCCCAAATATCGATTTTGAACGAAATCGGTCCAATAACAAAGAATTTCAATATGGCGGTCACTTTTTAAAATTTTGGCATCTATTTCCTCTTTCTTGACCCAAGGGAAGCCTAAATATCGATTTTGAACGAAATCGGTCCAATAACAAAGAATTTCAATATGGCGGTCACTTTTTAAAATTTTGGCATCTATTTCCTCTTTCTTGACCCAAGGGAAGCCTAAATATCGATTTTGAACGAAATCGGTCCAATAACAAAGAATTTCAATATGGCAGTCACTTTTTATAATTTTGCCAATCATTTCCTCTTATTTGACCCCAGGGAAGCCCAAATATCGATTTTGAACGAAATCGGTCCAATAACAAAGAATTTCAATATGGCGGTCACTTTTTAAAATTTTGGCATCTATTTCCTCTTTCTTGACCCAAGGAAAGCCTAAATATCGATTTTGAACGAAATCGGTCCAATAACAAAGAATTTCAATATGGCGGTCACTTTTTAAAATTTTGGCATCTATTTCCTCTTTCTTGACCCAAGGGAAGCCTAAATATCGATTTTGAACGAAATCGGTCCAATAACAAAGAATTTCAATATGGCGGTCACTTTTTAAAATTTTGGCATCTATTTCCTCTTTCTTGACCCAAGGGAAGCCTAAATATCGATTTTGAACGAAATCGGTCCAATAACAAAGAATTTCAATATGGCGGTCACTTTTTAAAATTTTGGCATCTATTTTCTCTTTCTTGACCCAAGGGAAGCCTAAATATCGATTTTGATCGAAATCGGTCGAAAAACAAAGAATTTCAATATGGCGGCGACTTTTTCAATTTTTGGCATCCATTTCCTCTGTGTAGAAGAAGATTAATATCGTGGTTGAGCTAGCAATTAAAATATCGATGCCATCATCGACCATCCCTACGCAGACAACAATGTTTATAGGCTTTCGCCTCCTTACGGATCCGAAAGGATGCGTACGCATCCTTACGGATCCGTAAGGACGCGTACGCATCCTTACGGATCCGTAAGGACGCGTACGCATCCTTTCGGATCCGTAAGGACGCGATCCTTACAAGTGTGTCTTATAGCATCGGCATAAATGCGAATCGATCCTCACAGATGTGGTTCCACCCTAATAGTGTTCTGTGTTGACCGCGCTAGACCACCACAGAGTACTATACCCTAGACCTAGAACAACGAACACTGACGGAGACGACTGATTATGACATTGACAAACATTGACACGGGCGACGGACGGCTTGAAATTCTCTGTCTACGGCTTGAAAGCTTGAGACGTAGTCGTAATTCCTAGTTCCATGCTTGGCATTTACCGGCCAGTCTTCCTTGTGCCTTTTTCAAGCTACTCTACTTGACATTGGCGAAGTGCATGTGCTGGCTTGGCAATAGAGAAAGTCAAAACCCATGGAACTAGGAATTACGACTACATGTCAAAACCAAAGGAAAGAACATGGAACTACTAGTGGTTCGCCCCGAACTGAGACCTCGCGGTAACGGTATCCCATGATTATTCATTCAATCGATACATGATAACCAAAACTGACATTATTATTATGCCCGTTTTCACCAAACATACCTAAATCATCCCCTAAGTAGGAGTCTCTTAACGTAGGTAGCTCCTAAATACAATCCTAAGTCCTAACATCCGTCCCAATATCCTTTTAGGTGTCCCGTACAGGATCGTGATAAATAAGTTGACAGAAAACATCAATCACCTAACTTATAGGTAGCCCGTAAAGGTTAGGGAACGTTAGTGAAAACATTGAATTATTTATCAAACATTGAATTTAACTCGTAGTTCCATGGGAATAGTTACTGACTGCGCCATCTATTAGCATTATTGTGAAGCTATGTTGATGCTATATGAATTACTGACGCCCATTAAAAATTAAATAATCTCGTTTCTTTATAATATTCATATAATTTTAGTATTTGTTGTTCAAGTACAGGATATAAGTGACCTAAAAACATAAAATCAGTTTGAAAATCCATAGCGGATTTTTCTAGAGAGCGTCTTCAAGCGAGCGTATAAAATCGCCACTTTGAAAGCCCCCCATTTCGTCAATTTTAAGGGAAAAATTAAAAAAAAAATATTTTTGTACTCAGTTCAAAATTATCTTTAAAATGATACGTAACAATTTTATGTAACGCGATTTTTTTTTTTTTACTTCGCATTCGCTTCTATGAGAGCCCCCCTGAAATAAAGATTTTTATAACTTTTTAAGCCATTTTCGGCTGGAGGCCATCGGTTTACATATTATATCTAAATTTGAAGTAATTACGTTCAGTAATTCAAAAGTTATAAGGCTCTGACAGACGGACGGACGGACGGACGGACGGACGGACAAGTGCAAATCGCCCTAGTTAACTCAAAGACCTTCGCTTCGCTCGGTCGATTATTTACAACTATTTCCTACTTCCATGGGAAAGAACGTAGTCGTAATTCCTAGTTCCATGGGAAAGAAGGAGAGAGCTTGGCAGTGACAGCCACAGTGACAGCCATATGACAGCTGAATATGTCCCTTGTCACAGGTTAAACAGAAGAAACGGAACGGTCTGATTATAAAATAAGAATAATAAAATTATTATTATAGATGACCTTCATTGAAAATGATATCAGAGTTCGCTCTAATTGAATATAATGTGATTACGATGGGAAGATAGCTGAGCTGTACTGCTGGTTTTGTGACACCTATGGGTATGACATTGAGAGCGATTTACGTGTGATGAAACGTAACGAATTTTAAATCATGAATTTATTTGGTACTGTGAAAATAGAATACAGTTTTTTTGCTATTATTTAGTGCACAATAATTTAATTTATTTAGCTTAACAGCTCAGCATAAGTCTGGAGGACGTAGTGCTTTATGCAATTTGAATGATTTTTGAACATGTGCTGTTTTTTTTAAAAGTTTATAAATAATAATCTATGCTTATTATAATCAGCTTTATTATTGCTGAATTATATGTTTTTTGTATTTGGGATAATTTAGGTAAGTGCATCACATAATGTCACCACTTCCTACTTCAAGATTCTCAATAAAAAGGGGTGTCAATGGGAAGACAGAAATAAAAAACAGAGGGTTGTATAAAAGGGGTAACATTTTTTAACCCTTTATGTTTTTTAGCACACGCGCAACGGGGTTGGGGACTTGTTATCCAATAGGAAGGAAGGGTTTAGAAAATTTAGATTTTATTCATCCGAGGAATGGTTTGGGCTCAGCTCGGTGGGTGCTCCGGCAAACATTCTACGGCAGTCTCCCTTTGGATGTCAGGGAACAAACCTGTCTGATGCATTTGCATACCACCTTTGATGGTTAGAATAAATTTTAATAGTAATAGAGATGCATTTGTGACATTTGAAATGTATATTGACTTTTTTAAAATTGTCTACGGTGTTTCCAATTTGCTGGATTTTGAATTAAACTTGGTGAGTATATTAACAAGTTACTTTATGATAAATAGGCTAGTGCATTCCACTATTATTGTTGTTATTTTTTTATTACAGCTCATAAGTCATTCCTAGGTACAATAAGTAAATGTGATCAAGAACTTAAATAATTTTAATTATTGAATTTATGACTTCTAAAGTTATTATACAAAATAACATATACTTTAAAATGGAATTATTTAAATTTATATGAATATATAGCCTATTTTAAAGGATTTTAACTATAAGATCAACCAAAAACCATGGAATATCTTATTGGATTTTATAGAATTTTATTACTTAAATACTAAGAAACTTAGGTACATTTTTTGTTTGATTTTATTGTATGAAAAGGGTGAAATATTTATTAAGGCTAAAATAAATAATATCCACTCTTATTACTACTACCTCTTACCTACTATAAATCTGATACTTTCTACGATACAGGGTGGGCCAAACCAGGTGGATATAAAAAATTTTTTTTTGATTGTTCACTTAGGGGCCTACCAGGACCCGGAAGGAAAAAAATCGGTTCCCACCCGATTACGAGAAAAAAAAATTTATTTAAAATTTTGGAATATCATTGCTTTGACGAACTTTTAATTTTTTTTTAATTTTTCCAGTGACAATTTCCGCAATTTTTTTATGGAATATCTTTACCTAATAATAACTGTACTCTCTTAGAAAAAAATTCCAGTCTGGTTAGCTGGTTTTAAGAGCATTAAATTTTAAATTATTTCAAGAAAATTAAGTTCATCCAAAATCTACAGAAAACTTAAAAATTCCATTAAAAATAAAAAAAAGAGGTTCATAGCACTGGTGATTTTTTAAATACTGTAGCAACTTATGTTCTTTTGATTGCCACAAGAAAAATTGTATGTCAATGTGCCGGATAAAAAGTTATGATTTTTCAAAAGTCTTCGTTCCTCATTCGTGTAAATAACGACCTTATTGAAAAAAATGTTAATTGTTTGTGGAGACTGCAGTATGTCCTTTAATTTTAACTGCCTCGTTGGTCTCGTGTTTGACTGCGGCCGACGAGGTCCCGGGTTCGAGTCCCCGGTCGGACCATATCAAGTATTGGGGTTTTCCGTAAGAAATTCTCAGTACTAGCCCGGAGTTAGGAAGTTGGCGTTGTTTCACCCCCGTACCTTGGAGAGCACGTAAAGCCGTTGGTCCTGCACCTAATCTCTCTCCGCCTGCGCCTAATCTCTCTCCGGTCATGTCGAATTTTCCGTCCCATCGGGCTATGAGAGTAAAGAAACAGAGAGTGCACTTATGTTCGCGCACACACTTGTGCACTTTAATATCTCCCGCACAGATGGTTAATCTCTCTGAAGATAGGTCACCGTGGTCGAAATTTGGTCAAACACGAGACCAACGAGGCAGTTAAAATTAAAGGACATACTGCAGTCTCCACAAACAATTAACATTTTTTTCAATAAGGTCGTTATTTACACGAATGAGGAACGAAGACTTGAAAAATCATAACTTTTTATCCGGCACATTGACATACAATTTTTCTTGTGGCAATCAAAAGAACATAAGTTGCTACAGTTTTTAAAAAATCACCAGTGCTATGAACCTCTTTTTTTATTTTTAATGGAATTTTAAAAAAATTCTGTAGATTTTGGATGAACTTAATTTTCTTGAAATAATTTAAAATTTAATGCTCTTAAAACCAGCTAACCAGACTGAAATTTTTTTCTAAGAGAGTACAGTTATTAGGTAAAGATATTCCATAAAAAAATTGCGGAAATTGTCACTGGAAAAATTAAAAAAAATTAAAAGTTCGTCAAAGCAATGATATTCCAAAATTTTAAATAAAAAAAAAATTCTCGTAATCGGTACCGATTTTTTTCCTTCCGGGTCCTGGTAGGCCCCTAAGTGAACAATCTAAAAAAAAATTTATATCCACCTGGTTTGGCCCACCCTGTATACTAGGTATATGTAGCTAGATACTATTTATAAAGTATATATTATTTGAATGATTGCACAACCCAACTGTACCTGTCTGTTCGTTTATTTTTTTGTCTTTAGAATGATGACAGGAAATATTTTAACGGAAATTTTGCAGGATGGTAGAGAACTATAATATGTATCCTGCTGAAGTGGGATCCAAGTAAGAATTTTATGATGAGTACCCACATACAGTACCTAACATGAATTATTTCTAATCAGACTTAATATTGTAGTGTTAATTTAATGACTAGGTATGATTACGTACTTAACTACTGAAATATACCTTTCGACTTCAGAAGTTTCCTTTTCATTAAAAACTAGGTGATGCCCGCGACTTTGTCCGCGTGGATTTAGTTTTTAAAATCCCTCGAGAAATCATTGATTTTCCGGGATAAAAAGTAGCCTATTTCACTCTCCAGGTCCTCAACTATACCCATGCAAAAAATCACGTTGATCCGTAGCCCTGTTGCGGCGTGATTGAAGGACAAACCAACAAACACACTTTCGCATTTATAACATTAGTAAGGATAATCAACCAAATTGACCGGTAATTTAATTATTTAATCTGGGAAATCCTAAAATCGGCTAAAACAAACAGAGTAGTTATCAAATACAAAAATTCAAGTGGGTACCTAAAGGAGAATTTTTCTCGTAAAAAGGATGAATAAAATAAATAGCGATTCCTCCGGGTTCGCTCACGTGATCCCTCCATTACAGCATTGTCCTCTCACAATGGCGATGGAATATAAAGAATCGCGACCATTAGGTAAATTTCCTTATTCATTTTTTTGCGTGACACCCTCGTCGTAGAGAGCGGGAGCGATGTTATACATCACGCGGAGACGGGCGCTGCGCTGCCGGTGCCCTCGAGATCTCAATCTTGCGGTGGCGTGAGCTTTTTGCTACCCCCTCAAGCTCGCCTAATCTGTACCTAATCGTTGTACTTAACACTAAAGTGTCCTATATTTCTTTGAGGATACCTGATTTAAGTAGAGGATTCTTATTATATAATTAGCTTTTGCCCGCGGCATCGCTCACGTTAAGTTAAATTTTTTACACCCCTATTTTAAACCCTTAGGGCTTGAATTTTGAAGCCTTTCTTAGCGGATGCCTATGTCATAAAAGCTATCTGTATGCTTAATTTCAGCCCGATCCTTGCGGTGGTTTAAAATATACGGTGATAGATCAGTCAGTCAATCGGTCTCTCAGTCAGTCAGTCACCTTTTCCTTTTATTTTTAAAATTTTCTTTAAAATTTACTATAGGTGATGCCCGCGACTTCGTCTGCGTCTATTAAGATTTTAAAATTCCCGCGGCAACACTAGTTTTTCGGGATAAAATGTAGGTAGCCTATGTGTTAATTCTGCGTATGAGCTGCCTATTCCAAACAGCCAAATCGGTTCATTCGTTTTGGTGTGAAAGAGTAACAAACATCCATCTATCCATACATCCATCCTCACAAACTTTCGCATTTATAATATATAAGCAGGAAGTACTAAGTAGGATAGTAGGATTCGATTAAATTGAAATAGGGACTATAGGTATATACATAATATATACAGGGTATATATTATATACAGGTAGACTATACGTTACTTCGTTGAAATGCAGTAAACTAGTCACATATTTTGGAGAACCGTAGGTCCTCGAGTAGAGATAGCGTTTTGGCAAACGATGTAGGTACAAAGGGCCTAGCTGGGAGGCAGGGTAGGGTGATATCTGGATGTTGGCTGGTATCCACAGGATGTGAACAGCCAAGCTTTAGAGTATATTATCACTAGTTATAATTAAATATAAAAAAAAAAACTTTTTAAAAACGCCCGTATTTTAAAGAAAAATTAATTTTCTTTTCTATAGTCTTTGCAATTGCAAATTGTGGAGTCAACATCTCCTGATGATGTTCCGGTATGGTGATACGTACCTATGTCGAGTGTTAAAAGATTTATTCTGTTTGGCGGATTATATTTTATAGCAAAGAATATTAATTTTTCTTTAAATATCATGGAATTACGCAAAGTAACGCCTGATTCTATTCAATATTTCAAACGCCTGCGCCCCGTGCCTGCGCCACTACAAAGTGTATAATTTATTGTTGATATTTTAATAAGAAAATATATAATTTATTGTTGATTGAAACAAAGTAGATAGATATAATTGTTGATTTCTTTCGATGAAGTTTAAATGAGACCACCCTGACCTGGGAAGTAGGTATAGCTCTAAAAAAAACGAATTTCCCAAATCGGTTCAGGCATCTGCGAGTAAGTAATTAATAAAATGAGAACCTCCTCCTTTTTTGAAGTCGGTTAAAAAGAGGCTTTAAATATTCGTAATAGGTAATCTATTGAAAACTTGAATGCTTAATATATACCTACTTCTTTCGGTTTGTGGTTATGGTACGTATACTACAGGTTTTCAGTTTTATTTGAGAGGACTTCATTTATCACAAAACCGTACTAAAGTATGGAATCTTATAAGAATACCCATCATTACAGCAGAGCTACATAAAAATGATTTCAATTTGGGGGTGCGAGTATAGTACATGTATTATTCACCTCACGCGCGTTGCAGCCGAGTGCGGCAGGCAGATAAGCGCGTATTGAGCCCAAAATGCCGAAAGTCCTGCGCCGCGCGGCTTGCCCGGGGGCCTTATCGGAAACGGCTTACGGTGACCCCATGCAAACTCCCTAATGCGACATTCCTCACCGGCCCTCGCAGATACCCTCCGATCGATCTCGATGCAAAATTACTGGCCGAAACTGCCCCGCCGCTGGGGATACCTACCCACAGCTTTTGTTTCCATCTAATAATTTTATTTTATGTCTTTATTCATGCCATTTTTTTGCTCTACTTTATTGAGCCTAGGAGCAATAAATTTCGACAGTAAATCCACGTTTCCTCTACTGTTACGATGCCATAAACAGCATTTCTACATTGAAGATCAAAATTAGAATATTTCAGCTTTATCTAGCGTATTTATACATTATTTTTCATTTTCTTTCTACGTTTTGCGTAAATGGATCCAATGTTTCTTCTGCAACATGGGGTTTGCAGTGCTAGTCTATATTCACGAGTTTTGTTTCAGAAACAATTTAGTACCTTGACATACCTTAGGTCATAATTATTGCTCCCTGAGCACTTTTAAACTGTGCATTTTATTCTTCAATTTTAATTTTGTGTAGAGTCACTCCATAGCAAATCACAGCGATGGCAGTTTTTAAGCTACTGCATAGCTTTTATCGCGGGCTTTGAACTAGGACAAACAGTTTGAGCGCGGCGACCGAATCAAGAAATTCCGTAACGAAAATAAACCTAACACCGTCGTTCAGTAAGCGTTCAACATTTTAGATCACAAGTAGCTCTGTTTGGCGCAGTGGGCGAGCGACCGCTTTTTGTATGATGTCGCAGGTTCGAATCTCACTCACGAAGTAGGTAGTGACAGTGCGCTTTTCTTGTTTGTTTGTTTTTAATTTTTTTTTGCATAATTTTTATTATGCAAAAAAAATATTGCATAAATATTATAATTGCATAAGTTGATAAAAAATGCTATGCAATAGCTTTACCGCGGCAGTCCCCGAGTGCCACTTAATTTTTTATTTTGTAAATATGTACCTAAAAGCGTTACAAAACTGGTATGTACGAGTACATACCAGTACACACATTCATAATGAAAAATTCAATGATACCTATAGCGAACTTAGGTATAACTTGTTGGCTTCTCTTTTATCTTATTTGAATGGAACATTGGAAGGTCGATCTTCATTTTCTATGTATAGGCTATCACCGAACGCGGCATAAATATTTGGTGTCTGATCAAATAAAATCCTATTCGCATTTATATGCCACTGAATATTGAACGGCGGACGACCGTATAATTCGCAATACTTTGCAAGAATACATGACATGACTCCGAGGGACAGGCCTAGTTTACATCTAAATGAAAATATATGGAAAGTAAGAACAAAGGTACGATACTCACTTTTCATCAGATACTTTAACATTGGAACGAGTTGGTTTTTTTTTCAAATAATTTTACCCGACTGTGGGAAAGCCAAAGGAAAGAATTATGTACCTACCTATGGGTACTCGAAAACACTGTAAAAATTTATTTAGATGAAAAATTATTTCTATTCTATTCTATGATTTTAGCAGTCTATGTATGAATGTACCTATGTATTTATGTAAATATTTACAAATACCATAGCGCCTAAATGACTGAATCGATTTTGATGAATGATGTGTCAATCGATTCCTTATTATAGTCCGGGTGAGGCTAGATTTTATACGAAAAAAGTTGGTTGTCTGTAAAGTCGGTTTACGGACGATAGTTTTACATGATAACGTCATAAAGAAACATTGATGACCGCTAACCACAGCGCGCACGTGATGACTGGCGGGCCCGGCGGCCGGCGCTCTGCCAACGCTTGGGCCGATCGTGTCTCTCTATCGCTTGTTCCGCGCTCTCGCTTGCACGCGCAAGCTCAGGCGGAACGTGACACTTTTACGTGAGTGCAGCCGGTGTTATCGATTTATAAGACGTTATCACTGATGTTATATTCAATTTTCAGTAGTCAGGTTATATTTCTTAAAAAACTTCTTATTAGTCTTTGATAAAAATTCAAAATTATTTATTTCATGTAGGCCAACCTGTGGCTCTTATGACACGTCATGACTCTACCACCGGTTCGGAAAGCGGATTCTGCTGAGAAGAGCCGGCAAGAAACTCAGCAGTTGCCCTTTTCAAAATAATCATTTTACAATATTATTATACAGCTATTACATTTTTTATACTATCCTGTGGGCAGCCGGATGCCATGCCGATTTAACCTACGCAACTTTGTTAGAATGCAAAGAATGCAAAAAATGCGTAGGTACTACTATTCAATTCATGTTAAGACGGATATATCTTCTCTAATGTTTTTCGTCGACCTAAAATAGTTCAACATTGGTAATGTATGAGAAGGAGGTGTATTTTTTACGCTCTCATAAATATTAAAGGTCAGTCGTGTCTGCAGGATTTTCAATTCGAGCCCGACGCGGATCCCCTAAGATTTAGGCTCTGTTCGCGGATTAGAGCGATGTGATGTATGGCCGCGGGTGGCAGTAAATCAAATTTTGATTGCTATTTTCTTTGTGGAAAGTCGGAATCCTCCTGAGGGACTCGGGGCGGATGCGTGCTGTAACATGGGTTAACCGATCCCTAGGCGATTCATGCGGATTGTACTGTTTTCCAATTCCTCGATACTCTTGCATGAAAAGTCATAAGTGTAAACTTGCGTAACATTTATCTTATTTATATTAGAAACTACCTGATGCCCGCGACTTCGTCTGTGTGGAGTTATTTTATTTATTTATTTATATATTCTGTAGGTACATCTAAACTTAAATATAGAAAGGACGTGTACAAGGACATCTTATCGCTACAAAAGAGGATTTCTTCCAGATGCCCTAGATTTAGGTTTTAAAAATCCCTTTGGAACCGAATTTATATTCGCATTAATAATATTATAGTATGATGCGCAAGTGTTTTTGTTTGTTGGTCTGTCCTTCAATCACGCTGCAATAGAGCTATAGATTGATGTGATTTTTATAATTGGGTAGCATGGGTATAGTCGAGGACCTGGAGAGTGACATAGGCTATTTTTTTTTCCCGGAAAATCAAAGAATTCCCGTGGGATTTTAAAACTAAATCCACGTGGACGACGTCGCGGGCATTAGCTAGTTGGTTATATAAAGTTATTGGCTGAAGATATTGTATGCATTTTAAATCTCCTGGGTGCAAGCTATCTCCGTGCCAAATTTCGTCAAGATCGGCTCTGCGATTATAGGTATCTACTGTTAACTGCAGAGCCATGGAATTGAGACATGGAAAGCTTATAACCAGGCAGAAATGAATGTATTGGTTTTCATCACAAGGTCAGTCTAATTAGAAGGTTTCTATAAGTATTTTTAGTTCAGAAATTAATTTTGATGACTACAATTTTCATTTGATTAATATAGACATGGTCGCTAAGGGCCTCATAAGTAGGCTCAGGACCGCTCAGCGGGCGATAGAGAGAGCTATGCTCGGAGTGTCCCTGCGGGATCGAATCAGAAATGAGGAGATCCGTAGGAGAACCAGCGTCACCGACAATTCATATCCATCCATCCATACACCCATTGCATTTACCTAAAATAATAGTAGGATAGTAGGATATTATTACAAAGTAGGATGGAAATTTATCCTATAAATATGTAAAATTCTTATTGGGTAGAGTTTTCTAAATGTGGGTAAGTAATTCCAATCCTATTCCGATAAGATTAAGGTAAAAAGTATTCGACGGTTAGGTATAAAAAGAATAGAGTGATAGAATCGCCGGGAGCTATAATGGCGTCAAGCCCTGTCGGGGCTCCAAATTGATACAAATTTAAGTTTACTTAAGGCTATTGAAAACGAATTTGCTTGGATAAGTTAATTTCAGTGGAATAAGTTGGACGGGAGGCGCCAGCAACCGCTCGTGTGATCCAATTGCGGGCACTCGCGGTCCCCGATCAAATTCGGCCTCTCTTTAAATATTTGAACTGATGTTACTACAGGGGATAGAGTAAATGGATACCCGTAAAAAGTAATAAGTTTTCCTATTCGGCATTTTTAGGTAGATATTTTGATAAAAGTTCCGGTTCCGGTGTCGTATACGTCAGACGTTCGGTGATACGCTCTAACAATTTTAAATAGTTTAAAAGAGAAATATTATCAGCTCCGCAGAATAGTGTTCCTCCGAATCAACTTTGTGCATAGGATCGTCGAAATACAACTGAATTACACCAAAAGATAAGTACAAAAAGCTAATTCACTTCGATCAACTTAATTCAACTTATAACCTCAAAATAAGAAAATTTAGACGCCAAATTGACAGCACAAGCTCTTGAATTAAGAAACCATAGACACAGTGCTACCAACATAAGACGTCGAGCGGTACGTTCGGATACACTTTATACGTACGGATACACGTACATTATCGCATTCCGTTTCACGGCAAGATGTCCACCCAACTTTCACCTGAGATGTCGCTGCTCTTATCAAAAATGACAGAACAGCTAAATATACAAACAAATACTATAACAGAAAATATTACGGCAGCCGTTTTACAGAAAGTGGATGAAAAAATCTTACCGTTACTAGAAGAAAATAAGAGGTTAAAGGGAGAAGTTGAAAAACTAAGCACAAAGATACAAAGTCTCGAAATAAACAGTAAGAGGAAGAACATAATATTCCACGGGCTCCCAGAACCAAAGGAGGAAACCCATGAGGATTTAACTACACTAGTAACATCAACACTGAATGATATAGATGTGCAACTCGAATATGGGGATATCGACAGACTGCAGAGATTGGGGAAAAAAGCAAATGAGGAAAGCAAAACTAGACCAATTTTATTAACCACAACCACTTTGCAGAAAAAGATTCAAATCCTTAAAAACAAAAAGAAGATGAAACAAAACTCGTACATTACCCATGATCTAACAAAAACAGAGCTGCAGCAAAAGAAAGAAAAGAGGCACAAGGACAATAAGGATAATGAAAAACGGAAGAGATCAGAAACCCCAAGCCCTGGCACTTCAAATCCAAAACAAAATACCCCAAAAATGCAAAGGAAAGATGCATTTCAATTCATGCGCGAGAGATCTTATTCACTTTCCGACAAAAACACTTACAGGAACTAAATTACCACCAGGAACTGTATCATCACAACAACCTTTCTGCACACAACTAAAATGTCTCCCAACACGGCTGGTCCCCGAGGGAGAACTAGAGCAAAACCCTCCAACAGCACCCAAATCTGACAACTACCTAAAAATATGTACTTACAATGTAAGATCCCTAAAAACACCAGAACGTCTGCTTGAACTGAGCCATGCTCTCAAAATAATAAACTACGATGTTATTGGACTTGCTGAAGTACGAAGAATGGGAAGTGAAATAGAAGAGCATAAAGAATACATCCTCTGTTACAAAGGAGAGACTAAAGGTCTATACGGTGTAGGATTTCTAATAAAAAAAGAACATAAGCAAAACATCATAAACTTTACAGGTGTATCTGAAAGAGTAGCTGTTCGCGCCATAATTCCTTGTTCCATGGTCGATGGCGCTAGCAACCTCTTTGGCTCGCAATGAAATTGACAGATGACACTTGAAAGGTAAAACTTGCCGCGATTTTTGGGCGTGGTTTTTGCAAGTCCCTTTCCTTTTGACAGCCAACACGTATTCAAAAAAAATTTCGGGTCGCGCGCGCACCGTTTTGCCTTTTTTGAGTGCCTAGATTTGGTTATTTTACGGTTTAGTTGCGACGTTGAGCGATCTATGTGTCGACCTAGCTATAAGCATTCTTGTTAACGTGCTGTCTGTAACAAAAGGCGACCCCTAACAGGCGGTTTTGCTCGCCACGTTAAGTGTGAAAAAGTGACCTTTGACCACCTCTAGTGGTCTAACTAGTGACAAGCCGAGTGTACAGTGCCACCCCAGCCCAGCGTCTTCAGCAGGCCATAGCTGGCTGCCTGCCTGCCGCTGCTAGCGGCCTGGGCCTAACCCTTTACACCTAACCTACATAACACACCCACATCATCACTCATCACAATCACCATTCTCATATCATCCCAGGCCGTACAAGGATTTAATGCTGCAAGGAAGGTCAGTGCAACCCTACCATTAAGTTACGTTGAGAACAAATCTGACCGCGGTCAAAGGCCGCTTTGGGCAGCGACCCTGGACTCAGGTTATAGCTGATGGGCCCCTATACTTCGTGTTCCAGGCCTTGACTCGTTGGCCAAGCCGTTGGCCTAAACATTTGGTAGCAGAGCGTGGTTAAATTGATTCCGCGGACAGATTTGGCATTACTGTGACTTAACTTGGCCGTTCTAGGGTTAACTCATTTATTGTAAATTAATGGACCTTATAACTTATTAATACACAGGCTTATTGAGTTACTAGTACATAGCCTACCTTGTCACATGTAGGCCTGTATAATGATTGCAATTATTGAGATTTTGTTTTGTTAATTTTTGTTGATTAATAATTAATAGTACCTAATTGTTGTTTGTGGCCCGTAACTGGCCAACAGTTAGATGTAGATTGTAATAAATAAACTTAATATTAATATAATTTGATAATTGTAGGTTCTTACCTTAGGTTAGGTAAATTTGTAATTTGCAGTGCCTAGTATGAGTCTAGTGGCTTAGTACGGGTAATTAAAAACTTAATTTTCTTTTATCTTAATTTCTGTTATTGATTGACTTAACATAAGTTATTGATAGCTTAATTTGTATCTTTTGGAACTTTTAACCAACAAATACTTTGTTTGTTTACTAGAACTCCTCGTGGTTAGGTAACAGAGTAGTTTGTTTGATGTATTTAAAATAAATAATTCTTGTTTGATTATTAATTTGTTTGGTTAAAGTTGAAACATAACTTGTAACAAATAACTTTGTTTTGATTTTGTTATCTGTTTGTTGTAACTACCTTTATTTAAGTTGTTTTGTACCTACCTAAGATGGCAGCCCACAAAAAATTGAGCGTGCAAATTCAATCAGAGCTGCGTTGGGCTGCTACAGCCAACGCCTTGGTAGGCCGGGAGGACCGGGCATCCGCACTGCTCCAGCGGTGCGAGCAGGTGCGGACCAGGCAGGCGGTCGTCGAAGGGGCCTTCCGAGACCTCATGGCATTGGAGCTACCTCCGGAATCGCTGGAGTCCTCAGTGCGGGACTACGAACAGTTTTTTGAGCTGACAGACGGTCTGGTGGAGGAGGCCGCGAGGCTCAAGAAGGAGGCGAGAATGAGCTCTATTCTTGAGTCTCCCACCAGACCCACCACTCAGCCTGCGTTACAGGGCAAGTTGCCAACAATAAACTTGCCCCACTTTTCTGGCAACCTGAGCGAGTGGCTAGGCTTTCTCAGCCTCTTTGATAGCCTGGTGGACGCGAGAAGAGACCTGTCTCCCTGCCAGAAACTGGCCTATCTACTCTCTTCCCTGCAGGGAGAGGCTCTGGGTTTAGTTAGCCACCTAGACCTCTCCGAGGAGAGTTATACCACCGCGCGGGAACTACTGACTCGGCGGTATGCCAACGTGCGCCGGTTAGCAGACACACACGTGGCACAAATTCTAGCGCTGCCACGTGTCTATGGGGTGTCTCATTTAAGAGAATCGCTCTTAAATCCACTGATTGTAGCCTGCAACGCTCTTAAGCGTTTAGAGCTTCCCGTGGACCAGTGGTCCTTCCTTTTATTACAAATTGTGTTGTCCCGCCTACCTCCCGAGTTGAAACTGCGTTTTGAGCAAAGGTATGGTGGGGACGGGGCCAGCTACCTGCCCCCATTTTCGGACCTTTTAAAGTTCCTTGAGGAAGAGTGCCGGCAGGCTGATAACTCCGGGATTGCTGGTCCTTCAAGGACCCCAGAGCGGCCTGCCCAGCTGAGGAAGGAAAGGGGTCACACTGGCGTCCCTGGTAAAAGGACCTCCGACCGGAGACCAATGCCCGTTTACACTGGACTTGCTGCCACTGAACCCGCCCCCTGTAACTATTGCAGGCGTCCAGGCCACCGGGTGCTTTCTTGCCCCCAGTTTCTCTCTAAGCGGATCAAGGATCGGAGGGGCGTTGCAAGAGACCGCCACTGGTGCTATAGCTGTCTGGGAGCTCACATGTAACGGGACTGCCAACAGCAACGGCCATGCCCAATTTGTAGGGGTAACCACCTGGAGATTTTGTGCGCCAACAAGAATGGTGTTGGTCGCCAGGTGGAGAGTGAGGGCGCGCCCCGCACGGGCGGGGGCGCTCTTACCAATCGCTCCCCGGATTATTTGCGTCGGTCCCCTGATCAGGGCCATGAATCCCGACGCGTCCGGATTTCGACCCCGCCTATGGGGGCTTCACCCCCCCGTGAGGGGGGCGCCAACCCCCCTCGACGTTCTGATGGGAGATTTGTGGCGGCCCCGTCTACGGTTCGACCTACACGCTATTCACCTCCGCTTCATGAGTGGCCACGCCTCGAACGCCGCCCACCTCGAGCGGGTCGACAGCAGTACTACGACCTACCGACCTCAGCCCGTATGACTAGGCCCGTGCTGCCGCCACGAGATGACGCATGGGTTTACCCAAATGGAGGTCCGTCCCACTCACCTTTGGAGGTCCCCCCTGAGTCTCAATATGAGATTCCCCGGTTAGAGGACGGGTTTGATGAGGACGACCACCAATAGGTAGTTGCCGCCCTAGCCCCCACCACAGCAACTTCTCCTGAGACCTTGAATCTCCGGCAGTCTGTCTGTCAGACCATTCTTTTGCCGACTGTCTCAGTGAAGGTATTCAACCCGAAGGGTGAATTTTTAATCGTTCGCGCCCTTTTGGATTCGGGTTCACAGCGCTGTATTGCTTCTTCTCGTTTGGTGGGTGAGCTAGGGCTCCCTTGGAGTCCTCGAACAGGACGGGTGATAGGTATTGGGGGTATAGAGCCCTCGACTCCTACCGGGGAAGCGGAATTAATGTTTGGCCCCGTTACGGGCAATTTTAGGGTCTTGGTCAAGGTGTCAGTCCTTGACAATATCTTAGGTCCCCTACCGCAGGTCCAAATAGCTGACGCTGCGGTGTCCTGTGCATCAGGCCTAAACCCAGCTGACCCCCACTGGACTGAACCCGGTCCTACGGACCTTTTGTTGGGTTCCGACGTGTTGGGCCTGGTCTTGTCAGGGGAAATTAGGGTTTTGCAGAAGGACGGCCTATGTGCCATGTCCACTAAATTCGGTTCTAGCTTTTTTGGACCCGTGCTATGGTCTTCGGACCTACCGGTGCTGGACAAATTGCAAGCAGCCGGCTTGACGCTGTCGGACGTGGTCCAGCGCTTTTGGGAAGTTGAGGAGCCGCCGCATGCCGCACGAGTTGACCCTCTTGACCTTGAATGTGAGTTGTTTTATCAAAACAACACAGGCCGCCGTGTTGATGGGCGATTTGTAACTCGCTTGCCCTTTCTCGCTTCTCGCCCCCCGCTTGGTCAATCGCGGGCCTTGGCGGAAAAGAGGCTCTTGTCTATGGAACGGCGCATGCGGCGCGACTCCACCTTCCGCTCCAAGTACGTTGAATTTATGCGCGAGTACGAGGGCCTGGGGCATATGTCACCATCCAATTTTGATTGGCGCGCACACGAGCACTACTTCTTACCCCACCATGCCGTCTTGAAGACCCCTGGGGGGAAGATTCGAGTGGTTTTTGACGGCTCCGCGGCCACATCCAACGGGGTGACATTGAACCAATGCTTGCACTCCGGTCCTAAGCTGATCAAGGATATCTCCGATATCCTCACGCATTTCCGCCGGCATCAAATTGTTTTCGTAGCTGACATCAAGATGATGTTTAGACAGTCGATGGTACATCGCGATGATCGAAGATACCAAATGATTCTGTGGCGCGAAAATCCTAATGAGCCAATGCGTGTTTTTGAATTTAACACCACGACCTATGGACTCAAGTCAAGCCCCTATATTGCTATCAGGACCTTGTTAGAACTAGCTAACCGGGAGCGACTGAATTACCCTCGCGCATCAGCCACCTTGGAATCGTCAGTCTATATGGACGATATTTGCACGGGAGCCTCGAGCGTTGAGGAAGCTCTGATTCTTCGCGATGAATTAATTGCAATACTGAAGTCCGGAGGTTATGAGTTGGGCAAGTGGCTGTCCAACTCCCCTCACGTCTTGAAGGATCTTCCGGGAAAGGATCAGCAGGATCCTCATATTTTTGAAAATCCCGAAAATCCCAATTTGCTGACGGTCCTTGGAATACAGTACCAGCCCGTCCAAGACGTTTTCACCTACCGGGTCAAATTAGACCCACCTCCTAAGGTCTGGACTAAGCGTTCCGTATTGTCTACGGTTGCTCGCACTTTCGATCCCAATGGATGGATCTTCTTCTTCTTCTTCTTTATCAACCTATAGACGTCCACTGCTGGACAAAGGTCTCCTGCATGGACTTCCACAGGCTTCGGTCTTGCGCCGCTTGGATCCAGCGGCTCCCTGCGACTCGTTTGATGTCGTCGGTCCACCTGGTGGGGGGCCTGCCAACACTGCGTTTCCCGGTGCGGGGTCGCCACTCCAACACCTTGGGACCCCAACGACCATCAGCTCTTCGAACTATGTGCCCCGCCCATTTCCACTTCAGTTTCGCGACACGCTGAGCTATGTCGGTGACTTTGGTTCTCCTACGAATCTCCTCATTTCTGATTTGATCTCGCAGGGATATACCGAGCATAGCTCTCTCCATCGCTCGCTGGGTGACCCTGAGCCTTCTTATGAGGCCCATAGTTAGCGACCATGTCTCGGATCCGTAAGTCATCACTGGCAACACGCACTGTTCGAAGACTTGAGTCTTCAGGCACTGAGGGATTTGGGACGAGAAGACATCTCGGAGCTTCCCGAACGCTGCCCAGCCGAGTTGGATTCGGCGGTTAATCTCTTTCTCGAAATTGGACCTACCTAGCTGGACTGTATGTCCCAGGTATATATACTCGTCTACAATTTCGAGCGCAGAGTTCTCAACGATTACTGGGTGGAGCGGAGCATGAGCATTGGACATGATTTTCGTCTTGCTCATGTTCATTTTCAGGCCCACCTGTTGAGAAACCCTGTTGATGGATGGATCACTCCCGTAATATTTTTAGCTAAATGTTTCCTCCAGAAGCTTTGGATTGCTGAACTCGGTTGGGACGAACCACTCCCTGGGAAGTTATTGAAGGAGTGGAACTCCCTTGTGTCTTCACTTCCTGAAGTTAACCGAATTTCCATGCCTCGACGCTTCCTACCAACAGGAAGGTGTCATGCCAGTCTCCACGGGTTTTGCGACGCCTCCGAACGAGGATACGCCGCCGTGGTATATTTGAGGACTGTCGATGTCGCCGGTGAGGTCGCGACGCATTTCGTCTTGGCAAAAAGCAAGGTGGCCCCTATTCGGTCAGGGTTAACTATCCCGAAACTAGAATTGTCTGGCGCCGCCCTTCTGGTACGCCTCTTGAACCACGTCCGCTCCTCTTTGGCATCTGCGGTCGATCTGACCGACGTTTATGCTTGGACGGACAGTGAGATTGTCCTTTGCTGGCTACGAGCCGCGCCTCACAACTTAGAGGTCTTTGTTGCGAATCGGGTCTCCCAAATTCAGAGCTCTGCAGTACCGGTGATTTGGAGACACGTACCCGGAGAACTGAACCCGGCCGATTGCGCCTCCCGCGGCTGTGAGGCCTCTTCACTGGTCCACCATCACCTTTGGTGGGATCCAAGTTGGCTATCCCTATCCGAGACGACTTGGCCTCAAAATAGGTTTTCCGCTCCCGAAGTATTGCCGGGCTTAAGAGTCGGAGTGGTTGAGGATAAACAGATCCCCGACTTGAACTTTCTTTTGAACCGTTACAGTTCCCTTGATAAACTAATTGTTGTTACCGGTTGGATTCGACGTTTTATCCATAATGGGCGGAATTCAGAAAATAAAAATTTGAGTCCTGTGCTTTCCCCTCTTGAACGCCAAGACGCCCGGAACTACTGGGTGCATGTGGTTCAGGTGGAGCATTTTTCATCCGTGATTGACACTCTAAAGAGAGGTTTAGTTTTGAAGGGCCCCCTTGCTCGCCTATGCCCTTTTTTGGACAATAACGGAATGCTACGCGTTGGAGGACGCCTCAAGAATTCCAATCTGCCCTATGGTGCTCGCCACCCCCTTTTGCTACCTAAGGACGGCACCTTTGTCAAATTGCTAGTGACACACTACCATCTTAAAAATGCCCACGCTGGTTGTAATGCACTCTCGGCTATTTTACAGCGCGAGTTTTGGATTCTGGCAGGGAGACGCACCATCCGGAACGTCACTTTCAGATGCATTCCGTGTTACCGCTTGAAGGCTAATACTTCACAGCCGATGATGGGTGATCTGCCCTCCGACCGCGTTCTAGCCACTCGACCCTTTGCTGGGGTTTGGCACTGATTTTGCTGGCCCGTTTGCCATCAAGAGCTCTAACCTCCGCAACGCCAGATCGCTCAAGGCCTACCTCTGCGTTTTTGTATGTCTCGCTACCAAGGCGGTACATTTAGAACTTGTGAGTGCCTTAAGCACTGAAGCTTTTGTAGCCACGCTAGGTAGATTTGTCTCTCGTCGAGGATTGCCTGACCTGATTCGCACGGATTGCGGCACCAATTATAAGGGCACTGATAGATATTTAAAAGAGATTGTCGAATTCCTGTCTAGCAATAAGATTAGATTAAGTACAGCATTGGCCAAGATGGGGGTAACCTGGAAGTTTGACCCCCCAGCTTGCCCTCATTGGGGTGGAATATTCGAAGCTGTGGTTAAGGTGGCCAAGACTCATCTCCGGCGCGTTATAGGCGAAACTGTTTTAACCTTTGAAGAACTCGCCACCGTGTTTTGCAAAATTGAGGCTGTACTCAATTCTCGGCCACTCTGTCCCCTCTCATCTGACCCAAATGACCTGGAGGTCTTAACTCCCGATCATTTTCTGATTGGTCAGCCCCTTAACGCTCTACCCGAATACCCCTTCAGGGACGTGAAGGTCTCGCGTTTGTCCCGGTTTGAGCTGCTGCAACAGATGACTCAGAGTTTTTGGCACCGTTGGTCACTAGAGTATTTGCATCTTTTGCAGCAGCGGGTTAAGTGGGCTGACAAATCTGATCCACCCAAAGTTGGTGACCTAGTGCTGATTAAGGAACCTAATTTGTTGCCTTTATACTGGCGCCGTGGGCGCATTCTTAAGCTGATCTACGGGTCTGATGGGGTTCCCAGGGTTGCCGAGGTAATGGTCGGAGACTCTGTCTTGCAGCGAGCCGTTTGCTCCTTATCACGTTTACCTATTTACTAGTAAGTGGACGTAAATCCTTACGCCCACGGGCGGGGGGATTGTTCGCGCCATAATTCCTTGTTCCATGGTCGATGGCGCTAGCAACCTCTTTGGCTCGCAATGAAATTGACAGATGACACTTGAAAGGTAAAACTTGCCGCGATTTTTGGGCGTGGTTTTTGCAAGTCCCTTTCCTTTTGACAGCCAACACGTATTCAAAAAAAATTTCGGGTCGCGCGCGCACCGTTTTGCCTTTTTTGAGTGCCTGGATTTGGTTATTTTACGGTTTAGTTGCGACGTTGAGCGATCTATGTGTCGACCTAGCTATAAGCATTCTTGTTAACGTGCTGTCTGTAACAAAAGGCGACCCCTAACAGGCGGTTTTGCTCGCCACGTTAAGTGTGAAAAAGTGACCTTTGACCACCTCTAGTGGTCTAACTAGTGACAAGCCGAGTGTACAGTGCCACCCCAGCCCAGCGTCTTCAGCAGGCCATAGCTGGCTGCCTGCCTGCCGCTGCTAGCGGCCTGGGCCTAACCCTTTACACCTAACCTACATAACACACCCACATCATCACTCATCACAATCACCATTCTCATATCATCCCAGGCCGTACAAGGATTGAATGCTGCAAGGAAGGTCAGTGCAACCCTACCATTAAGTTACGTTGAGAACAAATCTGACCGCGGTCAAAGGCCATAGCAGGTTATAGCTGATGGGCCCCTATACTTCGTGTTCCAGGCCTTGACTCGTTGGCCAAGCCGTTGGCCTAAACAGTAGCTCTTCTAAAATTAAGATTTCAGGATTTAACGATATCACTGATACAAGCATATGCTCCGACAGATGGTTCAGATGACGATGAAATTAATAAATTCTACTCGGAATTGTCTGTAGCTCACGATCTGGCAGATAAAATAGTCATAGTAATAGGAGACTTTAATGCAAAAATCGGACAACCCAAAACACATGAACATCCAATTCTGGGCAAATATGGATATGGAGAGCGAAATGACAGAGGACAGAGACTAATAGAATATGCATCTGAAAACAAATGAAGCATCATGAACACATATTTCAAAAAGAAAGAAAATCGCAAATGGACTTGGATCTCTCCAGACAAAAAGACAAAGAATGAAATAGATTTCATACTCAGTAATAAGCCCAAACTAATAACAAATGTCGAAGTACTAAATAAAGTAAATTTCCCTTCAGACCACAGATTTATAAGAGCTACACTAAATATTAAAATACCTAAAAAGAGCCGAAAAACATACAAATCTGTACCACACCCACCAAAAACAGATAATGAAAAGTCGATATATTTAAGAAATCTAAGAGAAAATATGAAATCATTACATGAAATAGCAAACATCAATGATGTACAATTTTACTATAATAAATTTGAGGATGTAATCACAAAAAGCTTGAGATTTACAAACGAAACAAAACAACTAAAGGAAAAATCTATACTTAGTGAAGAAACAATAAAATTAATAAATGAACGCACTGCTGCACTCTCAAAAAAGAATAGAACCAAAGAGGACAAAAAAGAACTCACAAAAATGTTTAAGCAAACAAACAAGGCTATAAGGAAAGACTACAACAAACATAGGAACTCAATCATAGAAAAAAACCTATTACAGTATAGAAGTTCAAAACGAGCTTTTAAAGATCTCATCACCCACAAAAATTGGATCCAAAAAATGAAAACCAGGCAAGGAGAAACGAAAACTAGAACTGACATATTAAATCACGCTACAGAATTTTATACAGAACTCTATAAGAAGATACCTGAAGACTCCTTCACAGATGACGAAAATAACTCTACCTTGGGAGGAACAAATGAAGAAGAGATCCAAGAAATAAGTGTTGATGAGATAATCAAACATATAAAGAAACTAAAACCAGAAAAAAGCGCAGGACCAGACCAGATTCATAACGAGGCCTTAAAAATAGGAGCACATGTAATAGTAACAAGTTTAGCGAAACTTTTCAACATGATACTACAGCACGAAAAAGTCCCCAAACAATGGTGTAATTCAGACATAGTATTACTTTACAAAAAGGGCAATCCACTAGATATAGCAAATTACAGACCAATAAGCCTATTAAGCAGTATATACAAACTTTTTGCAGCAATTCTGAATAGTCGAATATCACCTGCAATAGATAGAAAACAACCAATCGAACAAGCTGGATTTAGGTCTGGCTTCTCAACAAATGATCACATACATGTTCTAGGGCAGGTCATCGAAAAATACACAGAGTATAATCAAAAACTGTATACAGCATTTATAGACTACTCAAAAGCTTTCGACAGCATTACGCACAACTCAATATGGAAAGCACTTGAAGTATGTGGAATCAATCAAAAATACATACACATATTACAATACATATACTCAAATAGCGTAAGCAGAATTAGACTAGAAAAATTTGGAGATTACTTCCCAATAGAAAAAGGTGTAAGGCAAGGAGATCCTTTGTCACCTAAACTCTTCATAGCAGTTTTAGAGGAAATATTTCAAAAGCTAAATTGGAAAAACAAAGGTATTCCTATCAGAAGCCAAAGACTAAACCATTTAAGATTTGCTGACGATATAATACTCTTTGCCAAAACTGCACAGGAATTAGAGAAGATGATTCAAGAGTTAGTTATTGAAAGCAGGAAGGTAGGATTGCAAATGAATACTACTAAAACTAAAATAATGACAAATGGAACTGAAACTCCTATATGCGTAGAAGGTAACCAAATAGAATATGTGCCAGAATACATATATCTAGGGGAAAAAATATCATTTAGCATAAATCACAATGAAGATGAAGTTGACAGAAGGATTCAAATTGCATGGAACAAATTTTGGTCCCAAAAAGAAATTTTAAAAGGAAAGTTCGATCTACGTCTGAAAAAAACGGTAATGGACACTAGCATCTTACCAAGTCTAACATATGGAAGTCAAACATGGGTTTACACCAATAGAATAAAAAATAAAATAACTACTTGCCAACGTGCTATGGAGAGAAGCATCCTAAAGCTAAGGAAAATACAAAAGGTACGGAGTACTGACATCAGGACAAAAACCAAGCTTACAGATGCTCTCGAACATGCCTTAAGGTTAAAATGGCAATGGGCTGGCCATATTTCCAGATACCGAGATAGTAGATGGACTTCACTATCTACAATATGGGTGGGACCGTCAGGCAAGAGAAATGTGGGCAGGCCGAAGAAAAGATGGGCAGATGATATTATCAGTCTAGTGGGTAGGGAGTGGATGAGATCTGCCCAAGACAGAAATAAATGGAAAAAATTGGAGGAGGCTTATACCCATAATAAGGGGTCCATTATTACTGACTGAAGATAACCAGGAAACTAGTATTATTTCATTTGTATTATTTATGTGTTAAATGTAATATTGGAAATAAAAAAGCTTTATTATTATTATTATTATTATTATTATTTTGATAAAAATTGACGTATTATTTTCGTGGAAATTTGAAAAACTAATTATTTGAATACATGGCACAGTTCTGTTATCCAGTGTGCTTACACTTAGATTCCTTTGTCTTCCTACTTAGTAAGTATATTCTAAAAGTCGATACCTATTTCATATTAAATTGTCTAATATTAAAAATACGAAAATGTGTTTGTTGCTTTATTGTTTCCATGACGTAGTAATGGAGCAACAAATCTATATACGTGATTTTAGCATGGGTATATCTAGTTGAGAACCTGAAGAGTGAAAGCTACTTTTTATCTCGGGAAAATGGATTAATTGGGATGTGGGATTTAAAAAACATATGGAAGGCAAAGCATTAAAAGGTACAATGTGCCTTTTAGTAAATTTAATACCTAGCAAAGCAAACGACGAGCGCTTTTGTAGGTTAGATGTAAGATGTAGGTATACACCTCCCGGATGTAGGGACAGCGGGTGACGGGTGACGGGGGGTGGGGGCTGAAGTCGGATAAAAAGGATCTCGAGGAAATTCCCGACCCTTTTTATACTAAATAGGCAGCTAACACGGCCTGAGTGGAGTTTCAATAGATGCTCTCGCGATGGACGAAGCGACCTGTAAAGAGTCGAGCGGAGGGACCCAAAAACTCGGTTATCTATACGTACATACGTCGAGACGCGTGTCACACGGTTTTTCCTTTTATTTTTTACGCGTGCCCTCCTCGGAGGGATAAAAGGTGGAATTCTTTTTAAATTGGAAATGTTTTCTAAGAGGATTACGATTTGCGGAGGTGCTACGATTTCATCCATAGGAAATAAGGGATCGAGTCTCTTGAGTAGCTGTTTACTTATTGTGTGTGTTTACAACAAATTTACAATAAACAATAGTTTTCAAGAAAAACTTTGTTTTATTAATTATAAGTTTCTTCTAGTTAAGCTATTGCATAGCTTTTATCGCGGGCTTTGAGCGCGGCGACTGAATCAAGAAATTCCGTAACGAAAATAAACCTAACACCCCGTCGTTTCAGTTCGGCAGACTTCGGCACGGTGTTTGTGTGTGTGCGACTAGAAAATGCTATGCAATAGCTTTACCGCGGCAGTCCCCGAGTGCCACACGTATTTTTTTAACTTAAGACACGTCCGAGCTCCGACTATTTGCTGCTTTGTTGTTTGCTATGTTCATCAGGGATAATGTAGGATTCTAAATAATGGTGAAAGAGTTTTTCAAATCGGTCCAGTTCAATTCAAACAAACAAACAAATCTTTCCTCTTTATAATATTCATCATCATCATCATTAGCAACCCATCAACGGCTCACTACTGAGCGCAGGTCTCCTCTCAGAGAAGGGTTATAGGCCATAGTCCACCACGCTGGCCCAATGCGAATTGGTGGACTTCACACACCTTCGAGAACATTATGGAGAACTCTCAGATATGTAGGTTTCTAATATTAGTGTAGATATATTTTTGTGTATTTTTAGTTTATTATATATTTATATTATATTTTATTCTAGTTTAGATGTAGTGGAGATGTACATTTTTTAGACTATACCACTTTATAATTTCGCCTTAGTACTCACTGTCGAGGGAAGCTGGAAGAAATCTCTCCTTAGAGATCACTGAGTAGCTTCACCTTTGTCCACGTCATTATTTTTAAGGATTGTTTTTTTGTACATAAACATAAATAAATTTATTTCCAAGAAAAAATATACTTAAGTGGTAACCACGATCTCATAAATTCTGCTTTAGCTATACTGTGGGGCAAAGCGTAGGTAAATAATAATTATTTATTATTAAGAAACCTATTCTGTACAGCGTGTACAGGAGTATCTACGTAATCAATTATTACTATTGTCTTTGTATAAATACTTAAGTCAGACTAAGTTGTAGGTAAATATCGAAACTCAGGATCTGAATTTAGCTCTATTTAAATTCATATACCTGTCGTAGAAAAGAATTGAGAAACTGCGTACGTATAGTTATAAAAAAAATTACGACACGTGTTTTAGATTTAATAATGCATCACGCTTTCAAATTGTGGAACAAAAATATTGTACACTCCCACGCTACGATAATCCGGTTCAGAAAAAAACACGTTGAAAATGCTTTTATTACGCTAACGATCGAAAACTGGGAGTGACCATTACTTGGTCCGAGGTCGGAGTAAGCACAAATCCCTTCACAGGCAGCAAAAAGGAATAATTGCTGCAGCATTCTGCTGAACGGAGATTTTACTGTGTTGAAATAGGGTCTATTTCGCTCATTGTGAAGATTTAAAATGTTGCATTGTGCTCTATAATGTAGTTCGACGTGCACTCTACGCAGTGTCAGTTATCAGGGGATTTATTTTTTAGTTTGTCTCTTTCATGAGGGTGTGTAGTTTTAATAACTTGTACCTACGAGTACTTATTCAAAAAATATTTTAAGCTTCTTTTATAAAAATAGAAGGGGGCAAGCAGTGGGTTTGCTATATCAATTTTTGCATAACATAGCAGGGAAGAGATACATGCTTGGTAAATTTTTTACGGCAGAAATCACAGGAGGAATTGGAAACATTTCAAACATTTAACTCTTTAGAATAGGTAAAGACCTTTCGTTGTTCTGCTACTGTTTCCCAGCGGAGATTTAGATTAGAACTAGCTTATGCTAGGGTAGAGGGTGGGTTATAGGGTAGGGGTTGTAATATAAAGACTACATATACTCAATTATTAGTCAATATCTTTAAAATAACCACTTTCAACACAAGTCTCACAAAAATACGAAAAATTGTATTATTATACAGAGTCAAAGACGCGACGCTATGTCTTTGTCCATCTTTTGATGCACAACATCAACGCCATTTTTATCGTAATGTTATATCTCTTCATAGCTAAGTAATTATTATATCATTCATAAAATTCTTTTGTGGTCACCTCAAAGTGGAAGCTCTTGTTGGGTCCACTTAGTGTCCCATATGTCACCCACTAAAGTAAAAGCAGGTTTACGCGATATTAAGATCATTTTACTATTGCAAGTTACGACTGCCTACATCCTGCGAGACAATAAACTATTTGTAACGAGAGACCGGACATTAAGACTACGCCAAATGCTTCTTAACCTACACGCGGCATTCTTTATTATATTTTACTGCAGTTGGGGTTATAATCTGTATTCTATTGAGGGCCAACACATACATGCCGCTTGTAGCATCTCTAATCAGCAATTTTGTACGACTTTATTACTCATTTTCGTTGATTTAGGTTTTAAAATGTTTATCTATACAAAATGCCAAGCCTTTTTACCTCTATAAGCATGGTTTTTCGAAAGATCCCTTGTTAGTGCAGGTCTTAGAGTAGCCAATTATTGTCCTTTCAGATCTCCATCTGGCTGTGAGTCGTTTATCGCTCAAGCAGTCAAAAATTGGGTAAGGAAGTTAGGTACTGTTTTGTAGGTATGGATCATGAGATCGACATTTTTTGAGTGTAGCTTTATTTCTGTAGTCTGTAGAGCCAACATTCCCTGCGAGCTTTCACAGCGAATTATAAAACGCACTTACCTACTGCGTGAAATCATTAAGACGGTCTCCACGCTTCGCCCTATGGTAATAAAAGAGATACATTATAAATCGTAAGGGAGATATTGTTCTCGGTTATTACACGCGGAATGTGAGCGAGGCGTGTCGTAGTTAAATCTTTTATTGTGTTTTCACGACGGCATTTACATCGCTATGTAATATTTTTTCCTTAGTGCACACTAAGCAAGGAAATGTGATCGTAATAAGTTACCACGTTCGGGGGAGATTTTCCTCGTTAAAGAAACTTAGGCGCCTATTTCCTGGCGTAAAATAGCGTCGTTAGAAATCAGAAAAAATTTCAGTAAAATGTTACTATGTGGATTGTGGATACTGTGGCAGTTGAACGCTCTTCGAATAAAACCGTTTTCTCGTATTTCTGATATTCCTATAAACTCTAACTAGTCGAAAGTTCATTCCTCGTCCTTATATTGTTACTTAAGCCTTTCTGAGTTTTAAATCAAATTCAAACTGGAGATTTCTGATATTCTGCCATCGAGAGGATTCTCAATGCTTCTCAAAGATTAGATACATAATATTACACAAGTATCTATATCTTATCTTTGTTAGTAAGAGTATCATAAATGATAGATAGCAGCAGATGACAGGCCGTTAGCAGTCGATGGAAAGGGTTGTACTGCGTGTTATACTGGTACCTAAGTGATGGATGACGTCTTTGTCTACGCGATATTGCCATTAATGGGTTTTGGGAGCATTCGTGTTTATATTCATGTTAGGATGAGACCGGGATAAGTAGCCAAGCAGGATGTTCTCGAAAAAATTTTCCTCTAATCTTCATCTTTTGAAAATTTTGGAACACCTCTCTTAATTTGGTTTTATTCATATACCTACCCACTTGAAGTCTAAACTCCTAACATAGATAGGTATTACCTATCGAGTCCCAAAAAGGTAGTCATGACGTGTCAAGAGCCACAGGTTGGCCTACATGAAATAAGTAATTTTGAATTTGAAAAATCAATCAGCCCCGCGCTTTGTATAGCGTGGTCTCTGTCACTCATACCTTTGTGACGTTTTTCGCTTCGCTACGTTCTACGAAGCCTAGGCCAGATCATGTGTCATAATATGATATTCTGACAACTATTAGGAATATAAGAGTATACCTATACTTGACTCATTCATGATTTGTTCAATTCGCTATAGAATACCCGAATGCATTAAAACCTTTAAAACCATTTATAGCAAAGATCACAGACCGATAACCGTGTAAAAGGTGATTCGTCGTAAAACTGACGTCATCTACACTACATAAGTCTCCTGCATGGACCTCCACACGGCTTCGGTCTTGCGCCGCCTGAATCCAGCAGCTTCCTGCGACTTTAACGACCCAGTTAACTGAGCAGATGTCCATCGTCCCTCTACTGCAAAGCCTGTATGTTTGATGACTTGTATGATAATACGCTTTTCATTCTGAGAGGAGACCCAGTAGTCGGCTAAATCTGTATAGGCATCATTAGCAACCCATCAGCAGCCCACTACTGAGCGCAGGTCTCCTCTCAGAGAAGGGTTAGGCCATAGTCCACCACGCTGGCCCAATGCGAATTGGCGGACTTCACACACCTTCAAGAACATTATGGAGAACTCTCAGGTGTGCAGGTTTCCTCACGATGTTTTCCTTCACCGTTGAAGCAAGTGATTTTTAATTGCTTAAATGCACGCACGACTCCGAAAAGTCAGAGGTGCGTACCCAGGATCGAACCTGCGACCCCCCGAATAGGAGACCACAGTCCTAACCACTAGGCTATCACTGCTTATTATAGGCATAGGTTCTTCTTTATCAAACGACTAGCTGATGCCCGCGACTTTGTCCGCGTGGATTTAGTTTTTAAAGTCCCTCGGGAACTCCTTGATTTTCCGGGATAAAAAAGTAGCCTAGATGTTGACCCGAGTAATAAGCTACCACGGTATAAAATTTTGTAGAAATCTGTGCGGTAGTTTTTACGTGAAAGAAGGACAAAAAAACAGACAAACAGACAAAAATGAAATAAAAATCTGTTTTGGGCTCAGTATCGATAGTAAAGCATCCCCCAATTAAAATTTTCAAAATATATTAAATGTACAGAAATCTTCCAGTTACAGTTTTATTATAGGTATGTATAGATTTGTATATGTATAGATTTGACGACCTCCCTGGCTCAGTGGTGAGCGCTGTTGTCTTATAACTGGGAGGTCTCGGGTTCGATTCCCGGCGGGGTCAATTTGGGAATTTATAATTTCTAAATTGTCTCTGGTCTGGTCTGGTGGGAGGCTTTGGCCGTGGCTAGTTATCACCCTACCGTCAAAGACGTGCCGCCAAGCGATTTAGCGTTCCGGCACGATGGCGTGTAGAAACCAATTAGGGGTATGGGTTGAATGTTCACTGCCATATCCCTTCCAAGTTAGCCCGCTACCATCTTAGACTGCATCGTCACTTACCATCAGGTGAGATCGCAGTCAAGGACTAGCTTGTCATCGTTAAAAAAAAAAAAAAAAAGATAGACGTAATAAAATTTCGCAGCTTCAATCTTAATATTTTCGATTAAAAAGGTTATTAATTACCGTCCTAAGGAGACTATAGAGGATATAGATTTTACGGATGGAATGAAACAGTAAAATTGGATACCAAAATCTTATTAAGTACCTATCTCAGTAATATTATTTTTGCGAGGATACTGCAAGAAAAAGTCGAACAAAGAACAATGTGTCATGACATTTTATTCGGAATGCAAAGAGTTATTTTATACGTATCTGATATAGGCCGGACTTAACCCCGGCTACAATCCATTAAGGATGAACACTCCAGTGTGGTTAGTCCGAGTTTTAATTCGTTTGATCGTAATAGTTAACTATGACATTAGCATCAAAGTAAAATGAACCATAGTAGTATCGATTTAAAGTCACAAATGCAATACAGACGATTTTAATAAAATTGGAAGCGTTTACATTACGTAAACGTATAAGAATACATACATGAAATTGAGCTCTAACTTAAGGTGGAAGACACGAGTCTGCCCGCGAAATTCAAATTTGATTTGGTTTTTCGCAATTTGTAAACTAATGCGACAAAGTAGGCTTCTTTATCAACCGATAGACGTCCACTGCTGGACAAAGGTCTCTTGCATGGACTTCCACAGGCCTCGGTCTTGCGCCGCCTGAATCCAGCGGCTCCCTGCGACTCGTTAGATGTCGTCGGTCCACCTGGTGGGGGGTCTGCCAACACTGCGCTTCCCGGTGCGGGGTCGCCACTCTAGCACCTTGGGACCCCAACGACCATCAGCTCTTCGAACTATGTGCCCCGCCCATTTCCACTTCAGTATCGCGACTCGCTTAGCTATGTCGGTGACTCTGGTTCTCCTACGGATCTCCTCATTTCTGATTCGATCCCGCAGGGACACTCCGAGCATAGCTCTCTCCATCGCCCGCTGAGCGGTCCTGAGCCTACTTATGAGGCCCTTAGTTAACGACCATGTCTCGGATCCGTAAGTCATCACTGGCAACACGCACTGTTCGAAGACTTGAGTCTTCAGGCACTGAGGAATTTTGGACGAGAAGACATCTCGGAGCTTCCCGAACGCTGCCCAGCCGAGTTGGATTCGGCGGCTGATCTCTTTCTCGAAATTGGACCTACCTAGCTGGACTGTGTGTCCCAGGTAAATATACTCGTCTACAATTTCGAGTGCAGAGTTCTCAACAATTACTGGGTGGAGCGGTGCATGAGCATTGGACATGATTTTCGTCTTGCTCATGTTCATTTTCAGGCCCACCTGTTGAGAAACCCTGCTGAGATCGTTGAGCATTGTATTGAGGTCTCTCAGAGTCTCTGCCATGACTACTGTGTCATCGGCAAATCGCAGGTGAGTGATGTACTCGCCGTTTATGTTGATGCCAAGCCCGTTCCAATCCAGAAGCTTAAAGACGTCCTCCAACGCAGCGGTAAAGAGCTTCAGGGAGATAACGTCTCCCTGTCGCACTCCACGCTGCAAGTGGATTGGCCTCGTAGTCTGGTCCTGTATACGTACTGACATTGTGGCGTTTTCATACAAGCACTTCAACACTTGGATATACCGGTAGTCAATCCGGCATCTCTGCAGCGACCTCAACACAGCCCAAGTTTCCACCGAATCGAAGGCTTTCTCATAGTCCACAAACGCTAAGCAAAGTGGCTGGTTATACTCTTCCGTCTTTTGTACAACCTGCCGCAGCGTATGAATGTGATCTATGGTACCAAAGCCTTTTCGGAATCCGGCTTGTTCGGGAGGCTGGAAGTCGTCGAACCTACGAGCGAGACGATTCGTAATGACTCTCGAGAACAACTTATAAACATGACTCAACAACGAGATGGGTCTATAATTCTTCAACAAGGTATTATCACCCTTTTTGAAGAACAGAACCACCACGCTCCTGTGCCATGCTTCCGGCGTTGTGCCCTCGTGGATGACGGAATTGAACAATCGCTGAAAGATCTTAAGTACCGGTTTTCTACCCGCTTTCAGGAGTTCCGCAGTGATTCCGTCATCACCTGGCGCGTTGTTGTCCTTGAGCTGTTTGAGAGCCATTCTAATCTCGTATAGGCTGACGTCCGGGATATCTTCGGTATAGTGTCGGGTC
This sequence comes from Oeneis ivallda, assembly GCA_029955525.1. Taxonomy (NCBI): domain Eukaryota; kingdom Metazoa; phylum Arthropoda; class Insecta; order Lepidoptera; family Nymphalidae; genus Oeneis; species Oeneis ivallda. The sequence goes on from JARPMR010000010.1 coordinate 50,100, forward strand.
AGTTTGGCTCTGGGATCTTTCGCCAAATCTTCAACAGGTTTTTGTGTCGTGGTATATAACTGTCCATAGAACTTCTCAACCTCTCCCAAGACCTCAGGTCGAGAAGAGACGAGACGGCCGTCATCAGTTTTCAGCCGCGTCAGCTGGCTCTGTCCGATAGTCAGATCTCTCGCGAACACTTTTGAGCCTTTGTTCCGCTCAATGGTATCTTTAATACACTTGGTATTAAAGACACGGAGGTCGTGAGTTTGTGCCTTAGAGATCTGCCTATTAATCCGTCGGTAGGCAGCCGCGTCTGCCGATGACTGCAGCCCCATCTCTTGTCTCTCCTTCATTAGCTTGAGAGTATGGTCAGAGAACTTTTCGGTTCTTTTCCTGCGATGGGTCTTAAAGAATTTAGACCCCACAGTATGGACAGTTTCCACGAACCTGTTGTTTAGATCGTCCACAGAAACGCAGTCTGCTAGGCACTCGAATCGGTTCTGCAGTTCGAGTTGGAAGTTTTCGGGATTTTGGATATGAGCACGAGAAGGTCGGAGAGTGGACTTCACCAGTCTGGCCCTTTCCAGCTTTACATTAATATTCAACGTGCCTCTTACCATCCGGTGATCGCTACCGGTTTTCACCCTATTGATCACAGAGACATCATTGAATATATGCCGCTTGGTCGACATAATGAAGTCGATCTCATTTCTCGTGGAACCATCGGGACTCAACCATGTCCATTTTCTGTGTGGCCGCTTCCTAAAGAAGGAGTTCATCATAAAGAGGCCCTCCTTCTCCATGAAGTCGGCCAACATTTGGCCCCTTTGGTTCCTTCGCCCATACCCAAAATGCCCCACTCTCGTCTCTGCACCGCTTCGTTCGCCCAGCCTTGCATTGAAATCCCCCATCACAACACTGTAATGAGTGGTAGAGGCGTGTATGGCTTTTGATATATCCTCATACAGCGCCTCTACCTCCTCGTCAGAATGTGTCGATGTCGGTGCGTAGACCTGTATAACCTTCAGCGAATACCGTTTGGTGATTCTGAGTATAAGGTACGCTACCCTACTCGACACACTCTTGACTTGTACAATGTTGTTGACGAGGGACTTGTGGACGATGAACCCGACACCACCCTGGGACTGTTGATCGCCCTCCCGGTAGTAAAACAAGTTGCCGGAATTGAGGATTATCGAGTCCTCCCCCTCTCTACGGACTTCAGACAATCCTATAATATTCCAGCGCAACTTGCTCACTGCTTCTTCCAGCTCGATGATCTTTTCGTCGGTCCTCAAAGTGCGTGCGTTATATGTCACCAGGTCCAGTCGTCGGGGTTGGCAGCGGAATCTCGTCCGGAGATTCTTAGCACCCCCTGCCCCGCCATTACCGTGACCGCTGCCAGGGTCAGGAATAGCGAGGCCGCCGGGAACTAGGGGCCATGGTCTTGTGCAAGTATCCATTACAAGGTTTTGCCCATAATGACCACGCTGGGCAGGCGTGTTGGTCATCGCAGGGCTAAACTGATCGCACCCGTGTCGCTGCTGCCCAACACAAGCCTGTGCCATTTGCTCAGTTTAGCCAGTATGAAATGGTTATACCGCCATTTGTCGGTCGTCATAGCCTCGTCAGTAGACTAGCAGGGGGCACCGCGGGCAGGTGAGGTTGACGTTTGGAGCGCTAGGTGGCGGTGCGCTCCCTTACCCCCCAAAGTAGGCTTATGGCCTTCTAATTGCGCCAGTAGAATTATCATCTTCACAGGTTTACATAAAAATCTCTACTAGAAAGTGACCAGTTTAAGAAATTAATCAAGATACTGAGTTGGACGTGAGTTACTCACAAATTAGTCGATATTTTGATTAATTTCTTAAACTGGTCACTTTCAAGTAAAGATTTTTATGTAAACCTGTGAAGCTGATAATTTCATTGGCGCAATTAGAAGGCCATAAGCCTACTTTGTCGTATTACTTTACAAATTGCGAAAAACCAAATTAAATTTGAATTTCGTGGACAGACTCGTGTCTTCCACCTTAATACTGTTATGGTTTATTTTACTTTGATGGTAATGTCATAGTTAACTATCCAATCTTGTACTAACCCTACAGTTCCCGCGGCTCCCGGCTCGCGGCTCCTGGTCTGCTCATACAATAAACATCGTGCGGAGAGCCGCGCACTTTTTGCGAGGGACACTAAGAACGTGTATTTTTTACACAACTTTAGTGCACTTTTTGCGCACCCTCGTTATTCCCCGAGAGTTGACTTACAAATATAAAACATGTCACAGTCTCGAGAAAACAAGCGCTCGCCTCAAGTTTTTCTGTACCCCATAGTTTTAAAACAATCCACCGCGACATTAAATTCATAACCTCCGTAAATGATAAGAACAATAATATTATTTCCTTTGATTTCAGCCCTTAAATCCGACAAAAAAGTCATGTTGAAAAAGAATTCTCAACCTTTTATTTGATGCCAAATTTGATATAAATACATACTATTCATTATTTTTTTCTTTACGTACTTAGGTCTTGTATCATTTCCACCATGCTTATGTAGAGCCTGGTCGTATAATGTTTATGACGCATGACTCATGTAGTCTACTGACTAATGGGCTAATGCTAATTATAATATTCATACGCATTCAAACATACGCCTATAAAATTTGGTGTAGGTATTTGTATGGAAGCCCTAATAGATTATTATCATAGGTGAATATTTGCAGATATTGCATACCTACTGAAATACGTGTCGAATTGATAACCTCCTTTTTTTAAGTCGGTTAAAAAGTAGCTTGGCAGTTGCGTGGGAACAGTTGATCGTACAAATAAACAGACCATAGGTACTCAATATCTTTCCGTCGCTGGGTAAAAATGTCATAGAACACGTTACTTAAGAAAATATAGGAACCTTTAAAAGGGTCGTGCGATTATGTGTTTATTATTCCGCGCATAAAGTGGGGGATTTTTTTAGGTGCGGCCGTCGTCAGGGGATTTCGAGTGGCGTCCGAAAAAATTGATGTGACTTATCTTTCGCGCAGCCTCCACGAGACCACGAGATGTTTTATGTATGCCCGCTGCGGCCCATCATACCTAGCGCGGCCGGCTGATGGATCTCATCTTAACGGGGAAGATCGCCATTTGTTTTATCGATTTAAATCAAAATTTTGAGCAAAATAAAATACTATATAAGTAAGTTATTGTGAAAGAAAAATATCTCGAAAAACACACAAAGTTTTAGGCAAATATTCATGAATTTAAGTTTTTAATTTGAAATTAAAACTAAATAAAATCTAAAACCTCAAGATGCTGGCAGCATTACCGCTTTGGATGGCCAAACTGATCCTTTGGCCAAGGTAGCTGTATCTCTTGGATGGTAGACTCGATTACCCTTTTTAATATATACAGTTATAAATATGTCATAATAATAATTTTATATCTCCGTCATTTCATGAGGGATTTTAAAGTATTTGCACTTATTTATTAAGTTTATCCGTATCTTAAGTATGATCTACAACGTAAGCCTTAAACTAAATAACTCGAAATGTTGTCAATAATACAGTGTCGCAGTCTATTTAGACCTTGAGGCTCCTTATGAGTTGTCTAATTGTCCATATTCTATCATATTATATAATAGGTATCAATAACATATTATCATTCATAGAATAGAATAGAATAGAAATATTTTTTATTCAAATAAACTTTTACAAGTGCTTTTGAATAGTCGATGAATCTACCACTGGTTCGGAATGCCCTTCCTGCCGAGAAGAACCATCAAGAAACTCGGCGGTTGCTCTTTTCAAAACAAATTTACAATACAGTAAATACTATGCTATATATTGCAGTGTTTCCACAATGAGGGAAGTTCCAAAAATGCATACCGACTAACTTCTATCTTAAGATGGGCAGACATAAAGTAGCCCCATTCCCATAGATATACGTATGTAGGTATCTTCTGATAGTATAAAATTCTTACAGAGTGATACTTAGTCCTACCGAGCCTTTGAAGAAATAGGTCATCCTCATCCTTTCGTTTAAAAGTTAAAACATAGAGAATGCCTTGGTCTTTTCTTGTAGACATCTTCGTGTAATTGCAGCGAAGATAGTAGATGCAGCGGGTGCCGCGGGCGGCTCTGCAATAACGCTTGCCGTTTACGTATAATTAATGACACTTTTATGTCGCTCCTGCAGCTTTATGAGCAATGCATGTCCGCCCTGAATAACGTATTGCAGCTACGTCGCTCACGAGTACGTACCCACGTACCTACGTACACGTTAATAATACTAGATATTTATTATTTATCCTTTCATTCCATTTTCATTTTCTAGCGTATGATAGGTATGTACTCGTTATATAACTAAAGGTAAATTGTTTAGTGTAAAATGATGAACATTTCCCATTTTTCCTCAGAATTAAGAGTACCTAAAGCTTTCGGAGTTATGTGCGTTTAACTAATTAAAATATCACATGCTTTAACGGTGAAGGAAAACATTGTGATGAAACCTGCACACCATAAGAGTTCTCCATAATGTTCTCAAAGGTGTGTGAAGTCTGCCAATTCGCATTGGGCCAGCGTGGAGGACTATGGACTATTATAACCCTTCTCTGGAAGGAGAACTGTGCTCAGTAGTGAGCCCTCGATGGGTTGCTGATTATGATGATGATAGCTTGTGTTAGAGTTGGGAACGACAATTTGGAAACAGCGGGGTTTGAACTGTCAAACTTTTTGGTTTCAATGCGGCCCCTTGCCCTTTGTACTATCAATCTACTACTGTGTAGACCTACTACTGTGTGTACCGACTGGGACAACGAGTAAATGCATGGGTATAAGTTGACTTACAGATTAGGTTGATGAAGTGGCAGAGGCTAGTCAAAGGGATTCTGCGGGATTTCAAAATACCAAACTCCACAGGAGTGAAGTTGAGAGCAAACGCTGGTAGCATCTTAGTATGCCTACTAAGTATATTTTAATCCTCTTTGAAATTTTACAGTTCAATTAGTTTGCATTAGTATCTAGTAATAAACTAGGTATCCACCTACAGACTATTCCAAGAACTACAATTGACGCTCCAACTTGATATATTAAATTCCAATAAGCTCGCAGCCTCACGAGTCATACCTCCGACCTCGTACGTGGAGACGTGGAGAATATCCTCGCTTGATTTCATTATCGACTCACTCACCTTTCCGAGTGCTCCTTGAAACGATCCAATTCAGATGTTCGTATACCCACGCTTTTGTTACTCTGGACATACGGTTCAATATTCGGACGCTTAATTTGCTCCCCCTTTCGAAGGTTCAAGGGACCATATGGTTCATCGTTTTGAACATTAAAATAGGTGTAAATAATATAACTAAATAGGTACTTACTCTTTGCAAAAGAAATCTTCGAGCGGATTAAAGTGCTTTTGTAAATCAATGAATTTAATTAAATTAGGGTGAGTTGAAGCTAAGGACGTTCAGCTGCTTACAATGAGTAAATGACTATATTTTATGGTGCTGAAAAGGCAACCAAGAGGCGCAGCGTTGTTAGAGTCCCCTCACTGTGGACTTACGATCTCAGGCAAGTTGCTGGCAACCGATGGATTCAGGCGGCACAAGAGCGTGTCCTGTGGCGATCTTTTCAAGAGACACATGCCTTCTTCTTCATCTCTTCTTTATCAACCGATAGACGTCCATTGCTGGACATAGGTGTCGTATATGGACTTTCACAGCTCTCGGTCTTACGCCGCCTGAATCCAGCGGCACCTGCGACTGGTTTGATGTCGTTGGCCCACCTAGTGGGGGTCTGCTAACGGTGCGGGGTCACCACTCCAGCACCTTGGGACCCCAACGGCATAGCTCTCTCCATCGCCCTCTGAGTGACCCTGAGCCTTCTTATGAGGCCCATAGACACATATGCTTAGCTCTGGACAATAATGATGACAGGTAGCTGAATAGAAAAGTTTTTCATCCAAATTAACTTTTACAAGTTACAAGTTGTTACAAGTTACAACCGAGACGAACCAACAAAAACCCAGCGATAGTATTATGTTGTAGCCTACATATCAAAAAGAATCACTGCAGTTTCCCGCTGGCTACTAGGCTCCAAATTTATGGTGTTCAATGACAGGTCTAGAATCTAAGCTCTTTACCTGTCCTGCCTTCAAAATTCGCCTAAATGACTTGTATAGGTAATTGAACTTTGACAGGCAGTAGGTTTCTATACTCCTGCTTCCATGGTTTCTACAGAAAATGTTATTTGAGGCTCCAAATTGAAATGCATCAAGTTTTTTTAAATTTAAATGTAGGTAATTTTAAATAGTTTTAGGTTGTGTGATAGAGTTGGCGGCGCCCTTTGTGTCGGCAGAATCCAGGCCGCCTTAAACCTACGAATGCCTAATGAGCTGAGAATCTGACAGGGCTTGCAAAAGTTTCCTTTGGCTCTTTTCAATCATAATTTTATTGCTGCCATTTTGAGGGATTTTTATGTCCCTGTGTCGAGAGCTTGTTGTACTGCTCAAAACTGTGTACTGTATAAATAAACTGTGTAAGTAGTACTGCATACACAGCATACATATCATAGTACATATGCACTTAAACTGTATTGAAAAAGAGCAACCGCCGAGTTTCTTGCTGGTTCTTCTCGGCAGGAAGGGCATTCCGAACCAGTAGTAGAGTCATTTGACTATTCGAAAGTACTTGTAAAAGTTTATTTGAATAAAAAATATTTCTATTCTATTCTATTCTATTCTATTCTATTCTATAGTAATTTTAGTTTATCGTCGTCATCATTACCAACCACAACCACAATTAGACCTACCTAGGTCACTTGTAAGGACTTTCAGTTATAAGTAAACTTTTGTGAAAGATTCAACCTTTGCATCCAACTCGGCTGAAGAGCTGAAGAGTAGTCTTTGAACTCTTACAAATCAATATGAGTTTTAATTTGAAGGTGGGTACTCTTAAGTAACGAAGAGAAAATACACTTTCGTATTACTTTAATGTATTTGGAACTATTCTTGCAATTTGTGTCTCATTTTAGTACGAAGGTCAGGCAGGTCTTGTATATAATGATCTATGAAATCTTAGATACATAGTTTCTTTAATAATTTCCTCATGAATAACAAAAATAACTAGTTGCAATTAGCACACAGAACTAACGAGTGATCTTAGAAAATAGTTAAGTAGAATATTTATCCAATGGTTAGTAATATAAATTCGCCTCTGATGTTGGCGCCCCTGACCCTTTGCGGCGCCGACGTCACCTGTCATCCATCAGTCTGCGACGACGCGCATGCGAATACCGCGCGCACACACACACACACACACACATATACATTGCCCGTACCCACACACACAAGCCTGCTGCATGGGTACACTGTAAATAAATTCAAATTTAATGGCACACATCCACACGAGCGCACACACTGCTGAATGTTACACACAGCTTGAACAAAGATATTTATCTTAATCTTGCATAGAAGACAGGACAATCTTTGCTCTCCAATCAAGCTTCTCATTTTCTTACTTACTTAGGGTGAAAGTTTTTTTTTATTCGTTAACAAGGTAGTCCTTGACTGCGATCTAACCTGATGGTAAGTGACGACGCAGTCTAAGATGGTAGCGGACTAACTTGGAAGGGGTATGGCAGTGAAAATTCAACCCATAGGTACCCCTAATCGGTTTCTACACGCCATCATGCCGGAACGCTAAATCGCTTGGCGGCACGTCTTTGACGGTAGGGTGGTAACTAGCCACGGCCAACGAAAGCCTCCCACCAGAGAAATATTTAAAAGAAAAAAGTTTGTTCATAAAACGACTCGAGGTTCAAGGTAAATTGAAGATACACTTGGAAGATCGCCCAAAAGACAACGTTTTCATCTAAATATATAAAAGGCAAAGGTGACTGACTGACTGACTGACTGACTGACTGGTCTATCAACGCACAGCTCTAACCACTGGACGGATCGGGCTGAAATTTTGCACACAGATAGTTATTATGACGTAGACGTCCGCTAAGAAAGGATTTTTGAAAATTCCAACCCCAAGAGGGTTAAATGGGGGTTGAAAGTTTGTATAAAAATCCGTCAATTATCAAATTATTTTTCATGTAATATCCATGAAACTTTAATTTTTGGGCTTTCGATAAAAAAATAAGAAATACGTGTTTCGCAAATTTTGAAAATTCCACCCCCAAAGACTTCAAATAGGGGATGAAAATTTGTATTAAAGTCCAGATTTTTAAGTTAATTTTCAAGTAATATCCATCAAACTTGGTACTTTAGCTTTCATCTAAATATATCTAAATATATAAAAGGCAAAGGTGACTGACTGACTGACTGACTGACTGACTGGTCTATCAACGCACAGCTCTAACCACTATACGGATCGGGCTGAAATTTTGCACACAGATAGTTATTATGACGTAGACGTCCGCTAAGAAAGGATTTTTGAAAATTCCAACCCCAAGAGGGTTCAATGGGGGTTGAAAGTTTGTATAAAAGTCCGTCATTTATCAAATTATTTTTCATGTAATATCCATGAAACTTTAATTAATGGGTTTTCGATAAAAAAATAAGAAATACGTGTTTCGCAAATTTTGAAAATTCCACCCCCAGACTTCAAATAGGGGATGAATATTTGTATTAAAGTCCAGATTTTTAAGTTAATTTTCAAGTAATATATATCAAAATTGGTACTTTAGCTTTCATCTAAATATATAAAAGGCAAAGGTGACTGACTGACTGACTGACTGACTGACTGACTGGTCTATCAACGCACAGCTCTAACCACTATACGGATCGGGCTGAAATTTTGCACACAGATAGTTATTATGACGTAGACGTCCGCTAAGAAAGGATTTTTGAAAATTCCAACCCCAAAGACTTCAAATAGGGGATGAAAATTTGTATTAAAGTCCAGATTTTTAAGTTAATTTTCAAGTAATATCCATCAAACTTGGTATTTTGCCTTTCATCTAAATATATCTAAATATATAAAAGGCAAAGGTGACTGACTGACTGACTGACTGACTGACTGACTGGTCTATCAACGCACAGCTCTAACCACTGGACGGATCGGGCTGAAATTTTGCACACAGATAGTTATTATGACGAAGACGTCCGCTAAGAAAGGATTTTTGAAAATTCCAACCCCAAGATGGTTAAATGGGGGTTGAAAGTTTGTATAAAAATCCGTCATTTATCAAATTATTTTTCATGTAATATCCATGAAACTTTAATTTTTGGGCTTTCGATAAAAAAATTAGAAATACGTGTTTCGCAAATTTTGAAAATTCCACCCCCAAAGACTTCAAATAGGGGATGAAAATTTGTATTAAAGTCCAGATTTTTAAGTTAATTTTTAAGTAATATCCATCAAACTTGGTATTTTGCCTTTCATCTAAATATATCTAAATATATAAAAGGCAAAGGTGACTGACTGACTGACTGACTGACTGACTGGTCTATCAACGCACAGCTCTAACCACAATACGGATCGGGCTGAAATTTTGCACACAGATAGTTATTATGACGTAGACGTCCGCTAAGAAAGGATTTTTGAAAATTCCAACCCCAAGAGGGTTAAATGGGGTTTGAAAATTTGTATAAAAGTCCGTCATTTATCAAATTATTTTTCATGTAATATCCATGAAACTTTAATTTTTGGGCTTTCGATAAAAAAATAAGAAATATGTGTTTCGCAAATTTTGAAAATTCCACCCCCAAAGACTTCAAATAGGGGATAAAAATTTGTATTAAAGTCCAGATTTTTAAGGTAATTTTCAAGTAATATCCATCAAACTTGGTATTTTGCCTTTCAATTGAAAATAAAGAAGTACGCGTTTGACAGTTTTTAAATGTTCAACTCCCAATGGAGTTAAATAGAGGGTGAATGATTGTTATTAAGTCTGTCGTTTTTCAACTTAGGTACCATGAAACTTGGTATGTTGGCTTTTTACGGAGATACGAATCGCGTTAGGTTGGATTTTAATTACCATTAAAAATCTAACTTCTTCTTCTTCTTCTTTATCAACCTATAGACGTCCACTGCTGGACAAAGGTCTCCTGCATGGACTTCCACAGGCTTCGGTCTTGCGCCGCTTGAATCCAGCGGCTCCCTGCGACTCGTTTGATGTCGTCGGTCCACCTGGTGGGGGGTCTGCCAACACTGCGCTTCCCGGTGCGGGGTCGCCACTCCAACACCTTGGGACCCCAACGACCATCAGTTCTTCGAACTATGTGCCCCGCCCATTTCCACTTCAGTTTCGCGACACGCTGAGCTATGTCGGTGACTTTGGTTCTCCTACGAATCTCCTCATTTCTGATTTGATCTCGCAGAGATATACCGAGCATTGCTCTCTCCATCGCTCGCTGGGTGACCCTGAGCCTTCTTATGAGGCCCATAGTTAGTGACCATGTCTCGGATCCGTAAGTCATCACTGGCAACACGCACTGTTCGAAGACTTGAGTCTTCAGGCACTGAGGGATTTTGGACGAGAAGACATCTCGGAGCTTCCCGAACGCTGCCCAGCCGAGTTGGATTCGGCGGTTAATCTCTTTCTCGAAATTGGACCTACCTAGCTGGACTGTATGTCCCAGGTATATATACTCGTCTACAATTTCGAGCGCAGAGTTCTCAACGATTACTGGGTGGAGCGGAGCATGAGCATTGGACATGATTTTCGTCTTGCTCATGTTCATTTTCAGGCCCACCTGTTGAGAAACCCTGCTGAGATCATTGAGCATTGTATTGAGATCTCTCAGAGTCTCTGCCATGACTACTATGTCATCGGCAAATCGCAGGTGAGTGATGTACTCGCCGTTTATGTTGATGCCAAGTCCGTTCCAATCCAGAAGCTTAAAGACGTCCTCCAACGCAGCGGTAAATAGCTTCGGGGATATTACATCTCCCTGTCGCACTCCACGCTGCAAGTGGATTGGTCTCGTAGTCTGGTCCTGTATACGTACTGACATAGTGGCGTTTTCATACAAGCACTTCAACACTTGGATATACCGGTAGTCAATGCGGCATCTCTGCAGCGACCTCAATACAGCCCAAGTTTCCACCGAATCAAAGGCTTTCTCATAGTCCACAAACGCTAAGCAAAGTGGCCGGTTATACTCTTCCGTCTTCTGTATAACCTGCCGCAGCGTATGAATGTGATCTATGGTACCAAAGCCTTTTCGGAATCCGGCTTGTTCGGGAGGCTGGAAGTCGTCAAACCTACGAGCGAGACGATTCGTAATGACTCTCGAGAACAACTTGTAAACATGACTCAGCAGCGAGATGGGTCTATAATTCTTCAGCAAGGTATTATCACCCTTTTTGAAGAACAGGACCACCACGCTCCTATGCCATGCTTCCGGCGTTATACCCTCGTGAATGACGGAATTGAACAATCGCTGAAAGATCTTAAGTACCGGTTTTCCACCCGCTTTCAGGAGTTCCGCAGTGATTCCGTCATCACCTGGCGCCTTGTTGTTCTTGAGCTGTTTAAGAGCCATTCTAATCTCGTATAGGCTGACGTCCGGGATATCTTCGGTATAGTGTCGGGTCAGTTTGGCTCTGGGATCTTTGGCCAAATCCTCAACAGGTTTTTGTGTCGTGGTATATAAATGCCCATAGAACTTCTCGACCTCTCCCAAAATCTCAGGTCGAGAAGAGACGAGACGACCGTCATCAGTTTTAAGCCGCGTCAGCTGGCTCTGTCCGATAGACAGATCTCTCGCGAACACTTTTGAGCCTTTGTTCCGCTCGATGGTATCTTTAATACACTTGGTATTAAAGACCCGAAGGTCGCGAGTTTGTGCCTTAGAGATCTGCCTATTAATCCGCCGGTAGGCAGCCGCGTCTACCGATGACTGCAGTCTCATCTCTTGTCTTTCCTCCATGAGCTTGAGAGTATGGTCCGAGAACTTTTCGGTTCTTTTCCTGCGATGGGTCTTAAAGAACTTAGACCCCACCGTATGGACAGTTTCCACGAACCTGTTGTTTAGATCGTCCACAGAAACACAGTCTGCTAGGCAATCGAATCGGTTCTGCAGTTCGAGTTGGAAGTTTTCGGGGTTTTGGATATGAGCACGAGAGGGTCGGAGAGTTGACTTCACCAGTCTAGCCCTTTCCAGCTTCACATTAATATTCAATGTGCCTCTTACCATACGGTAATCGCTCCCGGTTTTCACCCTGTTGATCACAGAGACATCATTGAATATATCTAACTTAACGTGAGCTAACCAACCGCTAAGAAAAATTTTTGAAAATTCAACCTCTAAGGGGGTAAAATAGGGGTTTGAAAAATCGAACTTAACGTTAGCGAAGCCGCGGGCAAAAGCTATTACCAATAAAAATCTAACTTAACGTGAGCTAACCAACCGCTAAGAAACCATTTTTGAAAATTCAACCTCTAAGGGGGTAAAATAGGGGTTTGAAAAATCGAACTTAACGTGAGCGAAGCCGCGGGCAAAAGCTAGTTCTTATCATAAATGCGAAAGTAGCTCTGATCTATCTGTTACCTTTTCACACCTAAACCATTAAATCAATCTCGAAAAAAATTGGCAAGGAGATAAATAGTTTGTATCAGAAAAAAGCTCTGTCCTTACCGAATTTCCTCGGAAGGACATGTGATACTTTTCATCCCAGAATATCAAAGAATTCTCACGGTTTTTTTTTCAAATATGGTAACCACTAATTGCAAACCAAGATCATAACGTCTTAAATCAGAATAAGTATGATCGAGTTTACTGCAACTACCATAGGCTAAGCCCACTTCCAACTTACCAGTAGATGAGATCGCAGTCAAGGGCTAATTTGCCGTACTGAATGTAAATATGGCATAAAAACGTGATAAATAGCCGCTCTATCATTTAAATTTCTTCAAGTATAAGTATAAACAAATTCAAATTTAACGGTACTCCGTGCGGAATGCAACAAAACAATTTGCATTCCAATTTGGACCCTGGCCGGTGACGGACGCGCGACGGCGACAAAGTCGGCGGCATTTGAATAGAATGTGAACTGATTATTGCCATTATCATTGTTGACCTTCGCTACTTTCTCTGCTTTCTTATGGCTTACTGGCTCATCGGTGTAATGGCTAGCGTATTCAAACGCGGATTATGAGTTTAAAACTGTCTGTCAAGAGTTAACTTTAATAAAGAAAAGCAAAGATTGCCGATAAAAGTTCAAGTAGTTAAATTCTTTTGTAAAGCTCATGTTTGTATTATGTTTGCAAATTGTGCCTACTTAATTACAAAATTTGGCAACATGAATGTACTTATCTGATTTTGAGCCTTTTTACCTTGTTACCTTGGAATAAAGTCAATGTTAGACAGGTACTTTTCCCGAACTGGGATCAAACTCTGACCTTTTTTAATGAGTGCAAATTGAATATTGATTGAAACTTTTCGACTCCAAAAGACGACAAAAGAGATGTTAAACGCTGTAAGATGGATTATTCGGAACTGAGTAACGGAATTTAGGTAGGTACCTATGTTAAGTACATACTCGTAATAATTATCCTTAGAAAGCGCCTATCGTTTTGCAATTATTGAAAAATAAAGTTTAATTGGTTGGCCTTATGCTCGAATATTTTTAATTTGTGAGAAATTCATGCAGATGTCTTAACCTTTATTAAATTTTTAAATAGTGATCAACATTAAAAAATACTGTATTAATTAGCTACCTAAATGTCATTATGCGTCCGTTATAACACGGACTTTATTTTCTTGAACAATTCAAGAATAATTTATTTATTAAAAAAAATGTTACCTAGTTTTTTATTTGATTGGCAACTATGATTCGAAAAAAACATGAAACCGTAGAAACAATTTGAAATGAGTACCTACATACAGCAGTTTTATTTAACTAATCGTAACGCAACGCTATCACTTTGCGACACATTTATGCCGGTAGGGGGTCACTAATAACGGCTGAACTCTGAAGTACCCCACCAGACAATAAAGGAATTATAAATTCCCAAACTATCTCCATCAAATCGCATTACAAGAACCAAGAACAGAAAGAAGTCCACATAGCATTGTCCAATGGCAGGAGGTCGTCAAAAATCAACTGTTCATGTAGGTAGGTAACTATAGTTATAAATTAGAGAATGCGTCTAATCAATGTCTGAAAGCTATCGCGAACGTGTCATTAACAGCGCGTGTAACCCCAAAAAAATCAGATTTCGCGATGAGATAAAACATAGCCACAACCTCATGTGAGGCGCGACAAAAGAAAGCGTTTTGCGCGGAATAGGAGTGTAGTAAGCGCCAAAATACTTTGTAACTCGTAAAATATTCATTTTCTTTTCAATTCGCTAGGCTACTCTCTTGATAATATCAATCGGAATTTAATGTAAAAATTTTGGCTCTGTAATATGCAACACATTGAAAATAAATGAATATTGGTTAAAAATTAGACCTAACTTCGCGATATTTTATTATCGAACAAATTTCATCATTTTATGTTTTTGCCCAAACACGTCCCTTGGCAGTATGATGTAATTCTTGCGTGTTTTTTTTCGGATAGTTGAAACTTGATCTACTACTGTAAAAAATCAAATCTGTTTACTGTTAACGAGCGCACACCCACTCTTAAAATGCTGATTTTCTTTCGCGTAGAATTGAATTTATTACCATTCAGATGAATTTAGTCTGATTAAACGAAGCTATTTGGTTCATAAACAGGTAAAGTTGGCTGGCCTCCGCGCGTGCGGGAATGTGTCTTCGATCTGCACACTGCACACTGAGTTGTTACCTATTCACTGACAGATGGAGCGTGCCATACTCGATTATTATATGGTAGGCTCGAGAGCTCGTAGGAAGTATGGAGGAAGCATTTAAGATCTGAGGGTAAGATCTATAGATGGCACTTTCACTCAGCTCAGACTCGAGACTGAGTTAAAACGGGAAAGATTTATGACGAAACATATTTTTGTCTCATTTCAACTCTATCTTGAGTCGTGAGCAGAGCCAGAGTACGATCCATAGATCCCAACCTGAAAGTCCGTATGTCAATGGTTGTTGTTTAACGTTGTAAACCATATTTTCATCAAAATATATGGTTGAGCGAAGCAACGGCTGGATCATGGGTCGTGCTCGTAAACGGGTTGCACTGGCGGGAATGGGACTACTTTCTGTCTGCCAAAAAAACAAAAACATGTTTTGAATTGTATGTATGCATTATTTGGAACTTCTCATTGTGGAAACACTGCATACCTAATATAGCATAGTACCCATTGTGAACTATATTGAAAAAGTACAACCGCCGAGTTTCTTGCTGGTTCTCTGGCAGGAAGGGCATTCCGAACCAGTGGTAGATTCATTTGATTATTCAAAAGCACTTGTAAGAGTTGATTTGAATAAAAATATTCTATTCTGTTCAATAAAGTCAGGAATCTCATACTACTACTAATTAAAATATATTCTGTGCTACTACTAAGTATTTTACCACTCATTCGGTTTTAACAAGCACTTCCGTAAATTTATCCACGAGCTCTCGAGCGCGTAGTGTGTTTATAGCCAGCCGTCACACTCCTTCCTGTTCAGTTTAATTAACAAGAGATTAACAGACTTTAATTTATGTATCACTATTTAAATTGCCTGCTATTATAGCGAAGGTATTAATTTATGTACCAACGTGACACTTAACAGTCTGTGATGGGAAAAAACTTTATGTCAAGTTATTGATTTATACTGAAGCAACTACAAAATCCTTTGACAAAATCTGAAACCTTAAAGTTATTGGTTAATTAGTAATTACCTAACGGCTATAAAATCCTTATAAGTGATCAGTTAGTACGTACCCAGAAATTAGGTAGGTATATATTTATTGTAAGAGTAGAGGTCCCTAAGTATTTAGTCAGTTGAGCATAGTTTTATACCAAGTTCCTCGGTCGTTACTTACATAGTTTAATCGGTCTTATTTTCGTTTCGCAACTTATTTTCGCACATTTTTTCCCCGTGCTAATAATATCTCGTTATAGTGCGTGTCGTAAATAATAATTTTATACCGTTGACCTTTACGTGTCAATTGTGATGATGACTTTTTATGAAAGTTTATTTTTTGTTAAAACATTCAACTTTCTCTTTGCTAGTGCTAATATATACGCCATTAATTTTTTCAAGTAGGTAGGTATTTTTTCGAAAACGCAATTCAAAAGTACTTTCACCATTTAAGTCGTATGATTATAAAAAGAAACAACAAAACCGAAGAGCTATCGCTCGTCCTAACATCCTTCCTTAGGAAATATCTTTTTTTTTTTTTTTTTTTTTTAAATATATAGACTAGCGCTTGACTGCAATCTCACCTGATGGTAAGTGAAGATGCAGCCTAAGATGGAGCGCGCTTGCCTAGAAGATGCCTATTCACTCTTGATTTAAAGGTACCCAAGTTATAGTCAGTTGGAAAAACGGAAGCCGGAAGGGCATTCCAGATTCTAGCGGTGCGTATTAGGAACGAGGAAGCAAAGCGCTTAGTGCGGGATCGTGGAATTTCGACCACGTAGCGGTGCAGATTCGAGCGATGCCTTGCGGTTCGGTGGTAGAAGGGTGATGGAGGAACTAGTTCGAATAGTTCTTGAGCACACTCTCCGAAATATATCCTGTAGAATACCGACAGACAGGCAACCTTGCGCCGATGTTCCAGACTTTGAAGTTTGGAGTTAGTTAGCGATTCGTCGCCAATGAGCCTTCTGGCGCGTCTGTCCACCGAATCCAATGCAGCAAGCTGGTACTTGGCAGAGCCGTCCCATAAATGGCTGCAGTACTCCATGCATGATCGAACTTGTGCTTGATACAAGGTAACAAGCTTTTCCGGCGTGAAGTAGCGCTTGACCTTATTGAGGATACCAAGTTTCTTGCCAGCAGTTTTTGCCTTGGATTCGATGCATCGTCCAAAGTTGAGATTTGACGAGACATTTATGCCAAGAAGATCAATATTGTCAGTGACCGGTACGGATATCTGTACCTATGTAGTTGGTTATAGTGATAGCCTAGGGGTTAGGACTGTGGTCTCCTATTCGGGGGGTCGCAGGTTCGATCCCGGGTACGCACCTCTGACTTTTCGGAGTCAAGTGCGTTTAAGCAATTAAATATCACTTGCTTCAACGGTGAAGGAAAACATCGTGAGGAAACCTGCACACTTGAGAGTTCTTCATAATGTTCTTGAAGGTGTGTGAAGTTCGCCTATTCGCATTGGGATAGCGTGGTGGACTATGGCCTAAACCCTTCTCTGAGAGGAGACCTGCGCTCAGTAGTGAGCCCTTGATGAGTTGCTAATGATGATGATGATGATGTAGTTGGTTTGTCCTAGCAACGGATCGACACGATTTGCATGCGTATAGTTGAAGAAAAGATGGCAAGGAACGCGTCCGTTTTGCCTTTGTAGTGTGATAATAAGTTCTGTTTTCTTTAATTTTGCAAAGTTTTATAGGTAGGTAGGTACTTTATTAATGGAATAGCGTTTTCAATAGCGTGTAGCCGTTGACAATAGCATGAATCAGTTGTGGATGTCGGCTGTTTAGGCAGTTGCTCGGGCGACGTCAGAGCGCTGCAGCGGGGGTGGCACCCTCGCCGCATTGTGTGCGCCCCTCGACCCTTGGCCGAGCACTGCCGACTGGCGATTGTACGCGTACTCGCTACTATGTGAGATGCGAATACCTGTGTTGACTAAAATTGTGTTTCTATACATAATTAACGTATTTTGTTATTAGTGTAAAGATATTTCAATTTTTGGAATTTTAAATAAGAATCGACGAGTAAAGACGTTCTTTCTGTCGTTTTGTTGTGAAAATCCGACAAAACATCTAAATTCGTCGTCGTTCGTTAGGTACTCGACGATGGTAGCATTGGCCCTTAAAATTGCATTTTACTTTAACAAAATAGTAACGTAACCTTTCATTAAATATTATGCACTAGCTGATGCCCGCGACTTCGTCTGCGTGAACTTAGCCTTTAAAACGCCTCGGGAACTCTTTGACTTTGCGGGATAAAAAGTAGCCTGTCACTCTCCATAGGTACCCCTCCAAAAACTCACGTCGATCCGTAGCTCTGTTGGGGCGTGATTGAAGGACAAACCGACGCACTTTCGCATTTATCATATTTCACCATATAAAGTGCAAGTGCATATAGTCGACGTGGTTTTTTACACAGGTAAAGTTGAGGACCTGGAAAATAACACAGGCTACTTTTTGTCCCGGGAGCATACATTTAAACGCCCGCGCCACTACAAAGTATTTAATTTATTGTATAATTTTTAAAAACGCTCGACTGATTTCGATAAAATTTAAATGGGAGTTGGGACCACCTGGGAAGTATACCCTTTGAAACAAAAAATAATTTTCCAAATCGGTTCAGGCGTCTTCGAGTAATCGGTGAACATACCTACATAAAAAAAGATTCCGTTGAATTGAGATCCTCCTCCTTTTTTGAAGTCGGTTAAAATAATAATAAAAATTAGTTTAAATTTAACGAAGTTATGGAGTAAAACAGTCAAAATAGTTCAACCCCTATCTCAGAGAACATACATCCATCCATCCTTAGACTACATCTATACAAACATACATCCGTATACATCCATCCTCACAAACTTTCACATATTAGTGGTATGATATGAGTAATAATAGGTAGGATAGGATATAGTTAATGTATTTATAGTTAGTAGGAGGAGGATACAAACATACATAAATACATGCACACACACATAATTATATACATACATGCATGCAAGCATGCAAGCATACATATATACATACATACATGCATGCATACATACATACATACATACATGCATGCATGCATGCATACATACATACATACATACATACATACATACATACATACAAACATACATACATACATACATACATACATACATGTATGCATGCATGCATTATTAGCGCATAATTTAAGGATAAATATGTAAAAAGTAGCCTACGAATATCCCGCGGGAACTGTTTGTTTTCTCGGAATAAAAAATACCTGTTGTTAGGTACTTTTCAAGTCCTCAACTATGCCTATCCAAAAAACCACGTCAATATGTAACTCCCTTGGCACATAATTGAAGGAAAAAGTAGCATACTAATATCCCGCAGGAACCGTTTGTTTTCCAGGGATAAAAAGTAGCCTTTGTCACTTTTCAGGCCCTTAACTTTACATGTGCTAAAAAACAATCTAAAACTTCAATCTAAAACTCCGTTTGCGCATAATTGAAGGATAAGTATGTGAAAAGTAAAATACGAATATCCCGCGGGAACTGTTTGTTTTCCCGGGATAAAAAGTAGCCTTTTCACTTTTCAGGTCCTCAACAATGCATATCAAAAAACCACGTCAATCTGTAACTTCGTTGGCGCATAATTGAAGGATAAATATGTGAAAAGTAGCATATGAATATCCCGCGGGAACTGTTTGTTTTCCCGGGATTAAAAGTAGCCTTTGTCACTTTTCAAGTCCTCAACTATGCCTATCCAATAAACCACGTCAATCTGTAACTCCGTTGGCGCCTAATTTAAGGATAAATATATGAAAAGTAGCACACTAATATCCCGCGGGAACTGTTTGCTTTCCCAGGATAAAAAGTAGCCTTTGTCACATTTCAAGTCATCAACTATGCCTATCCAAAAACCACGTCAATCTGTAACGCCGTTGGCGCATAATTGAAAGATAAATGTGTGAAAAGTAGTATACTAATATCCCGCAGGAACCGTTTGTTTTCCAGGGATAAAAAGTTGCCTTTGTCATTTTTCAGGCCCTTAACTTTACCTGTGCAAAAAAATCAAGTCAATCTAAAACTCCATTGCGCGTATTTTGGAGAACAAATGCGTAAAAAATAGCGATGCTATCCCGCAGGAACTGTTTGCTTTTCCGGGATAAAAAGTAGCCTATGTGCTATTCCAGACTATAATCTATGTCGGTGCCAAATTTCAGCAAAATCGGTTCATTCGTTGTCGCGTTAAAGAGTAACAAACATCCATCCATCCATCCATCCATCCATCCAAACATCCATCCATCCAAACATCCATACATCCATCCTCACAAACTTTCGCATTTATAATATTATAATAGGAAATAGGATTTAAGTACTATGCCGATGATAAGTGCATTTAATATACTTTTATTGGAATTTATATTGATTTGAATTTCTAAACAAAGGCCAGAATTATCACATAGCTTGCCGATTCGTTATTTATTTAATGCGAAATGTTCTTTAATCAGTTTTACTTTTAGTAAGTGAAGCAAAATTAGGATGTTCATTTTTTAAAACCCTAAAATAATTTTCGCGAGGTAGGTATACCAGAAGAACAATAAAACGGTATAGGTACCTAATTACAGTAAACTTCGAATAGTGTAGAGGTTAATAATACCCACATTAGCTTAACAGCAATCAGAAATTGAGACCACATCGTCGCAAGTTCCTTTTCGGAGGAGTCAATTTTAGAGAAAGTATAGGTAATTGTAAAAAGTTGCTCGGTTGTCTGTTTGCTGGGGTCAACGCAAACCTGAGGGAAGTTTGTGTTTGCCCCGGCGCGGCCGGCTGGGGCTGCCGAGTCCGGGGACAATTTAATTACCAAATGGAGCGATTTTAGCGAGCTGTGGTCTATGGAACACCGAACACGACTATGACAACTTGTTGTAGGTATATCAAATCAATTACAAAATGGCTTATTGGCTGCTCTACTATAGTCTCATGTACTTTAGTGTTTAACTCAGTCATCTACTAGAAGATAGCTCGCCTGGAAGTTTAATAGAAAATTTTAAGCATTATAAGGGTCTAGTATTTTTCTCTAATGCTGTATCCGAAAACATCTCAACCAAACTACCTAATAATTTGGTTCTGTTCACCGCGCCAATACAAAAATGTACACACATACACTTTGAGCAAAGTCAGATCTAGTCTCTATTCCCTCACTCTCATGGTCTGACATGGGACGGCAATCTTGAGGCACGGATGTACGCACACACCGCTAACTTCCAATTCTGGGCTGTTACTGAGAGTAATAGTTATAGCAGTGATAGCCTAGTGGATAGGACTGCAGTGGTCTCCTACTCGGGGGGTCGCAGGTTCGATACCGGGTACCTCTGACTTTTCGGATTCAAGTGCGTTTAAGCAATTAAATATCACTTTCTTCAACGGTGAAGGAAAACATCGTGAGGAAATCTGCACGCCTGAGAGTTCTTCATAATGTTCTCGAAGATGTGTGAAGTCCGCCAATTCGCATTAGGCCAGCGCGGTGGACTATGGGTATGGCCTATAACCCTTCTCTGAGAGGAGACCTGCGCTCAGTAGTGAGCCGTTGATGGGTTGCTAATGATGACTGAGAGTAATATTATTTTCATAGAACTCAACATTTTTTATTTCTAAACCCGGGATTCGATACCTATTCTTTGAAGTCGATAAAGATCTAGCCACTTGACCAGCGGGGCAGGTACAAGCTTACCTTACGATCTGCGCAGCAAATGATAACCTTATAATATTAGTTAACCACTTTGGTAATGTAAGAAGAAAGACATTAATCAACGTGAATAGTAGACACTAGACAGCATTGTGACAAATGATAAATTAATGTTTTATTTATATTTGGTTTTATACCTCGTTATAGACGTTCATTAAATAGCTGGTATTTAATGAACGTCTTATTACTTTCATTTCGAAATGTTAAATTACTTACAATGTAGGTAGGTACATGTGTATCTAATTGAATAAATTAAAAGACAGAGCAGGTAAAAATATTTTTAATGAGTATACGGAATAGTCGACTAAGTTTGTTGCGATTTTTTATCAGACCAAACCTTAAAAAATTGATGTAGTTTAAACTTAAATTTTAATTGGACGGTTATAATAATGATCACATTCTTATGACATTCTACGACAGAATATGTATTTTGATGATTTATCTGTTTGTTTGGTTGTCTGTCTGTTTGATACCTTTTCACGACTCAACCGTTTTTCGAATGGTAACTAAAAAATTTGGATCTTGTATACTTAACTACATTATAATGACATGCCTTTTCTTCTGATATTTAAAGGATGTTCATAAAATTATTTAATTTCTCTTACCTATTTTGAAGATGAAATTTGTCGTTGTCTGAAATTTTTAGTAAACATCGAGTCTCGAACAATGAACATGGCGGTAAATCGTAGACCGATGAGATCCATGTATACCTACATCCAGTCAGTTGCTAGGTAGTCGCTAACTCGAAGGACAAACGGTCCTCCCTCGTTATTTTAAACAATTCGATAATGAGGCCCCCCGGCTGCGCACGGCTCGCTACACTGATTGTCCTCAGCACAAAGGGCGGCCCCCTAATGAGGTTTTCCTCCAGAATCTTTGAAATAAAGCAACTTTTCTCAGCGACCATGTTTGCCGGCGGCGAGACTTTACATAGTCTGAAAACTTGGGTAGGTACATTGGGTATTAGCTAAAGTTCATGTATTTGATATAATGACGTTTTGGTTTATTGGTAACTGATAACTAAGCTTGTGCCCACGACTTCGTCGGCGTGGAGTTTTTAAAATCTTTTATCTCTGTGTTTCTGGTATAAATAGCCTATGTCACTCCTCCTCAACTATGCCCAAGCAAAAAATCAAGTCGATCCGTTACTCCGTTGCTACGTGATCGAAGGACAAACCAACAATCAAACACTTTCATAGGATAAGATTCAGAACTATCATCTTCAATGTCTTCACGTCTTCCTTATGCATGGAAAAATTACGAGAGAGCGATTTAGGATTAACTCCACCTACTGCAAAATATGAATAATGCTAGAGTAGCCTACCTACATGTGGTTTGTGAAAATCGTTGCTATTTTGCTCTGGTCTACACAAAAAACACATTTACATAACCATGTAAGAATGATGTGACGTCAACGAATCAAAACGTCGCTATTTTAAAGTGACACTTTAAAAAGCCTCCGGTCGCGCTCTGCGCAAGCCCGCACCGCGTACGCAAATCAGCGGCCAATCCGAGCCCTCTCCGCCGCCTATGTAAATGTTCTATATTCAAATCAGTTTAAAATCATACCGCGCATGCACGCTTCGCAGTTTTTTATTGGCGCTTTGCATTCAAGGGCTTTTTAACTTTTTTATGAAGAGCGCGTGGCAAAATAGGGTTGAACGGAATGAAAGGGTGCCTCAACCCTTTTGCAACCCTTTTTTTGAGGGCAGCTGGTTTTTTCTGAGTTAGTTACGGGCACGCGACCGCGACGTGATGTTTCGGCTTGCCTTTTTTTTGGGATATGTTTTTTGAATGTACAAAATGTTTAAGAATCAATTTATAGACTT
Source organism: Oeneis ivallda (assembly GCA_029955525.1). Lineage (NCBI taxonomy): Eukaryota > Metazoa > Arthropoda > Insecta > Lepidoptera > Nymphalidae > Oeneis > Oeneis ivallda. The sequence continues at coordinate 73,338 of JARPMR010000010.1, forward strand.
GTGTCAGTGCACATCTGGTAGCCATTGTTGTAGTTGTGATGTTAAATTGATTTACGAGAAAGTCACGTGTTTTCGAGATAAGTAAGTAAGTTACGTAGAGTGTGGATATATTAAAAAATCATTTGCGTGTTATTGTGAAGATTTAATTTTTATTATAAATTATGTACGCGTGGAATGGTGCTAAGAATACTGGTTGCATCGCTGTGCTGTACAGCCAGGCTAACTCTGCGCGAAACATGAGCTTACCCTTCGCTGTCACCAAATGTGCAATCAACCGAAATGATATCTCTTCGGCCGACGGAACAAATACTTATCATAGTGTTATTCTCGATAGGTATGCCTCCTTGTTATACCCAACACATGAGGTAGGTTAGATCACAGAGAAAGACGTTTAAGTGGCGATTTCACCAACGTTGGGAAACGCTTAATCGTTTTTTTATATATTTTGCCAGATTTTCAACACAAAAACTTTCAGAATCCTTTATTCCTCGATTTAACGCTTTTAAAGTCACTCGAAGTTCGTGAAATCAGCACTAAATAAAGTTAGGTTTTAGAAATAGGGCCTGACAGACAAGACTAGGGACTATGAGGCACCAACCATGGGCAGGGCACGCCGGGTGCGGCAAAGCAAAGACAAACATGGTCGTGTTTGCGCAATCTGCTAATGTGTAGGTGTTGATGGATCGAGTTGCAGCCGCGAGGCTAGCTTACATTGTAGGTGTGTGCCACTGTTGATTTGTTCATGATATCACTTTAAGGTTGATCATACGGGTCTGCCCGCGAAATTAAAATTTAATTTGGTTTTTAGCAATTCGTAAACTAATACGACAAAGTAGGCTTATGGTATTCTAATTGCGCCAGTGGCAGTATGTATCATCTTCACAGGTTTATATAAAAATCTTTACTTGAAAGTGACCAGTTTAAGAAATTAATCAAAATAACGAGATGGACGTGAGTTACTCACAGATTAGCCGATATTCTGACTAATTTCTTAAACTGGACACTTTCAAGTAAAGATTTTTATATAAACCTGTGAAGATGATACATACTGCCACTGGCGCAATTAGAATACCATAAGCCTACTTTGTCATATTAGTTTACAAATTGCGAAAAACCAAATTAAATTTTAATTTCGCGGGCAGACCCGTATAATCCACCTTAATACTATACACTAGGGCTGTTATATTCTAAGGTATGTGTCGGGCGTAGGTATACCTTATAGATTTATAGGTCGATGTCGATCGCGCGTAATTTTCACGTCACATTGATAGCATAGCAGTGAAGTGCACACAATAATGTAAGTATGCGAACGGCAGCCAATATCGGTCCCAACGCTGGGCGAAAGCTGGGTGAAGAGCTTAGTTCTACAAGTCCGTCTACTTATCTATACTTAGAGCCCTCTTAGAACGTTGGATTGCAATATTAACGTAAATACTTATAAATCCTACTTCCTACTATCCTACTAATAGATAGGTATTATAAACGCGAAAGTTTGTGAGGATGGATGGATGTTTGTTGCTCTTTCACGCCACAACAAATGCACCGATTTCACTGTGAATGGAGATAGTTCATACCCAGGATTAACACATAGGTTACATATTTTAATCCCAGAAAAGTAAGAGTTTCCGTGGGAATCAAAAAACCTTAATTCACACGGATGAAGTCCGCATCATCTAGTTACTCGTACTTATATGACTTAGAATAATTTTTCTCGAGATTCTTACTATCCTTACTAATATTATAAATGTGAAAGTGTGTTTGTTTGTCCTTCAATCACGGTGCAACAGAACTACGGATTGACGTGATTTATTGCATGGGTAGGTATAGTTGAGGATCTGGAGAGTGACATAGGCTTCTGTTTATCCTGAAAAATCAGAGTTCCCGCGGGATTATAAAAGCTTAGTAAATCATCAACTAGTACGAAAATATATTACGGGCTGTTACTGAGAATTTCTTGCCATACGTGATTCCCATACCACACAACATACTTGACAACATAGAAAAATCATTTTTGGTCCGGATTTCGAACTCTGCACCTCATCATCTCATGCCGATTATGCTAGCTCCTTGTCCAAGGGGCAGTAAAGTGGAGTGACCGACATAGCGTCACTCTTTCGTCAGTAAACAGAGAGACATTAGAGGTCCACCGTCACGCGACTCGACTGACACCGCGCGCAACGCAAATAGTTGCGTTCGCGGAAAGTTTTTTGTCATGTTGACTTTCACTTAGCTCTGAACAAATGTTTTTCTGGTCAGGTTCCAGTTACAAGTTTTCTTATAGGTACAGTTTCACGCGCAAGTATAATAGTTTACTTCCAAAACTACTAAGTAATTACTTATAAATACATAATTATTATTATACTAATAGAAAGAAAAATGAATGATGAAAATTGTAAATAATGATAAAGAAGAGCCTTCTTACTAGAATAGAATAGAAATGTTTTTTATTCAAATAAACTTTTTTACAAGTGCTTTTGAATCGTCGATGAGTCTACCACTTGCACTGGTTCGGAATGCCGTTCCTGCCGAGAAGATATCAATGAAATAATATTGAAATAATAATAATAATAAATACTATAATATTAATAACACTTCTTCAACGCGGCGTAGACAAGAACCTAATTTGGTAAATTCATTTTCGAGACAATTTCCAGAGCTTCTATTAGATACATATTCATTTACATCATTCTATATGTATATATATATATATACAGAATACTCGGAAATATCGGAGACATACCTGCAAAGTGGAAAGAATAATAGGAAATGATTACGCAAGCATTTCGGAACCTTGTTCTCCTTATTATGTACCTAGTCGAATGAATAATAATTTTGGTAAGTATTCCAAATTATTGTAACAGCTAATTGTGCAATAAATAAACTTTAAAACTCATATAATTCAAGAAGTATCAAAGTATCTGTACCATAAACAATGTGGTAGTGCAGAGCGATATTAAAATGAAACATTGATGCCTCATCTTATTCCACTGTCGCGTCGTTATAACTCTCCGGGAGGGGTGTGAGGTGCGGCGGGGGCGGGGGAGGCAACCCTTTCCCTCCGAGGGTGCCCGGAGCGGGCCATCCATCACCGGGGACTGGCGAAATGTATTTTAATCCACTGCCCCGCGCCCGGTCGCTTCATGAAACGTGAAAAATGATCCGCTCACCCACACGAGAGCAACTTAGGGCTTTCGCAGACCCACGGCTTGGCGATAGTATTGTCTCCAGCCCGCCTAGCATGCACGTCAAGGTGATATCTCGCGAAGAGAGAGAGATATTGTCGATGTAGACTAATTTCTCGTTCGATGAATCCATGTGTGCAACCATGTTAGTGTCGATAGAGATATAGAGATAATACGAGAAAAGGCGCGTTGACAAAATTTTCTCGCGCGTGCATGCTAGAAGTGCTGGACAGATCCCTGGCTAAATCAAGTTACCAAATCATCAGCGGTTCATCAATGTTAGTATTCCAATAAGTATACAATATGCGAACACTATACCAAAGAGATACCTATGCGGCTCAATTTTTTTATTTTATAACTTCTTATTTTATTCGTAGTTAGGAGTACAATTTCGTACGACTTCTCTTCGTTCAACCCTGCAGGTTGAACGTGCATACCAACTAAGTATAGATAATTCATTCCACGTAAATGTAAATTGAGGCACCAACCACATGTAAGCGGCGTTCCCACCGAAATTTTGATATGGGGATATTCAAGGGACGAATCAATAAATTCCTAAAATTCAGCAACACATTTGATATTTTTGCGGTACTGCAAATGTTCATGTGTGGTGGTCACTTAACATGAGGTAACTCGTTCGTATGCTCGCTACTTAGTGTTTACATATAAAAAAGTCTACGCAGTTATAGTCTCACCCAATGGAACTATCGTCTGATCATAATATGTGTGCAGTCTGCGAGGGCCTTACACCATAGATACACGGAAGTTAACTACCTCCACGTATGTGTGAGTGCGAGATTGGATTGGGAAGTTTCAGCCGCTTCCATCGTCGCTGAGTGCGGCGGAACGAACGATCGCAGCCAGCTATCGCCAACAAATGACCGCAAACGACGTCGTCTTATTACCCTCCTGTGAGGCTGGCATGCTAACTACCCGATATCCTTTTGTGCAAAACCCAAACCAAGCATGCAATTTCATGCAGGCGGTCGTAAGATAATTTGTTCCGATAGCATCTGTGATTCCAGACATTTTATTTGGTTTTTACCAGAATTTGCTAATAATTCCAATTGGATAAAGTATTAGGGGGACTTAAAAATTTCTGTACACGCACACTTCAGGCGGGGCGGATTTTGACTTAACAAAGTCGTCCAGCTTTGAGCCTCTTACCGAACAAGTTTCATTGCATAGTTTTTTACATATATAAAATCTTCTTTCAACTTGACATGACGCCAATGTAAACGTTGGCACATAATCTAAGCTGTGTTCAACTGTTTATAGTCTGAAGCGGTCTCGGGAGGCGCAGAGATTTCCGGCCGTTACGCAGCCGGCCTCTTCCATTAATCATACACAAATTGTTGCGTCCCCCCGAGCCCTGTCCTCAGATATGTAAGCTTCAATTGAGCCAGTCATCCCAGCCCTTTGGAAAAATTCACCGGAAAATACTCCATTCAACGCTTTCAGACGCTAAAATATGACGCGACTTCATGATTTATACTTTTACGTCCAATGTGAAAAATGATGCAGAAAAAGCTTTTTGTGCTGCGCAGGGGGCATGCCGTGGATTCTGTGATATTACGAGTATCAATTCGGTAAACCCTTTTTAGGAGCTGAGATTCTTCCATTATTTATTATGATGATTTAGAATGAAAGTTATGAAGTAGGTTACAACTAACAAGGTTAAGTTATGTCTCATGACTGTATAATGCAATCGAGGGTACTACAAAAATATATGATCTACTTTGCATTTTATGTCTCAATAGAGACACAAAAGTGACCCCGCCCGGGACGCCGCATGGTTATAATATTGAATGTTTTATTGGCGTCGCCGGTGATATCGTCCCGGATTACTAAAACATCTGTCCCGGAAAATTCACTCTCCAGCGCGATAGAGGGTAGATAGAGAAAAAACTGCAATAACGCGGTGTCATAACAAAGACGCCGCCACCGGCCGCACGATAATACTATGATTAATACCCGGCGTTATCTGGAGAGTGCAGGCCTCGCCCGCCCCGAGTAAACCTCCAGCCTCCGCTGCTAAAACATCTTACACTCTACGCCTTTTAACTGAATTTGCGCTCTATCGCTGTTAGCATAGAGTTGGTATTGAGTGGTCGGTCGGCTCTTTAAGGTATTCTCCAGACCCGACATAAGAGTTACGGATTTCGCATAATGCATATTATATTCCTGCGAGGGAGGCTCGCAGGGTCGCCGGAGGGTGGAGGGGGCGCGGGCGCGGGACGGGGGAGGGGGGAGGAGGTCCGCGTGACCGCACGTCTTTTGCACGCGACAAGCTCTCGACATTTTTTTATTATTATTGCGCTTCGATGGAATTTATTTTAGGGTCGTAATATCGGTAATAGAATAGAGGCATGCTCGTTTGCCTGTGCGAGCGATTTTGAATATGATTTTTAAATCGCATAATGGAGTGTGTGAGCCTTTTAAGAGTTATTTTTTGAGGGGTTTTCGCTTTTTAGAGAGGGTGCCGAAACTGTTGATATGAATGTTGAACGAATGTTTACGATTCTGAACGACTTCAAAAAATAGGTAGGCTTTCGATTCAACGCATATTTTAGACACTATTTAGACACTATTTTTGAGTGTTATAACAACAAAGACAAACATTTTGAATGATATCCTACAACGAGTAACATAATAACCAAGTATAAAAAAAGTATGTAAAGTTAAGTTAGTAAGTAATCTGTTTATTGTTTTGTTATTTTAGCCTAATGTTGCGCTGCACTGTAGTTGTTACTGTAGTACCTATACCCTTCTCCTACTCATGCCGCGTCCACATCTAGAAGACTTGATTGTACAACTAATAATTTCATATACCTACTGAATTATGTCTGTTTCAAACAACTGTAGTCAGTGTTGTGGACTATTCAAAAAATAATATATGTAAATGTGTGTGTTGGTTTGTTGATATTTTTGTTGGTCCTTCATTCAAGTCGCTACAGACCTACAGATTCACGTGATTTCTTTGCATAGCTAGGTAAGGTAGGTGCAGGTATAGGCCGTAGTCGAGTGACATTGTACGCTAGTGCTAGGTTTTTAAAAACCTAACTCTACGTGGACGAATTCGCAGGGAAAATTTCTTTTCATGTTATCTTCTTCTTCTTCTTCATCAACCGATAGACGTCCACTGCTGGATAAAGGTCTCTTGCATGGACTTCCACAGGCCTCGGTCTTTCGCCGCCTGGATCCAGCGGCTCCCTGCGACTCGCTTGATGTCGTCGGTCCACCTGGTGGGGGGTCTGCTAACACTGCGCTTCCAGGTGCGGGGTCGCCACTCCAGCACCTTGGGACCATGTTATAAAGGATAGCAATTACTTTATATTCGGACACATGCCCGTCGGCGTTAATAAGCTAAAGTATAACATTACTTATCATTGAATCGATTTCGTTTTTTTTTATAAAACAAATACATTATAATTGTCGTGCAATAATGGGAGTGTTACGAGTGTAATCGATTAGTTTCGCGCGCCATTGGTCTGGTGAAACAAACGATTAGTGGTATTAGTGGAGCGATAACTAATAACTAATAACTAATAACTAATAACTAATAACTAATAAACAATGTTAATGGCAGCCTTCAGCGCCAGGTGCGCCCGGATATTGGCTGCGAGAGTGAGATGAGAGAGATGTTCGCTACAGGGATGCTGTGCTCCTGTACCTACTGCATGTCGAATGCACTTGTGATACTATCATTATGTACCTCAATGAAATTACCGCCAGTTCTGGTTAAATGTACCTACTACCTACTACAACTACTGTTGAACCGTGAAAAGGTACTAGCCGGACGGATAACCGGACACTTTGAATTAATTACATTTATTTTACAAGTGTCTCTTGTATGTTTCAGGATGTAACATCAAAAACAAAAGAAGATGCAAGAAAAGGATTGAGAAATAGGAGGATTTGAGAAGCAAGAAAACGATTGCCGATGGAAATGAAAAGGTAATCTAATAGAAAAATAAGGAAACTATAATATTAATTTTAATTATAATATTAGTTAATACTATAATGTGTTAGATTAGTTTGTATTTTAATTTCTTTATAAGTGAGCATGTTTTTTGTTCTTAGAGAATAAATTCTTTAAACCTAAAACCTATAACTAAAAGCACATGAACATGAGGATATAAAGGCATATATTTTGCCCCCAAAAAGATAGTGTCAATGAGTAGCTGTTATATATCCACTTATTGACTCTTATCTTTATGAAGTTATTATTTATTAATAAAATAGGTCATTCATATGAAGTAATTAATAACAGGAGATAAATTGTTATAATAAAACTATGGGTGTTACATAGTGATGGGTGATGATAGTTACATTGTTATACTTAATTAATGATAAATGCATTGGAAATTAATATTCATAGTTTACCGGTTTATCCCACTAAACTCAAGGGATACGGAATGCATCCTCTTCCAACGCTCTTGCAGTGTGTGGTGGAAAAGCAGAATTTAATAAATTTAGAGACCGGATTATATGCAACATAAAAAGCTTGAAATATGCACGAAAACTGACAGAATATGCAACATTAAATGATAAGTTTTAGGAAAAAAAGAAAAAATCAGCCAATTGCGAGTCGGGCCTCGCTCTTTTAGGGTTCCGTACATATGACCAAATCATTTTTAGGGTTCCGTACCCAAAGGGTACTAACGGGACCCTATTACTAAGCCTACGCTGTCCGTCCGTCCGTCCGTCCGTCCGTCCGTCCGTCCGTCTGTCAGCGGGCTGTATCTCGTAAACCGTAATAGATAGAGAGATGAAATTTTCACATATTATGTATTTCTATTGCCGCTATAACAACAAATAATAAAAATTAAATTAAATAAAAAAAATTAAATAAAAATTTTCCAAGGGTAGGTACATGGAAATATTATTATTTAATTTTTTTAACGGAACCCTAAAAGAGCGAGGCCCGACTCGCACTTGGCCGATTTTTTTAGGGTTCCGTACCTACCCAAAGGGTGGCACCCTTTTACTAAGCCTCCGCTGTCAATCTGTCCGTCCGTCCGTCCGTCCATCTGTCAGCGGGCTGTATCTCGTAAACCGTAATAGATAGCCAGTTGAAATTTTCACATAATGTGTGTTTCTATTGCCGCTATAAAAAAAAAATTAAATTACAAAATAAAGGGGGCTCCCATACATGGAAAAGCTCGTTCATTTTATTATCGTACCGAAACAAAAAACGCGCGGCTGCTGAATGTGCCGAAAATATAGCGATGACATGCATCTTATCTAGATTTTACTGAAAATATGCAATTAGCGCTGAGGATGGCTTAAATATGCAAATATGCAAATGCATATAATCCGGTCTCTAATAATAATATACTTATCAGTTATAATAAAACAAGAACACGCACTTATTGTAATCAAACTCAAAGCAATTGCGTTTTACTTACATAGACGGCAATTTCTTTTTCTATTTTTCACACATATGATTTTTGGTAGCGGTTCACTATAAACTCATAATACACTCAAACGGCAGTTTAAATCTCTTCACCGATATGCAACATACATCTTTTCCTCGCTTCCCGAGTGTGTGTAATGTCGCCGAGCGTTCTCCTACAAAACGACCACTTTACCCTGACCCATCCTGTTCCATTATGTTCCCCTGATCCGTTCGCGAGCGCTAGTTTTGGGAGGGAGGGCGGAGGCCCGGTTACGGTGGTAATGGATCGTACATATTTCTGCAATTGATTAGGCGGGGGCGGTTGCCATGGCGACGGGCTGCAGTGCCCTCGCCCCCGCGCCCCGCCGCGCCCCCCCTCGGACCTCGGTCGGCGGTCGACACAATCATTGTACAGCATCCGCGGCCGCTTATTGCAATAGTTTATGAGACGTGTCATTCATTACGGCTTGTGTGAGCGGTAATTAGTTTTGACAATATAAAGCTATATTGCATAGCTTTTATCGCGGGCTTTGAACTAGAACAAACAGTTTGAGCGCGGCGACCGAATCAAGAAATTCCGTACCTAACGAAAATAAACCTAACACCGTCGTTCAGTAAGCGTTCAACATTTTAGAGGTTCTCAAGTAGCTCTATTTGGCGCAGTGGGCGAGCGGCCGCTTTCTTTACCGTATGGTGTATGATGTCGCAGGTTCGAATCTCACTCGTGAAGTAGTGACAGTTCGCTTTTCTTGTTTGTTTGTTTTTTAATTTTTTTTTGCATAAGTACTTAATTTTTATTATGCAAAAAAAAATTGCATAAATATTATAATTGCATAAGTTGATAAAAAATGCTATGCAATAGCTGTACCGTGGCAATCCCCGAGTGCCCTAAAAATTTTTGCTACAAAACGCTCGATGCATTCACATAGCTACACGTTGCTCAGGCTACACTCGTAGCAAGACTTTTCGAATATTCTTTTGTTTTCTCTTCTCTTTTTGTGTTCTCCTTTTCAGGATAACCTGTAACCATTGAAAAAAATAAAGGGAAATCACGAGATGGTCTTAAGTGCAATCGCCATCACAGGTAAAATATAGCGAATTTCCTGCGATTTCACCTCAAACGCGATAAACTTTACCTAACGCGGTGTCGTTAAGGGCTTGGACCCTTACATCGCGGGACGGTCACGAATTTAAAACGGCTACAAGGACTTGTAATACGCTTAACTGAATGACGTCATTCACGCTTTATCGTGCGCATAGTGGCGTGTTTCATAAAGTTGGTAGAATAGAATAGAATAGAAATGTTTTTTATTCAAATAAACTTTTTCACTAGTGCTTTTGAATCTTCGATGAGTCTACCACTGGTTAGAAATGCCCTTCCTGCCGAGAAGAACCAGCAAGAAACTCGGCGGTTGCTCTTTTCAAAACAATAGCTACAATAGATACTATGCTATGTATGCAGTGTTTCCACAATGTGGGGAAGTTCCACAAAAGCATACCTAATTATAATTCAACACATGTTAAGACGGGCAGACAGAAAATAGCCCCATTCTCGCCGGTGGAACCCGTTCACGATCATGACGCATGACCCAGCCATTTCTTTGCCATAGTTATAAATATAAGAACTTATCTACACACATCAAAAGTGTCTAGGGATCAACATTATATTTTTGCAATAACTTTTCTCCTGATTGATATTAATTAAAATTTTCTTTAAGGATTCATCAAATAAAGTGTTTTCGTTTGTCACAGTAACGATAAACCAAGTCACCTTTGCATTAATAAAGAAATTTGCCATTTTCCTAATAAAGGGATTTTTGACATTTGAACCACTAACATTAAAGTTCGAAAAAAAGACTGAAATAACAGTTTTCTTTAAAATTTTATTGGGTAACTTAAACAATTAATAATCCGTGTTTCTACCGCGAACACTAACAACACAAGAACATCGGTTTGGCATACTCAAAATGAGTTCATCCAAATCACGCTGTGGAATGGCCGCCCATGTTCGTTGCAACAACAAAAAAAGGTCTTCTTGCCACTGGATACCCTCCATATTCGGCAGAGCTCTTCTCTGTAGCATATCCCATGCATGCTCAATCGGGTTCAAGTCTGGCGACTGAGCAGGCCAGGGCAGGACATTGATGTTAGCTGCGGCGAGAGTCTGTCTTACAACTCTTGCGGTGTGCGGTCGTGCATTATCATGCATTAACTGAAATAAGGGACCGATTTGCACTTGTAGAGGAACGATGACGTCTGATACAATCGTCTCAGCATAAATTTGAGCGTTGAGGTTGCCTCTGATCCAAATCAACTCAGTTCTTCCGCCGATCCAAATACCCGCCCATACCATGATGGTTCCACCACTATAAGGATGGACTTCCTGGCAGGATTTTAATCGCTGTTGGCGTCCAGGGGTTCTCCAGTGTCGTATACGTCTTGTATCCGGTCTCATACCAAAACGAGACTCATCAGAAAAGCACACGAAACGCCATTGTTCTTCTGCCCAATTTCTGTGTTCAAGAGCCCATTGATATCCAGTGCCGTCTTTAGGATCAACGAGGCTATGGGCCAAGGTACTGGCTGGGGCCTATGTAAGGGATGGAAAATCCTTAAATTTTAACTTTATCATTTTTCAGTTTACAATAACGCAATAGGCTAAATCGTAACCCCGTCTCTTAACACCCCACATATGAGAGTTCAATAAATAATTTTTTTGAATCTAAAAAACTAATACCCCACCAATTCTAATTTAAATAAAATTGAATGAAAACCATATATTATAATCTATACAAAGAACAATACTTATATTTATTCATATACAAATATATGAAAGTGACGTCATCCGTGACATCATAGCCTATAACAGCATTGGTTTTCAGAATTGTGGGGCCCCTGCCTACCTCGGGGCCTCGGGCCAGGGCCCTGCGGGCCCTGCCTTAAAGACGGCACTGTTGATATCGAATCCTACGATTGTGCATTGCTATAGGTGGTACCCGTAGCGGTCTTCGGGAATGAAGGTTCACTTCATGCAAGCGGTTTCTGACTGTTTGGTCGCTAATTAAGTTCCCTGAAGAGTGATGAAGCCTCACGGCTAACATCATGGCGGTTATTGTTGGAGCTCTTCGAGTTAAGATTTGAATGTATCGGTCTTGTCTCCGTGTGGTGCAGCGATACCGTCCTCCATGGCGCTCAGCCACGGTACCAGTGCTTCGGTAACGTGTCCAAAGTCGACTGATAACACTCTGACTTGTATTCAGAGCTAAAGCCACAGTACGTTGCCGAGAACCAGCTTCTATCATTCCCACGGCTCTGAGCATTTCTTCCCTGCTTAAATGACGTCGCCGCTCCATAATAACGTTGGTTTTAATCAGTAGTAGGGAAACAGTAGCACTAATAATGTCTTCAATGCGTTGTATGTTTTTATAGGGAAAATATTGACAGCTGATTTTCATCTTTTACTCGAATTTGATTGACAGTTCCTGATTCAAATTATGAAATGCACCAAAAAGGATCCATATAAATTTATAAAATCATAAATTTATTACAAAGCCACATCTCAATCTCAAGAAATCCGCATAAAAATGCTTGATCCCTAGACACTTTTGATGTGTTTAGAAAGGGGAATTCATATACGCAGGTTGGCCTTTATACTGCCTTTATTACATTACACCCAGAAGCATCGCGCGGCTTTAAAGTTACTCACGTTGATCTATCTCGCGCGCGTTTCGTCACGATCCCTAGAGACCATAACTTCAGAGCTTGCCCGGACGGGGGCTGAAATCGCTTCGATTTGTCTCGCGCGCGTCACCGCGCGACGCCTGTGGACGCGAAGCATTAACCCCTAGTAACTCGCCGTATGAATTCGAATGAGACGATTCGCAGTGGATTCACTCTTTGCAAGTTGGAACTTGCCGTGTGCAATGCCGTGTGGTGACGGCAGATCAGAATACAGGTGTCACCACCCCTCCTCTTCCCGCGGGTGTCGTACGAGGCGACTAAGGGAATATAACGGAGAACGGGCAGCAGCGTCCTCTGTGCTACTACTACCATCTACTGCGATCACCAACCCGTCTGCCCCGCGTGGTGATTATGGGCAAACCCTCCCCTTGGGAGAGGCCTTTAGTCCAGTAGTGGACTTTTATAGGCTATTGATGAAGTTGGAACTGTTTAGAGCACGTCACACTGTTCAGTGTTTGCCAACAAGAGTATGAATTCACATGAGAAAAATCGCGGCGATTTCATCCCTTCTGGACGAATATTTATAACAAAAAAGTTTAAAAACTTGGTCAATTATTGATTTGGTCGTATAATATGTAGCCTATTTCACCACTACAACAAAGAATCGGTCGACACCTCATTCATCAAATTCGAACATAATTTATGTAAACTAGCTGATGTCCGCGACTTCGTCCGCGTGGATTTAATTTTAAAAATCCCTCGGTAACTCTTTGATTTTCCGGGATAAAAAGTAGCCTATATGTCACTTTCCAGGTCCTCTGTACCCATGCAAAACCAACAAACAATAGTATATTTCATTACAAGTGCGGAAAGGCTGTCATTGCAAAGAGTTCCGACAAATGTCTACCCGAGCCGAGGCGCAGCCGAAGGCGAGGATTGACAGTCGGAACAAGTTGCAATGACGGTTCCGCACGTGTACTGAACGACTATTTTTAATACAGTTGCGAAAAAATTAAGCAATTTAATAAAATAATAAAAACACAATAAACTCAACTAACTTAACATTTATTTCTTATAAAAGTTATAATTCACATATACATTGAAAGTGGTACAGTTTTTTATACTAACTGGGGAAGTTTTAGGTTGCATATTTACTGTTTGAGACAACTATTATTAATTTCGTATGATTGTTCATGTATATTTGTCATACAATGGCGTTTGCTAGTTGAAGGAGTTGGATCTGATGAATTATCACTATCAACGAAGGTAGATGTATTCACTTATATCCACGTTGTTCCTTATTTTCAGCATACTTTTTATCATCGAAAACCTCGACCATAAGGTAGAAGGTTTTAATTTTGCTGCGAGTTCGGAGAAGTATGCCAACATAACATTTTCTGAAAAACTATTTGCTTTTTTCTCTTCTCTCCACGCAATAAATTCGTCGTATGTAGATATGTAGCGATTTTTGACTTTTCCGGTAAAATGTTCTCCGAAGCATTTTATGCAATTATACTGAGTTCCGGTGGTGTTAATTCAAAAAAACTAGGGTCGAAATTACTCATTTTGTGCAACAAACAACTAAACTCGCAAAGAAAATTTCTGAAAAATGGCGCCAACCGTAGAATATAAGCAGAGTTTTTTTTTTCTTCACCCATTCTGGTAGGCAAAGGGCTATGCCCATACAGCCAAGTCTTCAGTAGAATTTTTTTGTTGATATGAAATGAAAATGAAATTTAATGAGATGAAATGAAATGAAACCTAACCAAACTCATTCAATCAAATCATTAAATCTGATATTGAAACAAATTAGTAGGTTCTTTTTAGAAATATACGTATTTGCATGAATTATAAAAACTTCTATGAATTTTTTTAGTAAAAACTTCATGGTTGGTTTTTCTTTTTAATAGACTTTATTTTGACAGTTGGGAAAGAGAACGCACGAGTTCGGGAAAGGTAAAAAAAAAGCACGAGTGTGTAATAGCTCACATCCCGAACGCTATACGTCCCTGCAATACGCCACTTTTTGAGCAACTGTATTAAAAACACACTTTCGCATTTATAATATTAGTATGATATATAAATATCATTATCATTCATCATTACCAACCCATCAACGGCTCACTACTGAGCGCAGGTCTCCTCTCAGAGAAGGGTTATAGGCCATAGTCCACCACGCTGGAGTACTATTATATATTCTGTGACGCTGGCCCAATGCGAATTGGTGGACTTCACACACCTTCAAGGACTATGAAGAACTCTCAGGTGTGCAGGTTTCCTCACGATGTTTTCCTTCACCGTTGAAGCAAGTGATATAACGCACTTGACTCCGAAAAGTCAGAGGTGCGTACCCGGGATCGAACCTGCGACCTCCCCAATAGGAGACCACAGTCCTAACCACTAGACGAATAATACGACGAATACGATATTGGCGCTAGCATCGCCAAGTAAACACGAGCTCTTTGATAGTTTTTGTTTTAAAAATAGAAATTCCCGAATAAGAAGTGTAAATAAGTGTTTAAAGGACTAATAGTAATGCAAATCAAGTGGAAAAATGAAAGCAATAAATACTGTGCAGTAATTTACGTAAAAACCGTGTTTTAAATATTGACAATTCTATGTGATGTTTATGTAAATTTAAACAACGTATATAAACATTTCAACTAATTAACAATAATAAAAGTGAAAATAAGTGCTATAGTAGTTATAAAAGTTTATTTACTGCACTTATAACAAATATAAGTGCAGTAAATAAACTTTTATGATATAAACACAAAAAATTCGAGTGACAATAACAATAGACAATTCAAACTGAATAACGGAAAGTTCAATCTTCTAAATTGGAAAAGTGATGCGATTAAAGTGCTTCTTATGTGTGTAATATTGATTAATTACACGCTGGAACAAAATAAAATAAATAAATATGGTAATAAATCTAGAAGATTGATGTATAACATTATTATTAATGATGATCCAAGAATGATTTATATACCACTAACGCCATCTAGTAAAAATCACTGATCGAGAAGCTTACACCCGTACAGTAAACACCTTCATAAAATAAAAACTGTCATCTCACATCTGTATTGAAGCTACCATCAATCAAAACACTAGTACCTACGCTAACCACTAACAACCTAAACGATATTTTCGTCATAATGGTTAATGATATTCTGGTCTAGTGGCGTGGACGACAGTATCCATTTCAATAGTCGCGAGATCGAGACCGACACGAACTATCGCTTTTCAAATTTTATTTCTTATTTGACATTGAAATTAAAGTTAAAAATGTCTACGAGGCCAAAAAGAACAATTGTCTGTGCTGGATGTACTCTGACGATAAAAAATAAAGATTACTTACAATGTGTTAATTGCAGTAACCTATTGGACTTAAGATGTGCCAGCGTTACTCAAAAACGATTTAATACAATGTCAATAGATACAAAGGCAAAATGGAAATGCAATGAATGCAAGAACCTAAAGTCAAATTCACAGGAAACAACATTAAAAAAACATACCCAACCGGAAATGGATAACTTACCCAAGATATTAAAACCCATTTTACACAACCGATCTCTAGGAAATGAAACATATAGCTCTTTGGGAGACCATTCAACTTTAAAAGATATCAGCGCATGTAGTTTACCGGACCTATCCACGGCAGATAATTCGCGCATTAACGACTTAAAACAAGAAATAAAGGCATTGTCTTCTCAATTAGAAAGTGCTCATGATGAAATAGCGAGACTCAACCTAGAAAATTCAAATCTTCAAAAAATGTTAGAAGACAATGTAAAACAAATTAAAATGTTTAAGGCACTACTAACTGATGGCGTGACCTCTGTAACTTCTACGCCTTTGAGGTCAATGGAAAGACAATCTAAACAAACTACACCTGCAAGAACACCAGCAGCGAGAGTTCCTGAATCTAGCCTGAATACTTTTTCTACGCCAATCGCTGATAATGTCGATAGAGCCAATTTCTCCACACCGAAAGAGTCTATAATACTAAGAAAGGAAGTCTAATAAACTAGTATCTATTAAATCACCAAAATTGGTAAAACCTGCTAATAAGAAAAATCAAGATATACAAGGAAATCAACCCACCCAAGAAACACTAATAAATCAAACATCAACTGAAAATAATCTTAAGCCTTCAAAGATAATAATACTTGGCGATCAAATAGCACGAGGATTATCAAGAGAAATCACGAGAAAGCGTCAAAGTCGATGGAATGATGTATACACTGTTTCCTCATTTGTGAAACCACAGGCAACTGCAGCACAAGTACTCAGCAGCTGCGATGGCTTACTTAAGAATCTGAATAATAATGATATTGTTATTTTGGGAATAGGATCTAACGAAAAAAATCCGTATTCTATGCTATCAGAATTAAGTAATGCCCTGTACAAACTCAAACAATGTCAAGTTTTTGTGCTAAATGTTTTAGAAAACCCCTATTTAAATGTGAAATTATTGAATAATAGTATTAAGCTAGTGACACAAAATTTTATGAATTGCAAATTTATAAATACGATAAACAACTATAAATATAATGCAAACACTCCTAAAACTCTACAACAGAATTTCCAACAGCTATCCTCTAAAATAAATATTGAGATTGATTATTTGGAATATTATAAACTCTACATAGTAAAATACAACAAAAAGACACCCCTAATAATCAATAACGTATTAAAAACTATGAATAATGCAAATTATGAGCCAAATAAATATTATACCCGAGTCAAAAAAGGCACTATACCTTATTATTTTGAAAAAAAACCTAAAATATCGAATTCCTTAAACTCTAAGGTGAAGCTTATCCAAAAGACAATACCAAATTTTTTCAATAAAATTAATAAAAATAAAGCTGGTCCAACTACTGAAAATAATAGAGAACAATTTTTTCGTGCATAATACTCTAACTTCTTCTAACATTACCTTATTACATCAAAATATAGCAGGCATTTTGAATAAGCAAGAACTGTTTCACCTTGCAATAGAAGATCTCAAACCTAAAGTAGGTAACATTGATATTATTTGCTTAACAGAGACTTTTATGAAACAAGGCACTGAATCAAACCTTCAGTTAAAGAATTATAAATTAGTGGCCTCCTACTCCAGGCTTTCGGAACGAAGAGGTGGGAGCTGTATTCTTGTAAAAAATAATTTTGAATATAAACCCGTAGCTTTGACTGTTAAACCAATTCCATATGTATTTGAATACTGTGCTACCGAAATAACCTCTATCAGTGCTATCATTGTTTGTATATATAGAATACCTAACTCGAATGTTAATGCATTTCTACAAAATCTTAGTAATTTGACAAATATTTTAATTAGAAAAAAGAAAAAACGCATTATCCTTTGTGGCGACTGGAATATTGATTTACTCACTAATAATTCAGTGTCACAGGAACTGCAATCGATACTAAATAATTGTAATTTGAATCAACATATTTTAAGACCCACTAGGAAAAAATCCTGTATAGATATAATTGCTAGTAATATCCCAGATGTAACAGCTGAGCTTCATTATATGGGATTATCTGATCATGAAACCTGTCAATCGATAGCTTTCGAAACTCCTATTAGTATTTCAAATAAAAGTAACCTCCCTTACTGGTTTGAATTTAAACGTGACTTCAGCAAAGATAACATTAGAAAATTTTGTGAGTACATTGAATCATTAACTTTTAACGATATATTTGAAGAGACGGGTACAAATAGTGCATTCGATTCTTTTCATGATACACTTACTTTGTTTTATAAACTATGTTTTCCTTTATTTAAAGTTAAAGTGTTTGAAAATAATAAAATAAACTCCTGGATCACAAGAGGTATAAAGAAGTGCAGCATTAGAAAGAGAGTTTTATACCTATCATATCGTCTAAACTCTAGTAATAAAAAAATAAACAAGGATAAATACATAAATTATAATAGATTATTTAAGAAATGCATTATCCAAGCACAAAGCTTGGCTAATGCCAAATACGTCATACGTTCAAAAAATAAGTGTAGAGCAGCCTGGACTGTAATAAAAAAGTATTCTCTACCCGCAAAAAATGATAAAATCCAGGAAATTAATAGTATTGAAATCAACAGTATTGAATATAATGACGCAAATGATATAGCAGAAAAATTTAATGAGTATTTTATAAATTTATCTAATACTACCAATAATACGAGCAATTCACCCCTCTTAAGCAGTAAAAATGATAATATTAGAGACAGCATTTACGTTTACCCTACTGACGACAGTGAAATATATAAAATTATCATGGAATTAAAAAACACTAACTCTACAGGTTATGACGAAATAAATACAAGAGCTGTAAAACTTTGCGCCAAACATATATCACGTCCTCTGAGTCACATTATAAATCTCTCCATATCACAAGGTGAATTCCCGTCCCGATTAAAATACTCTGTAGTTAAACCCGTACACAAAAAAGGATCGAAAAAAGAACTCAATAACTATAGGCCAATTACACTCATACCTATCCTATCAAAAATATTCGAAAAAGTTATGTACAAAAGAATATATCAATTTGTATCAAAATATAGCTTGTTAAAACCTCAACAATTTGGATTTTTAAAAAATAGTTCTACGTCATTAGCTTGTTTTGCGCTTACTAAGCAAATAACAGAGAGTCTAAATAGAAAAACTCCAGTAGCTTGTATTTTCCTGGACATGTCTAAAGCATTCGATCTTGTTTGTCACAGGATACTTTTAAATAAACTACAGAATTATGGAATAAGAGGGAATGCTCACCAATGGATTCATAGCTACCTAAATAATAGACAACAGAGTGTTCAAATTAATAAAATCTGCGGCAATACAAGGGGATCATTTACATCAAACTTTAGGACAAACAAGTATGGTGTGCCACAAGGAAGTATCTTGGGACCACTGTTATTTCTATTGTATGCGAATGACCTACCTGACTCAGTCGAATGTAACTGTATCCAATTTGCTGATGACACGACTCTCATAATACAATGTAAAAACAGGGAAACTTTTGAACAGGAAGTCAATGAAAACCTAAATAAAGTTGTTCAATGGATGAGCCAAAACAATTTATGTATAAATGTTGGTAAGACTAAATATATACAGTTTCAAACATACAATAGTTTTCCAATAAATATTAAAGTTACATGCAATAATTTACCTATTGAACAGGTTGACCATACTGTGTTTCTTGGTGTAGCAATGGATAAGTTTTTAAATTGGAAAATTCATATAGATTCTCTATGTAAAAAACTAGATCGATTTGTGTACGCTCTATACAAACTTAAAAGTGTAACATCAAAAGAGACGGCTCTTTGCGCATACCACGGGTATGTTTCCTCTCTTTTACGTTACGGATTAATCCTATGGGGCAACTCTGTTGATGTGATAAAAGTGTTTCGTATTCAAAAAAAATGTATTCGAGCCGTTTGCGGAGCCGCACCTTTGGAATCTTGTAGGCCACTCTTTAAAAGTACCAAGACACTGCCTCTTCCAAGTCTCTACATATATGAAGTCTCAGTTTTTGTTCATAAGCATAGGGACTATTTTCCACGCATAGCTGACACAATTACAAGATCCAACAGATATGAAAATAAACTTATAATTCCAAGACAAAGAATAAATTTATTTAAAAAAAATATTTACTGCATGGCCGTACGCCTCTATAATAAGTTACCGGACAGTATAAAAAACCTAAATGCTAATCGATTTAAATCAAAACTATACAAAATACTTTTAAACAAATGCTACTATACGGTTGATGAATTTATTCAGGACAAAAATATTAATGACATTGTTTAATTTTTTTTGAAATTAATAGAACTGACATTATATAACAGTTAGAATGAGTATGACATTGTTTGAATTTAAAAATTATAGATTTAAGTATTAAATTTTGTATGACTATTCTTTTGCATGCTACTATGTGGCAGATTGAAGCGCTTAGATAATTGTATAAGATCATATTATGTACTCAATCTTGCAAATAAAACATTTGAATTTGAATTTGAATTTAGGCTATCACTGCTTCTGATATATAAATATACATTAATTTAATTTGTTTCATTTTAGAATACACTAAATACATAGATAGACGTCTCATATTAGGGGCAAGCGTCCATTGTGGTGTCCTCATCAGTGACGCGTTTTGTGTGCGCAAGCCTCAAAGAACACAATTCTGGTACCACCTGGCAACTCAGGAATGCCGGAATTGGTTCCTCTAATCACATTGGCGATTGTCTTCCAGCGCCTGATATAGGAGGCAGGAGGCCATTGAGTTTCAAGTTAATATCCTCGGCGGCTAATCCTCGCGCCTAATTATTGCATCCCCCCTTTTGCCCCCGTCGGGTGAACCCCCCCTGGGGGTAAATTGATTCCTTATAACGAGGTTCGGCTACGTGATTACTTCTTGGAATTAACGCTTTTAAATTTTATGTGCTCGTACTTATCTTGGACTTTATTTAATTTCATGGGAAAATCTGCTCGCCTTCTTGATCGATTTGGAATCATTATAAAGCCTCTGTAATTGATACTCGTTGAAATTAGTATTGTCAATTTAACGAATGTCATTTTTTTTTAAAATGTTAGCCATGACTAATATTTCCCTCTCCCCTCCGAATAAGCTTGTATTAGAATTGAGAAGGACAACAGCGCAAAGAGTGGCGATTGGACCGTCGACCTTTCAACTTTCCGTCCGTCCGCACCTTAACCATTGAGCTATTGAGGCTTAAAGCTTTTTGGTATAGCATAATATAGGATGTGTTTCACTACATTGCATTCCAATGAATCTTTAGAATAGAATAGAAATTTTTTATTCAAATAAACTTTTTACAAGTGCTTTTGAATCGTCTGGCTCTACCACTGGTTCGGAATGCCCTTCCTGCCGAGAAGCCTGGCGGTTTATACCTTACTGTTATAAAAATTATGGGTAACAAGTAGTGTAAATATTAGGTAGGCTCCTCGAGTCAACGTTTTGCTAGAATACTTAGGTATCTAGTATATTATGCATAGACTAAAGATTGGAAGTCGCTACGCACTACTAGATACCGTCGGCGTGTTATAGTAAATTGCGGCAATTCATAATACGCCTGGACTGGTTACGGTGTACCCACAAAGTAAATTAATAGCTATATTTAAAAACATTCGTCACATAGCGGAGAAAAAGTTAATGAAATCAATTTATTACGCTCTATGCCAATCATTATTGACATATTGCATAGATTCTTGGGGTGGTACGACAAAATCACGTTTACTATTTTTAGAAAGAGCGCAGAGAGCGATACTAAAAGTTAGTGCATTTCTTCCCCTCAGATACTCCACAACCGTTTTGTTTAAAGAAGCTGAAGTTCTTACGGTCAGGCAACTATTTATACTAAGCATAATTTTAAAACAACATAAACATGTGGATATGTCTGTACTGGAAGAGCTACAAAAAAATAGAAGAAAATATAAAGTATGCGTAATCCCTAAATTTAATACCCGTTTCTCTCAAAAGTTCTACTGTTTTCTTGGCGGCTACCTATATAATATTATTAATACTAAATTAAATATCTCTAATTTGAATTCATATAAATGTAAAACTATTGTACAAAAGTGGTTACAAGAACTTACATATGATAGTACCGAGAATTTACTGACTATTTTAAAGTAGTACACTTATAGATAAAACAATCTTATAGTCAACACAATCATACCCACACACACACACACACACGTGCGCGCACACACACACACTCACACACTCCCACTCACACACACACACACACACTCACACACACACAGTATAACTTGCATGCTCTTTTGTTGTCTATGTAGTATGAGAAGTTTGTAAGGGGAAAGCTCTGATGCCTATAACACGAGTTTTAAACTTATCGTAGACATCAGACGCTAAACCTATTAATGAAATTGTACTTACTTTCTGGACAATAAATGATTTATTATTATTTATTATTATTATTATTATTATAAAGTCTCGGAGCAACCAATGTTTGACGTTTTCAAACTGTGATATTTCGTTGCCGCATTCAAGGCCCTAGTTTTTAAGAATCCTAAATCTATATTATTATATGATTTAGGTACGTAATATTATAACGCTAATCAAAATCAAAAATCAAAAAATCAAAATTATTTATTTCATGTAGGCCAACCTGTGGCTCTTATGACACGTCAAGACTCTACCACCGGTTCGGAAAGCGGATTCTGCTGAGAAGAGCCGGCAAGAAACTCAGCAGTTGCTCTTTTCAAAATAATTATTTTACAATATTAATAAGTAGCCATTCATTTTAATAAGTTTTTATACTATCTTGTGGGCAGCTGGATGCCAAGCTGATTTAACCCGTGCATCTTTGTTAGAATAGAATATGACATTTCCACAAAACGTACTACAATTCAATTCAATTAATGTGCTATATACATACACTGTGTAAACTATACTATGAGTACATCGACGTCGAGTTACTAAATGAAAGAGTGTGTAGGGTTTGATTAGGTTTATTGATAAGGCCCGTAAGTCCGGACCTACCGTAACGAGGAGCGAAGTGTCGCGGGAGGCTTAATTACCCTCCAGCTGGGAGGGAGCGCGGGGAGGTGCGGGGAGCGCGGGGAGGAGCGGGGAGGAGCGGGGAGGAGCGGGGAGGTCGGGGAAGTGGAGGGAGGCGCAGCTACGCGCTCGTAGACGTGTGCTGTAACTCTTTTGTACGCCCTTGATTAGTTTCGTTTGAGCTACGATTCGTTTCAACTGTAATTAGGGATTTCATTTGGATTTTAAGTAGACGCGGTGTGGCTGGAAAAAATAGGTAGCACATACCTACAGGTAGTACATAGTATGCCCGTCTACTTAAAATCCAAATGAAATACCATTACACAGTTGAAATGAATCGAAGAAGACGAATTGAAGATACATAGGTGCTAGTAACAACTAGCACTTAAGAAAGTATCTTAGAGGTATCACAAAAAACTGTATGTTTTATTTCTTTGAGCGCTGTGCTTCGATTCCCGGCAGGTGTGAATTGGTTTACCAGGTTTGGCTTGGCTGCCAAGTGAATTAGCGTTGTCGCGTAAAAACCAGTGCCATAATACCCCTTTCAATTTAGCCAGCTAACATCTTAGAATACATCGTCACTTTCCACCACGCGAAATAGTAGTCAAGGGCTAAGGCATCGAATAAAAAACTCTTGTAAGATTCTCTGCGATTTGCGATCATTAATTAGTATTGATCTTAGCTAATACCAAATTTTTAAATTATATTACGGATTAGATTAAGTAAATAAGAAACTTAGCTGTAGGTAAATACTAGGTACCTACTAGCTACTATCAAGAGTATGTATATATCTTATGCCGCAGAATGCAATACAGTTTTCAATAAAAAAAGTTTAAAAATTTAGCGTTAATAATTATTTTTACTCAAGTTCTTCACTTCAACATTGTCTCTCAAAAAGTAAACTAACTTAATAAGGTTATAGTTTACTTTCTGAGAGCTGCGTTAGTTAATTTTTATCCCAAGAAAACAGCTACCGTTATATGAATAATAGAAAGGGATTACGACCCTCAGCAATGAGGGATAAGATGCAGAGAGAGAAAGAAATTAATTAATGTAGTGTACCTAAACTACATAATAAGCTAACATTACATACGTGGTCCCGAACCAACAAAATGAGTCACCCGTAACAACAACAGTGCGCGTCACGCTGTATTCGGTACATGCAGCTTCAATTATCTCACCCTCTCTAATGAAGGCCACTGGGCAGCCCATCAGCTTATGCAAATAGCACTAACGTATTCGGCGCGTGCGGGAGGGTGGCGGCGGGGTGCGGGGCGCGGGGCGGGGCGGGGGTGGGGGCATCGATCGCGGCATGCATAATGAATGTGGCATCCCCTTGCAGCGTGCACTGAATGTAGCTTAGCGCAATGTACCATGCATGCTGACTGGCTGCCTACCTACTTAACTAACAAGTGTAAATTAAAAATTTTATTATTAAATACAAGCTTTTAGTAGCTACATCATTCGACTCTAGATATCATCTAGGATCAGAGTTCTTGTCATGACGAATCAAACGAGCCCAAACTCGATGGGGTTACATCGTTTTATTACAGAGTTCCGATAGATCTTCCGTCTCCATCATCAGATCAGCTCCATGTCACAATAATATTGCATTGTCATCCGATTTACACATACATGCAAAATTTCAGCTCAATCGGAAACCGGGAAGTGGTTCTAATTCATCTTGCAAGATTTGACCCAAACAAACAAATAACTAAACAAATAAATAAACTAAATAAAAGCTTGTAAAAATACACGCGTACTTTCCGATTAATCCTTACTCATATTATAAATACGAAAGTGTGTTTGTGTGTTGTGTGTATATTTCCTGAAATCTTATACATTATATTACTTCATCACCACACAATATTTATTACTAAGGCGTCACTCAAATCTATCTAAAAGTATTACAATTTAGTGTCCACTAAACGTATTAAGTGCTCATTAAAAACTTAATTTTGAAATATTAAAGTGGTAAAGTGGTTTAGTGGTTTTATCGCCATAAGCGCACGGCAATAAATCCACGCGAAGCTGTTATGAGCTCCTCTTCATTAGGTCGGACGCGGCCATGTTGCATCTGTATGGCGCCCTGGTGGATTTTAATATGAACGGTTCGGGTTTCAACTGTTTGTTTTTAAGCTATTGCATAGCTTTTATCGCGGTCTTTGAACTAGGACAAACAGTTTGAGCGCGGCGACCGAATCAAGAAATTACGTAACGAAAAAATACCTAACACCGTCGTTCAGTAAGCGTTCAACATTTTAGAGGTTCTCAATAGTAGCAGCTCTATTTGGCGCAGTGGGTGAGCGACCGCTTTCGAGCGCCGATGTCACAGGTTCGAATCTCACTCGCGAAGTAGTGACAGTGCGCTTTTCTTGTTTGTTTGTTTTTATTTTTTTTTGCATAATTTTTATTATGCAAAAAAAATATTGCATAAATATTATAATTGCATAAGTTGATAAAAAATGCAATAGCTTTACCGCGGCAGTCCCCGATAGCCATTTAATTTTTTTTTCTTGGAACTTCCCCTCATTGTGGAAACATGATATTCTATTCTACCAAAGATGCATGGGTTAAATCAGCTTGGCATCCAGTCCAGCTGCCCCCAAGATAGTATAAAAACTTATTACAATAAAAATATAGCTACTTATTAATATTGTAAAATGATTATTTTGAAAAGAGCAACTGCTGAGTTTCTTGCCGGCTCTTTTCAGCAGAATCCGCTTTTCCGAACCGGTGGTAGAGTCATGACGTGTCATAAGAGCCACAGGTTGGCTACGCCACGTGAAATAAATAATTTTGAAGGATACCTACCGCCTAGACAGCGGCGGTGCAATACTATCAATTTCCTTATTGACTTTCTTCACAGAAAAACCCAAAAGATTTTGTTACGAACCCGGACTTGAACGTAGGGCGTCATGAGCCGCAGCCGAAAAAGTTAGCCACTATACCAACGGGACATTCATTTTCCGCCAATGTATTCTTATTCTTAACTAGCTGATGCCCGCGACTTTGTCCGCGTGGATTTAGTTTTTAAAATCCCTCGTGAACACTTTGATTTTCCTCGCATTTATAATATTAGTATGATTAGAATATTAAATTGCATAGGAAAACACTGTAGCATTAAGTCCATACGATGTATTACATCCATACCTACTATGTAGTATGTAGGTATAATGATCGTTTGGCAAAATCTGACGCCTTTGAAGTAGTTTGACTGACAAAATAGGGCTATCCACGATGGCTATATACGATAAAGTACGCTTGCCAGCTTAAGATGAGCCGTTCATTCAAAGTATCTTGTAGATTCCGGGGTTCAAGTTATTTGGACCTTATACTGAAGATCGTGATGTCTATAATTTCTAAACTACGAAATTGACGACCTTGAAATAATTACAGGACAATCTCTAAAGAACCTGCTTTCTAACAAAAAAAGAATGGATTAAATCGGAATACGCCTTAATGAATTACAGCGAAATACACATTTTGACTTTCATCCCCTCTCCCAAGGGAACCGTGCTGAATTTCGGGATAAAAAGTATCCTATATTATACCTCGTAGTATTAACTTAAATCGTGCCAAGTTTCATTTAAATCCGTCCAGTAGTTTCGGCGTGATGCGCGGCCAAGATACAGACAGACAGACAGACAGACAGACAGACAGACAGACAAAAAATTAAAAAAAAATTGTTTTGGCTTCAGTATCGATTATAGAGTGCCCTCAAACAAAATTTTTCAAAATATCTTCAATGTACAGAATTGGACCTGTTACAGTTTTATTATATTATAGATAATTGTTGTTCTCATCTTATTGAATTATAATTAGGTATGCTTTTGTGGAACTTCCCCTCATTTTGGAAACACTGCATACATAGCATAGTATCTATTGTATTATTATGAAAAGAGCACCGAGAAACCGCCGAGTTTCTGCTGGTTCTTCTCGGCAGGAAGGGCATTCCGAACCAGTGGTAGACTCATCGACGATTCAAAAGCACTTGTAAAAAAGTTTATTTGAATAA
Organism: Oeneis ivallda; assembly: GCA_029955525.1. NCBI lineage: Eukaryota > Metazoa > Arthropoda > Insecta > Lepidoptera > Nymphalidae > Oeneis > Oeneis ivallda. The sequence continues at coordinate 100,174 of JARPMR010000010.1, forward strand.
AAAACGTTTCTATTCTTTCTATTCTATTCTAATATAATTTCACTACAATTGTATCCACTAGGATTACCGAAGCAATCTCGAACCGTTATTCCCACGTCTTCGGTATGTCATTTTGCATTGAACGTCCACATTACGGGCACTTGCATCCCAAGCACCTACTTACTAAGCTGTGCTCGTTGACAAAGGCATCCCGCTGTTATTGCGCGATGCAGCATCAGGAATGTGGGGGCATCAGCATCAGGGCAGGGGGGAGGGGGGGAGGTTGGGGGTTGCATTCCGTCCGCCAATATTATACGCTTCTAGTTAGCGCGCACTGATATTAAGAATTCCTTAAAGCATAGACTAGTTAAGGTTGAAGGTAGAAAAGCAATTTTATCATTGTACGTATGATGGAGTGGCAAGTTGAGACGTGTGGCATCATTGTTGATAGAATCAATCCTTATTAACATTATAGACTAACTTTTGCCCGTGTAAGTACTCGTCCGCGTGGAGCCTAACGTTTTAAAAAACCCACGAGAGTCCTCTGTGTTTCTCGGATAAAAGGTGTTATAAATACTACAGCTATATCAATTTTCAATTCTTCAACTACATACACTCATGCAAAAAATCGCGTGGATTCGTTGCTCAGTTACTGCATGATTGAAGAAAAAACCAATTAACCACCTTTGACCTGACTGGCAATTACAAGCTTTTGCTCGCAATATCATCAGCATGCAGATAAACCTCTGTCGCCCAAACACGCCCATTCGTTGCTCCGTTACTGCGTGATTGTAGGACAAACATCACCTAAACACACTTTCGCATTGCATAATAATTGCTTGTGCTCCATTTTTTTGATAAACTATACCTTAGGAATGTAATGAAACCAGTAAAGAATGTATTACTACTTTCAATAGATTAATCTTCATTATAATGTATAAAAATTCTTTTAAAAAACCGATTTCAAACGCCACTACAAAGTATAAAATAATTTTTAAAGTCCTCAATAGAAACGATAAAATCGATGCGAAACGCTGGCGCTCGGTTGAATGAATGCAGTCGGTTTTTTAAATTTTTTAATTTTTACATGTGTATTACTATTTTAAGCTTTTTAGTGGTAGCTTCATAGAAACACTCTTAGCATTCTTTGATTGCGAGCGATTTGCTCTCGATTTGATCCATTGAGGAGTTCAGTCCTCCATCGCCGCAGAAATTCATCAGATCTTCACCTTTAAATGGGATCAACCTTACGATAATATAAATATCCTTATCGATACTGTAATTATCCTTTCAAATAATAAAAAAAATTGAAATCATTTCAGATTTGACGGAGTTATGGAGTAACATCGACAAAAAAATAAGCGTCGAATTGATATCCTCCTCGATTTTTGGAAGTCGGTTAAAAATAATGAGGTTTTCGCCTGTTCAGTCTCTGAGGCGGAAGTGCTCTGTGGGCTGTGAGTCGACTGTCGAGATTGGAGCTCGGCACAAAGTTGCTAATTGAAAAATCTTTGAGTCGCCGCCCGCCTCGAATTAAACTCGCTACAATCCTACATATTACTTTACAATACGCCCCCTCGCCCCCCCCCCCCCCCCCCCCCACCGCTGCCGGCCACAGACCCGGCTCCCGGGTCCCGGACACTCGACACACATTCCGCGCACAGTCCACCAAAATTGTCTTATTTTCATTGTCTCTTGTTGAAAATTATACAAGAAGTAGGTATTTAATTCATGGGAATACAGAATTTTAATAATAAATAGACAGAAATATACATTACACTTTGTGATATCGTGGGCGTCAGCTTTCTTGAGAAGCGGTGATAGCCTAGTGGTTAGGACTGTGGTCTCCTATTCGGGGGTCGCAGGTTCGAGCCCGGGTACGCACCTCTGACTTTTAGAAGTTATGTGCGTTTAAGAAATTAAATATCACATGAAAAGAAAAGAAAAATATCTATAAGAAACCCGCACACCTGAGAGTTCTTCATAATGTTACCGAAAGCGTGTGTACTCCGCTAATTCGCTTTAGGCCAGCGTGGTGGACTATGGCCTATAAACCTGAGAGGAGACCTGCTTTCAGGTGTAATGTGACTGCGAAACAGTAGCCCGACTCAAATAGGTACTGCTCCAAATTTAATCAAAATCGGTTCTTTAGAACTTTAAATATAGATTGAGACAACACGCGGGCGGAGCCGAGGGCAAAACTATGATTGAAAACTAGGTGTACCTACTATTTATCTCAGAACTTAATAACAATATAAACACTTCAGTATATTATTACAAGTTAACTTATACCATCTCATACCTATTTACGGAAGATCACAGTGAAATACTGCAGATATTGCAGAGGTCCTCATTACCCGAGATTCCACTCTTTATTTATGAAATAAAAATGAAAACATTTCTACGGAGCGCTGACGAATGGCCTCCCCACCCCCTCCCCCTACCGACCAACCCTAGTGCCCCCCACAACCCTCGTCAAGGGGGTAGTGCCGCGACATTATATAATTCACCCACTTTCCCTCGTAGGCGTTTAGGTTATGACATTTAAATCGCTACTATTAAAAGTTATGGTAAAATAAAAGGTACCTGGATTATTCCGTGGGACTTAGATTACTCGTGAAGCTGGTATTAGGATATTATTTTCACGCGATATCACAGTTCCATAATGCATGCTTTTTAGGGTTCCGTAGTAAACAAGGAACCCTTATAGTTTCGCCAAGTCCGTCCATCTGTCTGTCTGTCTGTCTGTCTGTCTGTCTGTCTGTCTGTCTGTCTGTCTGTCTGTCTGTCTGTCTGTCCGTCCGTCCGCGGTTTAGCTCAGAGACTATTGGTACTAGAAATCTGTAATTTGACAAGGGTATAAATATCAATAACGCCGACAAAGTGGTGAAATAAAATTGTGAAAAATAATTTTTTTTAGGGTACCTCCCCTACATGTAAAGTGGGGATGATTTTTTTTCTCGTCTATCCCATAGTGTGGGGTGTCGTTGAATAGGTCTTTCAAAAATATCGCGGGTGTGGGAGCACCATTTTTCAATTCAGGGATCCGTTTGTGAAATATGATATTTTAAAGTGCTAAATTTTATTAGAGTCAAGTGCCCCCCCCCCCTGCCAGCTAAATGGTTGTATAAAGGATATAAGAAAAAATTCACAGCAGTAGTATATATAATGAATTTTAAATGAATACTATCACGGCTAAGTAGGGTTCATTAGTTAAGGAATTTTTTCTAAGTTAGGTATTACACGTAGTGTAAGTTGCATATTTTGTAGTATATTATAGTATTTAAATCATGGAACTCAAAATGTCTTTGAGTATATATTGTTTATATACTCAAAGCAAAATGTATTCAATATTCATAAATAAAATAAAAGCACTATCCTAGGTCAGCAATAATATTTGAGACTTTCAACTACGGAACCCTACACTGCGCGTGGTCCGACTCGCACTTGGCCGGTTTTTTATTATGCGAAGATATTTATAATGTAGGTCAATTTTAATTATAAATTAAAAATAACTAGGTAGTGATTTGCCACGAACTATAAGTAACTATAACTCACGGCCTATAAGTTCATAGATGTACCTACCTTAAGGTGGTTTACACGGGTCTGCCTGCGAAATTCAAATTTAATTTAGTTTTTTGCAATTTGTAAAGTATACGACAAAGTAGGCTTATGGCATTCTAATTGCGCCAATGGCAGTATCATCTTCACAGGTTTATATAAAAATCTTTACTTGAAAGTGACCAGTTTATGAAATTAGTTAGAATACCGAGTTGGACGTGAATTACTCACAAATTAGCTCTGACAGACGGACGGACGGACTGGACTGAGATGTTGACTCCACCATGCACAACTTCAAAGTGCATTGTGGATTGACAGCTCCTGATGATGCTCCAATATCGCAGCGAAACGTACGTTGAGTGTTACAAGATTTATTCTGTTTGGCGGATTATAGCAAAGAAATATTAATGTTTCTTTAAATACCATGGAATTCCTGATTTAATAATAATAATAATAATATTTTGTATGTGTTTAATAGACACAAACAATATATTATTAAGATAATAATGTTTACTTCATAAAATAATTTAGTCCAGTATTGGCAATCATAATGGAAAAAAACTGGCCAAGTACGAGACGTACTCGCGCACAGAGGGTTCCGAACATTGTACAGACTTTATTCACTAGGTTCTAAGTATAGGTGACCAACTTGTGGGCAGTTTTATTGCAGAGTTCTATAGTCGCCTACCGGTTCCATCATTAGACTAAATCTGGATATCATCTAGGACCAGAGTACTTGTAAAGACGAACCGAACGAGCCCAAATTCGATGGTGTTACGTCGTTTTTTACATAGTCCCCATAGCCACCTTCCAGCTCCATCATCAGATCAGCTCCATGTCACAATAATTTTGCATTGTCATCCGATTTATATATACAGGGTGGGCCAGACCAGGTGGATATAAATTTTTTTTTAAATTGTTCACTTAGGGGCCTACCAGGACCCGGAAGGAAAAAAATTCGGTTCCCACCCGATTACGAGAAAAAATTTTTTATTTAAAATTTTGGAAAATCATTGCTTTGACGAACTTTTAATTTTTTTTTAATTTTTCCAGTGATAATTTCCGCAATTTTTTTATGGAATATCTTTACCTAATAACTGTACTCTCTTACAAAAAAAATCCAGTCTGATTAGCTGGTTTTAAGAGCATTAAATTTTAAATTATTTCAAGAAAATTAAGTTCATCCAAAATCTACAGAAAACTTTAAAATTCTATTAAAAATAAAAATCACCAAGCACAAGTGTGTGCGCGAACACAGGTGCACTCTCTGTTTCTTTACTCTCATAGCCCGATAGGACGGAAAATTTGACACGACCGGAGAGAGATTAGGCGCAGGCGAAGAGAGATTAGGCGCAGGACCAACGGCTTTACGTGCTCTCCAAGGTACGGGGGTGAAACAACGCCAACTTCCTAACTTCGGGTTAGTACTGAGAATTTCTTACGGAAAACCCCAATACTTGTTATGGTCCGACCCGGGACTCGAACCCAGGACCTCGTCGGCCGCAGTCAAACACGAGACCAACGAGGCAGTTAAAATTAAAGGACATACTGCAGTCTCCCCAAACAATTAACATGTTTTTCAATAAGGTCGTTATTTACACGAATGAGGAACGAAGACATTTGAAAAATCATAACTTTTTATCCGGCATATTGACATACAATTTTTCTTTTGGCAATCAAAAGAACATAAGTTGCTACAGTTTTTAAAAAATCACCAGTGCATAGCACTAGTGATTTTTATTTTTAATGGAATTTTAAAGTTTTCTGTAGGTTTTGGATGAACTTAATTTTCTTGAAATAATTTAAAATTTAATGCTCTTAAAACCAGCTAACCAGACTGGAATTTTTTTCTAAGAGAGTACAGTTATTAGGTAAAGATATTCCATAAAAAAATTGCGGAAATTGTTACTGGAAAAATTAAAAAAAAATTAAAAGTTCGTCAAAGCAATGATTTTCCAAAATTTTAAATAAAAATTTTTTTCTCGTAATCGGGTGGGAACCGATTTTTTTCCTTCCGGGTCCTGGTAGGCCCCTAAGAGAACAATCTAAAAAAATTTTTATATCCACCTGGTCTGGCCCACCCTGTATACTTACATGCAAAATTTCAGCTCAATGGTAAACTGGGTGAAGTGATTTTAATTCTGCTTGCAAGATAGCCTAAACAAACATACATAAAATAACAAATATTATAGATAAATAAAAAGCTTGTACAAAGTTAAAGAAATTGAAAGAAAAATGGAAAAGAAAATATATTTGTATAAGCTCAAATATGGTTGAGCGAAGCAATGGCTGGGTCATGCGTCATGCTCGTGAACGGGTGTCACCAGCGGCAATTGGGCTACTTTCTGTCTGCCCGTCTTAACATGTGTTGAATTATAATTAGAAATAATTGCGTATGCTTTTTTGGAACTTCGCCTCATTGTGTAAACTCTGCATATATATATCTATTAAGTATATTGTAAAAGTATTTTGAAAAGAGCAACTGCCGAGTTTCTTGCTGGTTCTTCTCGGCAGGAACGGCATTCCGAACCAGTGGTAGACTCATTGACGATTCAAAAGTACTTGTAAAAGTTTATTTGAATAAAAAACATTTCTATTCTATTCTATTCTAAGAAAAAAACATTGTACGAGTATGAAAGAATAACTAAAACAACCATTAAGTAGAAAATGTTTTTTTTTGGATTTTGAACTTTAAACTTTAAGTTGGAATTTCTCTACCGGGAGAGTTACTAAATCATGTAAATAACGTTGTAAAAAAGCTGTAAGTGGATTATAAAACCATCAGAAGGGAGGGCTGTGGGCCCCCGCGCGGAGCCGGTGCCACGTGTGTCGGATGTATTCATGAGGACGCGCCATAAACGCGCCGCGACCCGCCCCGCGGGAGGCGAGATGTAGCCTTCATCGATGCATCCGCTAAGTTAGCGCGATATTCGGATGAATATATCAACCAATTGCGTTTAAACTTAGCTTTTTGACGTGATAACATCTTATACGAGTAAATCGATGAACAGCGGCTGCACGCACGCAAAAGTGTCACATTCCGCCTAAGCCTGAGCGTGCAAGCGAGAGCGCGAAACAAGTGATAGATAGGCACGATCGGCCCAAGCGTTGGCTTGTGCCGCCCGCCAGTCATCGTCAATGTTTCTTTATGACGCTACCACGTAAAACTATCGTCCGTAAACCGACTTTACAGACAACCAGTTTTTTTGCTTGACATCTAGTTTTTTTAGGGTTCTGAAAAAACCGACCTCTTATGGGATCCGTTTGTTGTTCGTCTGTCTGTGTGTCAAGGCCCTGTTTCTCAGAAAGACATGCGATTTTTATTGCGAGTGATCTGGTCCCACTTCTAGGCACAAATCTCTCGCAATAAATACTCATATATAACAATATAAAAATTGTATATTTAGGAACTATCAAAATTGGCACTCATTTTTTCGTAAACTGAAGTTTTTATTGCTTAACTGCATTAGATACCTCATAATGATTTTAAAATAACTATTCAAAGCTCACTCGAGGTGGTGTGTACATTTTTAACTTTTACTTATCATGTTTAGGATTAGGGGTTAAATACTCTGAATTGATTTTTTATTTGAATACACGCCTCTGTAGCAGTGACAGTTTCTATAATTTACACACGAACACAAAAAGACAGGCAGAGTAGATGAAACTAACATTCCTTTTGAAGTACGGAACTCTAAAAATGATAAGATAGCTCTTCTAAACAATATTTGGGTACAAGCTAAGTTATCAACTTAAACATTAGTAGATAAGGAGGTCGAAGTGCATCATGCCACTATAAACGCTCAGAAATTTTATATTATTTGAGCTAAGTCTTCGATACGATCATGTATACCTCAGTGTATTTCATAGTTTTAACGATTTTCCTTGCTTCCTCTTATGGCAAGTGTTCGTCCGATCAAAATGAAAAACTTATCGCGGAACCGTGCAATCGTGTGACTGTTGCAAAGGAGATGGAACCTCTTATCGAGCCCACACTTTCAGAAAATTATAAAACACCTGAAGATACAGAAGTGAAAGAGAAAAACGAAAAAGAAGTTGAAGATATGGGGAAAAAAAGGGTTTTACGTCAAGTAAATAGTGCGACAGGGAATTCTGGAAATGTTCCAAATAACTATCCCAGTAATCAAAACACGGGATTTCCTAGCCCAGATTATAATAATCGATATAATTCAGAGTTGATGTATAGTAACAATAATCGCTACACTCCAACTTCAATAACCCTACTGATTCCCACCATCATTTTACTGATTCATCTCCTCGTAGCATCTTAAATAACCTGTCAAGCACAACGAATAATTAATATCCTAAATACAATCCATCAAATCCACCACACCAAAGTTATCCATTTAATATGTATATAAAATACCAATTCACAACATAAAAAGTTGAGAGTCGTGGAACACTTGGTTTGTACGAAGTTTCTTTTAATAATAAATTAATAATAAAAATAAATAAAATAAAAAAGTCAGGATTCGAGCCCCCGAACCGAGAGTGTCACTCCTTTTTACCGCTGTGCCATCCAAGCATACATGGAAAGTAAAATCAACGAACGGAACAAGGGCCGTGACGAAAAATTATTCCACATTTTTTTTGTCTAGCCCCCATCCGCCAAACCGTCCGAAAAGGAACTTCGTTCCAATAAAAACAATAGTTCAAATCAGTGGTCTTCCTCGAATACACCAATTCGGCGCAACTCTCCAGGAACTAATCAAACTTACCCAGCAATGGACGGTCACTCCAAGGTTCAGGTCAGGATAATTATCCCTGTAATATTCCTAGCAGCTATCCCACTAACAACAATCCATACAATCAACAGCCATCCGGTTGGTCCAAATGGCAATCAGAATTGATACATTATATAACCAGAACACTTTTATATTCTAATAGGTAATAGGGACACTGGTTATTATTCTCGTAATAATGTTTCTTATAACTTTTCATAACCCCCATAATGGAGTCGTCGAAAAAATGATATTATATTAGATGTGTAATACCTATTATATTGTACCTACTGTATATGAAGATATTAGTTATACGTGGAACGAAAGTATAATTTTTTTTTAACTATAATGTGTGACATAAATATTGTATTTAACCAATAATGCAAATAAATAAATAAATAATAATTAAAAAATCTATAAATTTTTATTTTTACCTAGTATCTACTACTTATCTATAATGTGTATTTCTAGATGAGAATTTCAATGAAAGAAAATAGAAAAAATGAGAAAAAAATGGTGGTCCCTAAAAGCAGTGTTAAACAGGATAATACTATAGGTAAAATTTTGCTTAAATTTTTAGATGTTATATTCATTTTCGCATTATATAACATTTTATTAGTAGAAAATATTTAACAAAAGTTATTCATACAATTTGTTATAAAACAATTTAAATAAGTTTCTTGTAAACTGAATAAAATTATAAAAAGATAAATAACGGTGATACTTTTTTTTAAAATGTTTTATCTACTTAACAAAAGTTAACTGCTGTAGGAGTAGGAGCACCAATATGTTTGGATTTGACGTCAACAATATCCGATGGAAGGTTGAATTGAGGTCTCAAATTTGAATTTTGGCTTACTTAGAAGATTAATACGCTTAGTTATATTTACCTTGCCTTAAGATAACTTAAGTTACATAATTTTGTCTTAGAAGACTAAACACAGGCGCTAGGCGGTTTCGAGTGTTCGAAAGGAGCCTTGGGCCTCTCCGATAGGCGCAGTGATCACTAATAGACATGATGCAATATAGTTGTGCAAGTTATGAAGCAGTGATAGCTTAGTGGTTAGGACTGTGGTCTCCTATTCGGGGGGCCGCAGGTTCGATGCCGGGCACGAACCTCTGACATTTCGAAGTTAAGTGCGTTTAAGAAATTAAATATCACATGTTTTAACGGTGAAGGAAAACATCGTGAGGAAACCTGCACATCTGAGAGTTCTTCATAATGTTCTCGAAGGTGTGTGAAGTCCGCCAATTCGCATTGGGCCAGCGTGGTGGACTATGGCCTATAACCCTTCTCTGAGAGGAGGCCTGCGCTCAGTAGTGAGCCGTTGATGGCTTGCAAATGATGATGATGATGATGATGAATATAGTTCTGACAACACCCGCGTAGTTTCTTAGTTCAGCTAAGTGTTCATCATCCGCTTCCCTACCTTGCTCACTTCATCCAGAGCTACAGGTGCTAATGCGACCTACAATAATGCTGATGACCTTGGATTAAAACAATAAAAACAATATGTAATGACTAGTTACCACCCTACTGCCAGATGGGCCACCAACTGAATTAGCGTTCCAATACAATGGCGTGTAGAACCGATTAGGACCTATATCGTTTGGCGGCACATCTTTGAATAATCATCATCATTATCAACCCATCATCAGCTCACTACTGAGCGAGGTCTCCTCTCAGAGAAGGGTTATAGGCCATAGTCCACCACGCTGGTCCATTGCGAATTGGCGGACTTCACACACTTTCGAGAACATTATGGAGAACTCTCAGGTGTGCAGGTTTCCTCACGATGTTTTCCTTCACCGTTAAAACATGTGATATTTAATTTCTTAAACGCACTTAACTCCGAAAAGTCAGAGGTCCGTGCCCGGGATCGAACCTGCGACCCCCCGAATAGGAGACCACAGTCCTAACCACTAGGCTATTACTGCTTATACTTTGACTAATACTGCGTGGTATTTAGTCACGGACAAAGCTTCCCACTAGAGCAGACCAGAGACAATTCAGAAATTATGAATTCCGTCAGGAGTCGAACCCCAGACCTCTCACTTATACGACCTCCCACTGGCTGACTCACCACTGCGCCAAAGGGTCGTCAAAAGTAAGAAAGTATATATTATAATACAGGGGCTCAGGAGCGTGACACGCTTTGGCAAGTAGATACCTACAGCCCTCGATTTTACAGATATTATCTTTATTTAATTAGGCATTAGGTACATAATGCATAGATATTAATAAACATTATTAAAAATATCGCGACAGGTTATTTGAAACCTTTTATTTATTATTAGATAAAACAAAATAATAAACATTTTACTAGCAGCTGTAGGTAGAACCTTGTGAGTGCTTGTTTTGGTAACGAAACTCATCAGTTCTGTGAACGTTTTTATGACGTTCGTTTATTTATTATGTATTCAATATTTTCTTAATGACAATAACCTCCTACAACACCGTTTTCGTTGGCAGATAATTATTATTTATTATTCATTTTGCACACAGATTTTACGAAAGATCGCGTGTTTTTCTATAAAAAAGGAACGACGTCGTGAGGCTGGCTCAACGCGACAAAACCAAAATACATAATATCTAATTATATTATATTCTAAAACTACAATCATCTCTCCTAAGTAGTGGCCTTCGACCAGAAATGTAAGCCGAGAATAGGAAAGCCATTTCTGTAGTTACACAAAAATAAACATTCCAATGCAGCCCCAGCTTAAAAATACACCACCAGAAATATGATAACAAAGTCTGAACAGTATTCTAAATCCCATTTAGAGCGCTGTGTGGGCGAGCAGCGAGCGGCGAGCAGCGAGCAGGCTCCCCTCGCAATATTTTCGATTAAGTTGTAAACAAGTACGACATTCCAGCGCAAGTGTTTAAAATTGGGTTCTCAAAGCCGCGGGGGGCGAAAGGGCAAAGTAATTGGTCTCGAGAGCGGCTCCGCGACATATTGCACACATACTCTCCGCTTGAAATTTATTGTAAATCGCGGCCGGCGGGGATTTGAATTCGGGCGGGCGGCCCCTCGCCGTCGCGCGTCGCCCGTGTCAATAAACCGAATGGACTTTCGAATTTCGCTACATTCGCTTCGTGTTTGCGTTTGCTGCCTTCGCTTTTTTCTTTTACGAAAAAGCCGCCTCCCCGCCCCCTCACTCCTCGCGCCGCCCCGGGCGCTTCCGATTTTATTTATCTAAGGTTTTCCATTCCGTCGTAATTGTGTGAGTTGGAGGTCGATTGTTGCTAAAGCGAATATTTATTTGGGTTCGAGTTTGCTTTTCATTTCGCCTCGTCCCGTAGTCCCGTAGGCGCGCTACGGCGTAGCTACGAGCTACGGCTGCGCCGAGGTCGGTCGCCGCAGGCAGCGGCTTTTGGCGGCATTGTGCTACAAATTGAATTTGCAGGGGCGCGGAATCAAATGTTGTCAGAAGAAATGACTTGTCTCCGACGAATGACACTATCAAAAAATTGATCGTCGCTCTCGTACAGACATAACGTAATCGTATTTACTTTAGCCCTAAAGTATTCCCGTCGAATACAGAAAATTCAGCGTCACTTACGATGGAAGTTGAACTAAATTTTCTATTTAGCTTATCAGCATTTTTTTGCCGAATCTAAGACAAAATCATCAAAAAACTCTTAAAAAAATGTCTAAAGTAAAAAAAATTGTAATAACATCAGTATTACAAATTTTTCTAAGCCAGACTTGGTTCCAGTGAGCCTGGTGTCTAATTGTTGAGATTTTATTCATGACAAGTGTAAATTAAAAAAAATATTTTTAAAAACAAGCTGTTAGTAGCTGGCTGCATTATCAGACCATGGATATCATCTGGGATCAGAGTAATTGTCAAGACGAATCAAACGAGCTCAATCTCGAGTATTTGCGTCGTTTTATTACAGAGTTTCCATAGCCCCTTCCAGTTTCATCATCAGACCCTGGATGTCATCTAGGACTAGAGTACTTATCAAGCCGAATCAAACCAAAATCCGATGGTGTTAAGTCCTTTTATTACAGAGTTCCCATCTTCCAGCTCCATCATCAGATCAGTTTCATGACGCAATATTATTGCTTTATTATCCGATTTACATTTACATGCAAAACTTGTGAAGATTTTGTGAAGTGTTGCTAATTCACCTTGCAAGATTTGACCTATACATACATAAATACATAACATACATTGCAAGTTAAATAAATGCTTGTAAAAATAATTAATTTTTTTCAGCTTAAAATAAATAATTGTAATTGGAAAGTAGATTTCCGCAATTTATAAGTATTTATTTTAACACCACAGATCTAATCACATTAACTAGCTGATGCCTGCAACTTTGTTCGCGTGGATTTCATTTTTTGAAATCCCGCAGGAAATCTTTGATTTTCCGGGATAAAGAGTAGCCTATTTCACTCTACAGAACCTCAACTATTTATATAAATGCAAAAAACAGTAAGGAATACTATCTATTTGAATTAAAATCGCTGTAATGGAAATAATTTATTTATTTCTTCAAAGTCACAATATAAGAAGAAAATTTCCCTACGGGCATTAAAACTGTGGACGATTGCTATTGATAAACTTATCACCTTCCTATATAAGTTAGCATAACCAATGGATAAATAAAATCAGTGCAGATTCGGCAAGACGCAACGCGGCGCGGTGTCGGCACGGTCGCGGTGCGTTACGGCGCGTTACGGCGCGTTACGGCCACGAATTTACGAGCCGTATTTATGGCTCACTCGGACACTCGGCCGTTTTTTACGATAAGCATAAAAGCTGCCGTGAAAGATTTACGCGAAATATATTCCACTAATGCTGATTGTCCCCCTCCCCCGCACTATCTCGGGACTATAATGTTATAGCGCGTCGCCACTCGCGACTTATTCCGAAACATTAAATTCATGATTCGTATTCGATTCATGACTAATCTAGTCAGTCAGTCAATAACCTTTTCCTTTTAAGTATACATATACTTATATTTAGATGTATTATATTAGGATTTTTTTTGCAACAAAGTTGCATAGGTTAAATCGGCTTGGCATTCAGCTGCCCACAAGATAGTATAAAAAACTTATTACAATGTAATAGCTTCATAATAATATTGTAAAATGATTATTTTGAAAAGAGCAACTGCTGAGTTTCTTGCCGGCTCTTTTCAGAATTAGCTTAAATCTTTCAGCAGAACCCGCTTTCCGAATCGGTCGTAGAGTCATGACTTGTCATAACTTCATAAGAGCCACAGGTTGGCCTACGTGAAATAAATAATTTTGAATTTGAATTTGAATTGAAATTTTGTTTAAATATGCAATTAGATCTCATCATCATGTTTCAAGCTACAAATCATAAATTCTATTTAGTTTTAGTTTAGTTTATAGTTGTATATTTCACACACCTATTGCAATAGCCCGTATAATGTAAAGTAATGTATCTAGGTAGGGGATGATTGGATATCTACATACATCAGTAGGGAATTCGGATTATCAAATAAGCAGCTAGGTTTCCAATAAAAGCGAATATATAGTACTCGCAGCTAAATGTGACCGTGATAGTTGGAAGCCTATGTGATGTCTTAAAATGAGTATTTGAATATTAGTTTTCAATTCGATGCCTTAACATGGGTAGCATAAGTATGTCACGCACTCTTTAAACATTTCTGTGGTGGTGTCGTGTGATGCGGGTTGTTACGTTCCCTCAAATATGGTTGAGCGAAACAATGGCTGGGTCATGAGTCATGCTCGTGAACGGGTGCCACCGGCGGGAATGGGGCTACTTTATGTCTGCCCATCTTAAGATTGAAGTTAGTCGGTATGCATTTTTGGAACTTCCCTCATTGTGGAAACACTGCATATATAGCATAGTATTTACCGTATTGTAAATTTGTTTTGAAAAGAGCAACCGCCGAGTTTCTTGCTGGTTCTTCTCGGCAGGAAGAGCATTCCTAACCAGTGGTAGATTCATCGACTATCCAAAAGCACTTATAAAAGTTTATTTAAATAAAAAATATTTCTATTCTATTCTATATGTAACACAGTAACAGCCAACAGGGATCACTGATCAGAAATCAAAATCGCAGCGTTCTTGTGGGTGAAGCTTTGCACGCAAACAGACAAATTAAAATATTTCTCCTTAATTTAGTAACATTTGGATCGTAAAACTCCAATATTCCGTGAATGGCGCGGGGGTAGCTCTGTAAATCAACCCCTGCGCGCTGCGGGGGTGGCGGCCGGCGGTGGACAGTTTTGCATGATCAGCTTTATTTAGGAGCTATTTATTGTTTTTGCCATTCGCCATCACGCGCGTTTACGAGTTGCAGTTGGACATGGAGGGGTCGATTTGTTTTCGTTATGGTTATTGTTTATTTTGATATTCGTAAGGAGGATCAGCGTATTTATTTTTATGGTGATGGCGAAACTCGAAAATTCTTTTTTAATGTAAAACACGGAACAAGGGAAGTAAAAACACATACAGTAGTATGCCATACGTAACGTAGTAAAACACAAAGGAACCCTCATAGTTTCGCCAAGTCTGCCCATCTGTCGATCGAAAGAGTTCAAACGTTCTTCTCGGTTCAAACGTCATTTTGAACTAGTGGTAGATTCATATGACTATTTAAAAGCACTCTGTAAAAGTTTATTTAAATACAAAACTTTTCTATTGTCTCAAATATGGTTGAGCGAAGCAATGGCTGGGTCATGCGTCATGCTCGTGAACGGATGCCACCGGCGGGGATGGGGCTAATTTCTGTCTGCCCGTCTTAACATGTGTTGAATTATAATTAGGTATGCTTTTGTGGAACTTCCCCTCATTGTGGAAACACTGCATACATAGCATCATATCTATTATATTGTAAACTTGTTTTGAAAAGAGCAACTGCCGAGTTTCTTGCTGCTTCTTCTCGCCAGGAAGGGCATTCCGAACCAGTGGTAGACTCATCGACGATTCACTGGTAAAAAGCACTGGTAAAAAAGTTTATTTGAATAAAAAACATTTCTATTCTATTCTATTGTATATTAGGTATACATATTCTGCACGTCGCCCTTCCCACTTAGCGGTCCCTATCAGAAAAGTTAAACAAAAAGTTCCGTGAGTAGAATGAGTTTAATGAAGATATTATTGTGGTCTCATTACAGGTGCCGCAGATAAATAGCCGGCAGATACAAGTACCGAGTAGCACGTGCGCTGTGGATGCAACGCGCACCTCGCTGGCGCAGCGGGAGCACGCGGCGTCGCCCGCGGAGAGAGCATTTAAAATAGGTAATTAAGTCCTTGAGCATTCTCGTCAAAAAGCTGGTTTATTTCACATTTAAAAAATTGTTCAACAAACCAGTTGTACTACCTATTTATTATTGTATATCTTGCTAATAGTAGCTATTTTTGCTTGTCTCTTCTGTAAACTCTGTTGTCTCTGTATTTTCTTATATTTATCTAACTTTTTAAAAACTCTCAGGTAGACCTTTTTCATGTTTTGAACGTTTTGAAATAAAAAGTTTTTTCTTTTCTTTAAAGGTCACATTTTTAAAACCACCTAGGTATTATTACCATAATACCTTTGAGTAATAAATTGGTTTATTACTCAAAGCATAATACCGATGTAGAATAATAATGTAACAATAGCGTATATGGGGCATAATACTCTATACTTTATGTTTGTTATCAATGATATACTTTCTTTATTATCTCTGGTTCCGTGTCCTCTCTCACTTACCAACTCGGTCTGCGCTCGGTCACCTTGTTAAACTCAGTGCATTTATATTTTAATAATTAATACAGTTATCTTTACTTTCTACAAGTATTTTCATTTATCGACCTGTCCACGGACTCTGACAAACAACAACCGATAACCCTATTACAAAAAAAACATAAAAAGAATAATTTTTTCTAAGCTTTCAAATCGCTTCTATAAAATGCATCTTTTACAGATTTGTCAGTCCGCCGTAGATATGACGATATTAATGTGACAATGTTTGTTTGTTGCTTCTTTCTATCCCGGAAAAAGGAAAGCTTCCCGAGAGATTTTAAAAATCCTAAATTCACCCGGACAAATGCTGACATTTAATTATAATAATAATTTTATTGTTGTACAGAACGTTAGATCGTTTTGCAACAACAATTATATTATTGGTGCTATTTTTACGACTATGTGTCTTTAGGAATGGGGTGTACAAAAATTTGGAAAATCTTCGAAACGTTATCATTATGACTTGTTGTGTTATTCATTATTATTACGCAATATCTGCGGCGATGCGCCGCGAAGGCGATGGATGGCCAAATCCCCGATTTACGGAAGCCTGCTCAATAAAATCGTAAACGTAACCCGGCCCGATCGCCGGAGCCGCGGTTAGCTGCCAATGTCGTAACCGCAAACTGCGGGACACATGCACGGTCGAAGCGGATCCCGCGCTCGGATGCGGTATCTTATCCGATCCATGTGGGATTGTCCAAAAATTATTGCTACATTGTGACAATCGCAATCACCTCCCTCTTTTTATTCCCGACTAGCTTCTGCCCGTGACTTCGTCCGCGTGGAATAGTTTTAACTTCACCTTCACCACCTTCGCAAATAATGCATTATTTTAGAACAAATTTGGTTTTCGAACTTTTAAAGGGGAACAATTTTCTCATACATAATTTTTGCGAAACTTTAACCGTTTACGCAGCGCACGCAGCGGAAGCTCTCAAAAGGAAAAAAAACTCCGATTTTGAAACATTCTTCATTGGTGCTCCGCTTTTATTGGTCTTAGCGTGATGATATATAGCCTATAGCCTCCCTCGATAAATGGGCTATCTAACACAGAAATAGTTTTTCAAATCAAACCAGCAGTTCCTGAGATTAGCGCGTTCAAGCAAACAAACAAACAAACACACAAACAAACAAACTCTTCAGCTTTATATATTATAAAAAAAAGTATAGAAGTATAGATTTCTGTAGTATGAATGAGTAGAAAAATGCAAGAGTAGAACACTGGTGTGACAGAAATTCAAAGTTATGTAGACATTGAAATAAAGCCAGCCAGTTCGATAGTAACTAGTCACGGCTAAATCCCACCAGAGGTCATTTTGTAAATTAAGATCCAAATTGTCCAGCCGGGAATCGAACTCGGGAATCTCTGAGCCACTGAGTCAGGGAGACCATCAATAATCAGCCGCGGGATTGTCTAAAATTGATTACATCAGTGTGAAGATCGCAATCAAATCTAATCGGTTACTTAAGTAATATCATACTAATATTATAAATGCGAAAGTGTGTTTGTTCGTTGGTTTTTTGGTTTGTCCTTCAATCACGCCGCAACAGAGCTACGGATTGACTTGATTTTTTGCATGGGTATAGTTGAGGACATGGAGAGTGACATGGGCTACTTTTTATCCCGGAAAATCAAAGAATTCAAGAGGGATTTTAAAAACTAAATCCACGCGGACGAAGTCGCGGGCATCAGCTTGTAAAATAATAATAAATCGGTTGATTGTGGCGTTCTTGCAACAAAAGAATACTAGGCTCTCAGTAATAATTTTTACATAATTCCAGTTTTTTTTAATCAGGCTCATTTTTGTGCCGTCAGATGCATTGTTTCGTGGCTGCATGTACCGCGATTGAACGCGATTCTCTCTAAGACAAAGTGTGTTATTTCTCGCGGGATCCCGGCGGGCGGGGGGCGGCGGGGGGTGGGGGCCGCCGTGTAAGGGGCGCAGGGAGTATGTCGAGGGGGGTGACGAGGGGTGCACGGGGGTGTAGTAATATTTTTACGAGCGCGTTTTATTGTGCGCGCGATAAATTTGTCATCGCCCGTCGAGGCGATGCATCGCCCGCTGCGAGTCAGTTCAATTAGACTAACAAAATAATACTGACCATTGCACCACCAGCCGAATATTAGTAGGGTACTTACCTAACTAACTTTTGCGCGCGACTCCGTCCGCCTTGAGTAAGGTTTTTAAAAATCCTACGGAACCCCCGATTTTTCTGGCATTTGTAGGTACTACCCATGCAAAAATCGCGTCGTTAAGTGACTGGTGGACAAACCAATAAACATTCTTTTATTAGTGAGACAGTTAAGGTGTGATTCCGTAGCCGACTGCAGGCTGCGGCAGCAGGCGACGTTTCGCCGCGAAATTACTGGTTAATATGTGTGTATTTCTATGAAATACCTTCTGAAGCTAGCAACACTTCGTCGTGTCGCGTCGCCTCACGCTGCCACTCGGCCGCAGCGACCGCGACATGACGCAGCAGCCAACTACTGTTGCTGCTGCCTGCAGTCGGCTACGGAATCACACCTTAAGGATTACAATGAATCCAGTATAACGTCACAATTTTAATGATACAGAATAGAATAGAATAGAAATGTTTTTTTATTCAAATAAACTTTTTTACAAGTGCTTTTGAATCATCGATGAGTCTACCATAATACTTTAATAAAACTGTAACTGGACGATTTCGTGTCTGTTTGTTTGTCCTTCTTTCACGTAAAAACTACCGCACAGATTTCTACAAAATTTTATACCGTGGTAGCTTATTACTCGGGTCAACATCTAGGCTACTTTTTATCCCGGAAAATCAAGGAGTTCCCGAGGGACTTTAAGAACTAAATCCACGCGGACAAAGTTGCGGGCATCAGCTAGTTATAGTATATATTAATATATAGCAGTTCACACGTTTATTTTGCATCTTCCCAATGTTTCAGGATCGAGGAGGCTGGAGTAGTCCCGATGATTGCAGACGAAGAGGTCATCTACCTACGTCGAATGTTTTGATATGTCAAGCAATAAAGATGTTTTGGCAGGCTTTAGATACGAAAACTGTCAGAACATCCAATTTATTCCTCGGTTAAACGTGATAGATATTCAGCGATGATGAAATTGATTGGTATACGAGTACCTTGCTACTTAGCTAGATGTGATTCAAGTAGATATAAAATTCCTATAAAAATATTACATTTTACATAAATTGACTTAGTCGTGACTCGTGATCAATATCGCAACACATTACATGAATCGGGACATTCAATAGATTGCAATAGTTTGTATCTAGAGAATTTACGTAAATTGTACATTTATACATTTTAGGGTAAATGTCATTAACTCATTCAGCATGTTGTTTATAATTAAGATCATGCGATCGATAGGGCCGGCTACAGTAATTACAATAGTATGTCCTCAACTGTAGTAAAATAGGTGTTACTGTTGGAAACATTTTGTTTTAATGATAACGTCTTGATAAGATGCGCAATTAACATACATAGGTATTCACGAATTTCATTATACCAACTTAATGAAGTGTAGAGGATGATATGAGATTTCAGCAAGCTTTCAACATTTTGGAGGTTCATAAGTAGCTCTGGGTGGCTCAGTGGGCGAGTGGCCGCTTTCTTCACCGTATGGTGTGTGATGTCGCAGGTTCGAATCCCACTCGCGAAGTCGTGACAGTGCGATTTTCTGGTTTGTTTTTTAATTATTAGCAAAATAATCTAGTTCGGCATGCAATCATTTAATTTGTAATGTTGTCAGAATTGAGGGCAGTTGCTAATTGACATTGGCTGTGGATGTACGGCTAGTTGTCGAGGAAACGCAAGTACCGACTACCGAAATAATATGTCATAGTGTGTAATTGTTGAAATATCAATTTACTTTTGTTCTAATCGTTTTGATTCCGATTAATGTGTTGTGGACGTGCAGAAGGGGTAAGTGCTAGGCTAATAGATTCACTATTATAGGGCTTCTATTAAGTAGGTACTGTGTTTGAGTCATTACAATACTTTCTTCTCTTTGTTGATAGCCTAACGTCATGCCCTTTCTGCCACGGGACAAAAAGGACGATATCTGTTAATAAAAGTCGACCCTGAGATCTTCTGAGGCTAGTCTTCCTTGGTGTGGCAGGGCACCTGTATTGTCACCTTAAACGAAAACCCTCCTGGCGCTCAACTGCATGTGAAGCATGAATAAATAGTGATACGAACTTGACGTGTATTTCTTAATATTTCTTCAGCAATTCATACTGTTAGCACTTAGCAACTTGAAGACATAACAAGGAGAGTACTGTGTTTCATACGAGTAGATCGACAAGACGTGCATATTTGAAACCAAACAGCGCGGCGCCGCGTATACTAACGACATGTGATTTATTAGGTAAACGAATATTGAAGTCACTACTATAAAACTCACTGTTTGGGAGAGACATCAGACAATGTCTTGATGTCTCTATATTTAAAGAAAAATTAATATTCCTTTGCTATAATCCGCCAAGCAAGCAAGGTGAAGCAGTGATAGTCTAGTGGTTAGGACTGTGGTCTCCTATTCGGGGGGTCGCAGGTTCGATCCCGGGTACGCACCTCTGACTTTTCCGAATAAAGTGCGTTTAAGCAATTAAATATCACTTGCTTCAACGGTGAAGGAAAACATCGTGAGGAAACCTGCACACCTGAGAGTTCTTCATAATGTTCTCGAAGGTGTGTGAAGTCCGCCAATTCGCATTGGGCCAGCGTGGTGGACTATGGCCTATAACCCTTCTCTGAGAGGAGACCTGCGCTCAGTAGTGAGCCGTTGATGGGTTGCTGATGATAATGAATGATGATAATCCGCCAAACAGAATAAATCTTTTAACACTCGACGTACGTTTCGCTATAGGATTTGCTAAGGAATATTATTTTTTTCTCCGCAAAGTAAAGCCTGATTCTATTCTATCTGTCTCTATGTCATAGCCCCTAGTGTAGGTTATTTTCTTCTTCTCCTGGACATAGGTCTCTTGTATGGACTACTTACCACATACTACCTAGCACAACCGTATGCCGTATTCGGTAGATCTCTCCGACTGTCGTTATGAGATGACGTAAGCAATTATCACTTGCTTTAACACTGAAGGAAAATACCGCGAGGAAACTTGCGAGCCTGAGAGTCCTCTATAATGTTTTCGAAGGTGTGTAAAGTATGCCAATCCGTTCTTCAGCAGCACGGTAGACTATAAACCCCTCTCTTAGGATACCTGTGTACATGTAGTGAGAATGGATATGAGACTCGTTGATACCAGCCCCTCTAGCCAAGTTACACTTCGTTGTGTCTTCTCTTTCTACGATCGTTGGCACTTGAAGTTTTGGCTAGGGCTAGACTAGATGGCGCTGGAGCTGATCAAAGACAGAAGTGTATTGATAATTTTTCGCGGCATTTTATATTGTTTTTTTAGCATTTAAAACATTTATAATACAAAATGTCACGAAATATTATCAATTCACTTCTGTCTTTGATCAGCTGCAACGCCATCTAGTCTAGCCCTAGCCAAAACTTCAAGTGGCAACGATCGTAGAAAAAGAATAGACACAACGAAGTGTAACTTGGTTAGAGGGGGTAGAAATGTTTACATATTAAGTGGTAAAGTGGTATGGTATAATGCAATAGAAAAAACTACACAGTGGTTATAGTCACACGGCAGTGGTAGCAGTACAATCTTAGGTAGTGCGCACACGTAGCGGTTTTTGTCGTCACTGAATTGATATACAATTATCTACAAAGTACGTCGCATAAGTTATGCACTCTAGGGGACTAGCGTTAAACTGGTCGTCCACTGTCCTATACAACTTTTCATAACATTGCAAAAGTAGTACCTATTAGTATTTTTTTTCTAGTAAGTATTGATAAGCAGTGATTAGGCCTACGGTCTTCTAATCGGGGTTCGCAGGTTCGATCCCTGGTACGCAAACATTTCGGAATTATGTGCGTTTAAGTACTTGCTTCAACGGTGAAGAAAAACATCGTGAGGACACCCGCACGCCTGAGAGTTCTCCATAATGTTCTCAAAGGTGTGTGAAGTCCGCCAGCGTGTTGGACTACGGCTTATAATCCTTCTCTGAGAGGGGACCTGCGCTTAGTAGTGAGCTGAGGGTTTGATGATGATGAAGATTGATAACCGCCTTGCTGGTCTAGTAGTATGTTTGTCTGCAGATGATGAAATTCAATTCTCGATACAAAAAATGTATTGGTATTTCAAGCAGAGTTAGGAAGTAGGTGGCGTGTCACCCCCGTGTCTTGGAGAGCAGGTAAAGCCGTTAGTTCTGCGCCTGATCTCTATCTGGTCGTGTCAAATTTCCGTACCATTGATTAGAGAGCGAGGGAATAGAGAGTGCACCTGTGTTTGGGCACTATAATATGACTTATCTCTGTGGAGATTGCTATAGGCCCGCGTAGATAGTCCGGGTTATTAAAGCAATAGATATTGTGTACCCAGACAGTGGCAGTTCAGCTTTAGCTCAGGTTCTGTAATCAGGATTGACCGATCAGCGATGACATAATGCGCGGGCAAAAACCTCCCCACCGCCGCGCGGCGGCGCCCCGCCGAGCCGAGCCGAGCCGCAAAACCGAACGCTGCGCCCCGCGCCCCTACCGCAGATGTGCGCGCCTCATGTGGCAGACACGACACTGGCACAAAGTTGTATTTATGACAAAAAAGGCCATTTAGCTACTTTTCCCTTTGGGTCAATCTATTTATCAACTAGCTTTTGCCCGCGACTTCGTTTGCGTGAATTTAGGCTTTTAAAGACCCCCGGGACCCTTTGTTTTCCGCAATAAAAAGAAGCCTATGTCACTTTCCAGAATTACGCCCATGTCTGAAATCACGTCGATCCGTTGCTCTGTTGCTGTGTGATTGAAAGTCAAGCTAGCAAACAAACACACTTTGTGATATTAGTAAGGACTAGCCGATTTCCTTCCATCAACCTGGGAACAATGTTAGACCACACCGTTCTTTCGGCGATGATCTGTCAGGCATGCCTCTAAACATAGATTTAGGATTGGTAGCTTAGTTGCTACTAGATAACGCCCTTCCTACAAACTATAGCTCCTTAAATGCGACAACGTAATATTTTAACAAGTCTGTTTGAAAATGTCAAACATTATATGCTTGCTACGTGGTGGGTACGTCAGTTTAGGCGTACTATGAATTGCCACAGTTTAGTAGTACGCCGACGGTATCTAGTAGTGTGCAAAGCCTCATCGTTGCCACTGCAAAGACGACGATGACTCTTACGGTCACTACGGACCCCTGCTCGAGAAGCGCTGGTCGATTCTCTCGCCATAGCTCCCTCAACGACCCTCAGTTCCGACTGTACCTATCCTAGGTTATGTCAGCACCTAACTTAGTCCAAACTTGACTTAAAACTATCTGCATGAGCCTTTGAGTATATAACAAAGGCATGAGCTCGCTTAGATAATGGGGCTCCAAACATATTATATGAAGATAGAACGAAAAAGTGGGCGGGAAACACGTGCCAATGATTTGTATATTACAACAGTTGTAATATATTCAAAATGTCAGTGTAACAGTGCTCAAATAAATAAAAAAAAACTTATTAATATATGCATACACTATTCCCCTCGTTGTAGAAATAAAAGTATCGAAGTTAATCTCATTAAAGGTGACATTTGCAGTGTAAAGTCTATTAAGAAATCTGTGAATATTAGTAATACCCGCTCTAAACTTGTATTAAATCTCTGTTCTTTGCCTCATAAGTCAAGTTGGAAGAACAGTTCAGTCTGCACGATCAGCTATCGGGAGGCTGGAGCCAAGCATTTCCATATCTATCGAGGAACTCAGATTAGACTAACATATATTTAACTATTTGATATTTGTTACGTTACACATTTAAATTTCGCGACTGCGTCTGTGGTCGTAAGGTTTTGTTGTAGTAATTAATTGCGTACTGCGCATGAACTGCCGTTCACGGATCGGTCTGCACAGTGACCGGATTAAATGCCACATTTAAAATAGTCCTATAAGTTCGTAGATGTATCTACCTTCAGTCAGATAACGAGATTCATAACATCTATTTTCGAATTTAGAACTAAGTACACACATCGAAAGTGTCTAGGGATCAAGTAAATTTTTATATGTTTAGTTAAAAACTTATCCCGGGTTCCTTGTTTACTACGGAACCCTAAAACTTAAAAAATCTTCATTCTTTTGCCTTTTTTGCCATTTAATTGACGACATTTACTTAGGTTAAGACTGGATTGGATAATTTTTCATAGTTAAAAATGTAGAATACTATATAGTTGATCCCTAGACACTTTTGATGTGTTTATTTGTATACCGATGCTCATTTAAAATGAAATTATTTCGTTTCTTTGTACTTACTTAATATTTATCTAATTTAAGTATTTTGTTATTCAACTACAAATAGACAAATTAGACATAAATCTCCAATTTGAAAACCTCCCATTTCTTCAATTTTTGAGGGAAAAATAAAAAAATGTACTCAGTTCCAAATTATCTTTGAAAAGATGCCACAAGCCTATGTAACGCCATAAAAATATTTTACTTCGCATTCGCTTTTATGAGAGCCCCCCTGAAATAAAGATTTTTATAACTTTTTGAGCAATATTCGGCTGAAGACCATCAGTTTACATATTATTATTATGTTTTTGAAGTTATTACGTTCAATAATTCAGTTTTCAATATTACAGTACAATTTTACAGTACATATTCAATATTATCAATATTCAATAATACAGTCACTAAAGTTATAAGGCTCCGACAGACGGACGGCAAATTCACTCAAGTAGACCAAAGACCTCGCATCGCTCAGTCAATTATCAATAGGTATTTATACTTATTGACTTTTCGGAGCTAAGTGCATTTAAGCAATGAAATATCACATGCTTCAACGGTGAAGGAACACATCGTGAGGAAACTTGCATACCTTCTCAGGTATGCAGTTCTCCATAATGTTCTCAAAGGTGTGTGAAGTCCGTCCATTCGGATTAGGCCAATATGGTGGACTATATTATAGTCTATAACCCTTTTCTGAGAGGAGACCTGCGCTCAGTAGTGAGCCATTAATGGGTTGTTCATATGATGATAATAAAAGGATAATACCTAATTTATATAAATGTTAGAATTAGTATATTTTTATTTTCTTACGTATTATATTATCATTTTATGTATATTACTATTATTATTATTAGTTTTGTAATTTTTTTAATATTTAATAAGTAAGTACCTAATAGTAAAGTGCGTGTACGGCAGCACAAACACTGCGTGTAAGCCAACAACCAACATGCCAAACACAAGATTGACTGATTTATTATACCTAACCATTTAATGAAGCAATAAGTGACGGCAACTCAGCGCAAATTATTTTCACTCGCTAATTAGGATTTCATTGAAGTACATAACTCGCGAGAAATTTTAAAATTGGGATACTTATCTCGATGTGCCCGCGACTTCGTCAGCGCATATTTGCATCTTTATAAATCCCGTGGGAACGCCTTCATTTTCCAGAACAAAAACTATCTCATGTCCTTTTCCAGAAGCAAGCTATCTCTGTGCCCGCCGAAATCGAACTTATTTTTTTTTCAACTATTTTCGGGATAAAATGTAGCTTTTGTTACTCCTTAGTAGGTACGTAGTAATTTTAATATAGTTACGAGCGGCAGTTACGACGGAAAATTTATTTTTTACGACTTGATTACAAAACATCTCTCTCATATATTTCTATAGATATAATTTACACATTAGTACAATGCCTAGCTTCGATAAATATAAGACCTACCTAGTAGGTATATTCATAATATTAATTTAAGTAGATATAGCCTATAATATTATAGGTGTTAGATGTATAAATAATACTAATGTACTCAGGTAATTGTTTGCACTGCGGTAGTTGAATCATAAACTTTCAATAACAAAGTAATTATGTAGTTAAACGACCAATAATCATATTTGCGCAAATATTTGCCAAACTGTCATTCGGACAATAGCACCACTTGTGAATTCATTGGCACACTTCGGCCAACCACTAGCCGGTGACCCTCTGACGATGTTTATGACTATATAGAAAAAATTCTTTTCAAAAAACCTACTTCTAACGCCACTACAAAGTATAAAAATAATTTTAGTTTGTCCACGTTTGTTGAAGTCGGGCAGGCCTAAATTCCAACTATGAAACCGATGCGCGACGCTACACAATATGAGAGACTCGTTTGTAGAAGTTGAGCGAGCATCGCGAGTTGGTTTCATAGTTTGTATTTTAGGCCCGCCCGACTTCAACAAACGTGGACAAACTAAAATTATTTTTATACTTTGTAGTGGCGTTAGAAGTCGGTTTTTTGAAAAGAATTTTTATTTTAAGCTTGTAAGTGTAGTATCCTATGATTGAGGAGCTAGGACCTGGAGCTCTATGATGTAGTCCATACTTGTTACCTACAATAATAATTCGTAATCGACATTTCCTAAATCTCTTTATTTTAGGTGAGTAATATCCCTGCAGCATCAGGCTTAAGGAGTTGAAGGTCATCATTTTTATGGGACCATTTCGCAAACATCCTCTGTCGATTAAAAAAAAAATCACGCGAATCGGTCCAGTAATCCCGGAGAAATCGGTGGACATACATAGAAAAAAAAAAGAAAAAAAAAAGATACCGGCCGAATTGAGAACCTCCTCCTTTTTGGAAGTCGGTTAAAAAGTGTTTATTTTAACAAGCCATAAAATTAAAATAAAACAAAAATCATGACTAACTGTAGCGTCACTCCTAGTTTGTAATGCAACCTGTTATAGCTTTACGTTAACTACAAGCCTTATAAGACGAATCAGGGCCACTCAGCGTAGTTCGGAATAGGTTTCCCTGCGAGATCACAACAGAAATGACGAGATCTTTATGAGAACCAAAGTTACCGAAATGGTTTCACGAAGCTAAAGTGGAAATGGGCGGGGCACATAGTTCAAAGAATCGATGGTCGTTGGGGTCCCAAGGTGCTGGAGTTGCGACCTCATATCGGAAACAGCAGTGTTGGCAGACCCACCCCACGAGGTGGACCGTGGACATCTGACGAGTCAGCAATGAGCTGTTGGATAGATACGGGGCAAGTCCGAGACATGTGAAAAGCCATACAAGAGACCTATAGCATTGAAACGTCGTTCAGTCTTCTATCGGATATACTTTGGAGAGTGCGCTCAGGAACTTCACAGCCTTATTTCTCCTTCCCCTTTCTACCACAGAACTTCGTGAACGTCCTTACGTGGTAGAACTCCAGTCCACTCGTACGAAACGTTTTTAACCGACTTCAAAAAAGGGAAGAGGTTATTATGAATTCGTCGGAATCTTTTTTTTTGTTTATTTTATGTAGGTAGGTAGACTGGTTCGGAATGCCCTTCCTGCCGAGAAGAACCAGCAAGAAATTCGGCGGTTGCTCTTTTCAAAACAAGTCTACAATACAATAGATACTCGTAGTATGCTATGCATGCAGTGTTTCCACAGTGAGGGGAACTTCCACAAAAGCATACCTAAATATAATTCAACACATATTACATATAACATACTTCCCAGGTGGTTCCGTTTAAATTTAATCGAAATCGGTTGAGCGGTTTTTGAAATATCTACAATAAATGATATACTTTGTAGTGGTCTGGGCGTTTGAAGTCGGTTTTTAAAAATAATTTTTTATATTGAATTATTATTAGTTCATCGTTTCTGAAAGGAACCGCTAAGGTATGACGCCCTTCCGGCGTCCATGTTCCCTGCCAAGTATAATTTGAGAACCTTCAAGGCAAGAGTAAACAGGCAAGGCAAGCGCGCTCGAACCTAGGCCTCATCAGTGATTTCAGTCTTTCATTATTTATCATGCAATAAAAAAAAACAAAGAAAAATACTATAAGAGTAAGTTTCAAGTTTTCTCAAAAAAAAAATGGTTGTCTGTAAAGTCGGTTTACGGACGATAGTTTTACGTGATGACGTACGGGCGCTCTCTAGTCACAAGCCAACGCTTGGGCCGATCGTTCCTCTCTATCGCTTGTTCCGCGCTCTCGCTTGCACGCGCAGGCTCAGGCGGAACGTGACACTTATTCGTGCGTGCAGCCGGTGTTCATCGATTTATAAGATGTTATCACGTCAAAAATTAACTTACAGCAACGGTTTTAACCTTTTAATCAAACGCATGCACAATTGCACAATGTTTGCTATCATAATTTCCGATCGTAGCATTTGCATATCGCTCGCATCGCGCGCAGGTGGCGCCGCGCGGTGGCAGCGACGAAGTCAACTCGTTTGTAGTTTCGTTTCGTGAATAGATATTTAGTGGAACGGATTGACTCACTTCATATGAAAATGATTCGCGCCGTACTTGCTGATAGCATAAAATATACAAATAGGGTTTAAGTTATTTGATTACGATAACTTTCACGTATCGGCCACTTATCGAAAAGTAAATATTGACTATCTTCGGTACTAGCGCGTAAACTAGTCGTTATGCTCAACCGACTTTGAAAAAGTTCAATGAATTTTGGAACTATCTATCTGCAGTTGGCCAGCGTAGTGGACTATGGCCTCAACCTCTCTCAATCGAGAGGAGAGTTGAGCCCATTCAAGCAAAAAATAATTGCTAAGCTCACTTACCCTAGCACCTAGTATTCAAATTTAAATTCAAAATTTTTTATTTCACGTAGGACAACCTGTGGCTCTTATGACACGTCATGACTCTACCACCGGTTCGGAAAGCGGATTCTGCTGAGAAGAGCCGACAAGAAACTCAGCAGTTGCTCTTTTCAAAATAATTTTACATTATTACGTAGCTATTACATTGTAATAAGTTTTTTATACTATCTTGTGGGCAGCCGGATGCCAAGCCGATTTAACCCATGCAACTTTGTTAGAATAGAATAGAATATAATATTTCCACAATGAGGGGAAGTTCCAAAAAGCGTAGGTACTAAAATTCAATTCATGTTAAGACGGGCGGATAGAAAGTAGCCCCATTCTCGCCGGTGGGACCCGTTCACGAGCATGACGCATGATCCAGCTGTTGCTTGGTAGGTTAGGTAGGCTTGCTATTAGGTTTGTAGACATATACCTACCTACGCTTTTTGATGCTAGAATTAAATCTTCCTCACGAAGGTGAAACCTTTTCCTAATTAGATGTTTATATATTAAAGTCTTTATCTTTGAGGTGATTTGCAATATTATATGACCTACCGTGACCGCAATATTCGACAGCTCATTGTATGTCCAAAATCATTTCTTGCATTTGGTTTGGCCGTAGACTACCCAAACTGTCATAAATGTTAATTCGTGATATAGTTTGGATAGTCCATAAGAAGTATACCAAGTGCTCTACATTTTACAATTAATAAACGACATGGACCAATCGTCTCTGTGTCTATTCAAAAATAATTAAAAATTATAATAATGTTTATTCTAAAGATTAAAATGCCAAATATAGTAATTTAAGTAGGTATGAAGTCTGAAAAGCGCTCTATCAAATTATTTAACGTGACAAGTCATTCATTCACTTTGCATATCTGATTATTGTCATTTAGGATTAATTATTATGTTAATTTATTAAAGGATGTACATTTAATCTGCATAATGAATAGTTACCTGTTACGACGTAAGTACCTATCGTCATAAAATGATCGTAACGATGGATTTCAAAATAATTTTTAACTGAGCCTTTCTTAATGAAAATGCTAGTTTTTTAATTTATTTTTTGAGGCCTTTTCTTTGAGGTTTTAAAGAAAGTTCCTGAAAGGGATAATGAGATGAAACCCGAAAATATTGATTTGTCTTGTATGTATCTACTACTTACCTAATTCACAGAATTGTCGCAATCATTACTACTAGTTATTATAGTTTCTATAAAGTGTTTTTATTTATTAGTTTGTTAGCTTGTTACTTTGCATAAATCAGGCCGCAACAGAGCTACGGATTGACGTGATTTCTTTGCATGGGTATAGTTCCGCGGGATATTAATTTCCGAGGGATTTTCAGAAATCTAAGTCGAAAAGCAAAAATATTAATGTTATTTATTCCAGTTTAACGTTACTCGACGATGGTGAAATTTGCTCAAGTAAATTGATGAATGTTTTTGGTTTTGACTTGCGAAGTGTATCCATGAATAATCTTTGTTTTTAACCGACTTCAAAAAAAGGAGGAGGTTATCAATTCCTCGGAATCTTTTTTATGTATATCCTCTGATTACTCGAAGACGCCTGAACCGATTTGGAAAATTCTTTTTGTTTGAAAGGGTATACTTCCCAGGTGGTCCCTTACAAATTTCATCGAAACCGGTCGAGCGGTTTTTAAAATATCAACAATAAATTATGTATTTTGTATAGTGCGTGTGTAATGTAGTAAAGCGGGAGTTTGAAGTCGGTTTTTTAAAAATATTTTTTTTATATTAAATTATTAAAAATGACAAAACATACTGATGATACATCGTACTGGCGAGAGTCGTCACTGCAACTCTCTACTCGCTTATACCTATCTGTCCTCAACCTGTCGCGATTTATAATATTGATAAACATGCCGTCGCGACGCCCGCCGCGGGCCGCGACTAGTGAGCGCAATACCGCGGGAGATTCAGTCAAATTCTATACCACTGAGTTTATTGTTGGACATTGGTGTTCAAGTGAACCATTCATAAACTATAAACCTTTATGAATTTAATCATAACTTTTAATTAATAATTTCATTAAATACAGACTAATTATAGCGGTTTTAACATTTCAGTTGCTTTGCCGGCTATAAAATTAACTTAGTGTACAATATTGTGGAACATTCGTAGTGTTTATTTAGAGTTATTGGCGATATTTACATATTAACGGACAGTCAAGTATTTGACACCCTGCTAGTGTTTTCGTCTAAACTATATTAGTAGTCTCGTGGTGTAACTACTGTTGTTGGTGAAGTGCGAATCGGGAGTGCTTTGAAGAAAGAATGGATCTAAGTCAGGTTAGTGGTTTCACTTCTTTTCTCTATAAACTACTAAAGCTTACCTATTTATTTTGTCTTCAAGAAAACTTAAAAATTGTAGATAAAATCTTGTATGCAACTGAACGTAATTAGTCATTTTAATTCTCGTACTATCCTATTTTGATACTCGGCAAGCCTCGTATCAAAAAACAGCACTCGAATTAAAATGACCCTCATTACGATGCAGTTGCATAAATAGCTATTCAATCATTACTTTTTTCTTAATAGCACAGGGACTGCCATGTAATGTTTAAATTAACATCGGAATTTATTATGCTTGTTTCTTAGTACTTTTTTATAGCTAGCTGATGCCCGCGACTTCGTCCGCGTGGATTTAGTTTTTAAAGTCCCTCGGGAACTCTTTGATTTTCCGGGATAAAAAATAGCCTATCTCACTCTCCAGGTCCTCAACTATACCCATGCAAAAAATCACGTCGATCCGTAGCTCTCTTGCGGCGTGATTGTTGAAGGACAAACCAACAAACACACTTTCGCATTTATATTATTAGTAATTAGTATGAAGTATGATAGTATGATAATTAATTGTGAACACCAAATTATAAATTTATTTTATCGTTATCAATGAAAAAGGATCGCCATTTATCCTCCTTGTATCACAACACGACGTGCAATCATCATTTACATATTTGACGAATTAGCTATCTTGGATGAGTCGTGTTTCGTTGGAAATGTAATGAATATTCATTTACTAATGAGTCGCCTGGACGATAAGGTGTTGATGGTATCGATCAAATCATTTAAATCACTCTTGTACCTTGTAAGTTGATATGGAAGTCTGATAAAATAGAGTACAGCTGTACCTACACAAAATATAAAAGGTATACCTATCAAATCAAATCTAAGCAGTGATAGCCTCATGGTTAAAACTGTGGTCTCCTATTCGGGGGGTCGCAGGTTTGATCCCTCTGACTTTTCGGAGTCAAGTGAGCTTAAGAAATTAAATATCACTTGCTTCAACGGCGAAGGAAAACATCGTGAGGAAACCTGCACAACTGAGAGTTCTTCATAATGTTCTTGAAGGTGTGTGAAGTCCTCCAATTCGCATTGGGCCAGCGTGGTGGACTATGGCCTTTAACCCTTCTCTGAGAGGAGACCTGAGCTCAGTAGTGAGCCGTTGATGGGTTGCTAATGATGATGATGATGATACCTATCAAATACGCGTCCAATTTTCATAAAGTTTGTAATTATCTTTACCTATTTTCTGAGTATTTACACAAAACTACAAGTTCGTGTGACTTCGTAGGTACCTAAAGGCGTGAGTTCTATATATAGGTTTTGTAAAAATTCCGCGGGAACCATTTGATTTTCCGAGATAAAAGTAGCAGCTGCTCAATCTCCTCAACAGCTCTAGGTATACATACATACACGTCGTTCTGTTGACAAAGTGGTTTCGAATTGTCAAGTTCCAACCGAGATAAAACAGCAAGAAACTCCGGCGGTTGCTCTTAAAGTTCTAGTGGTTCTGCAGTCGGTTAGCTGTCTTAAGTTCTAAATAAAGTTCTCTCACATTTTCGGTTTTATCTCGTTAACATAGGTAGGTACATGAGATTTGAGAAATAGATAAGAATGTAATGTTTCCATATACCTTTTCGATATACAAGCACAGAAAGTAAGTCATGTTTAAGTATCTACTGATGATTGATAAGCCATTACTTTTGACTATCGACTTATCAAAAGCGCGGAGCGGATATTCGGAACATTTTTGTATTAACATTTTGACCTCATTTTTTTCAGCGTTCCGTGTGAAGTATTTTTAAAACATGGCTTAATCGATAAGTAAATAAATATAATATGGCTTATTTTTGTGAAGTGACTTTCGTCACTACTAAATGAAGCTATAAAATCCATTTAGAACCAAGATGAAAATGTATCTATTTTAGACGTGTATCTTTAGGTATCTTTTCTTTCTTTCCAAATTTTTTAGTAAAAAAATTGTCAACAGCAGTTATTAGAAAAAAAAAGTAGTAAGTCGTCGTAAATAATGTTAGTCGTTTTTGAAAGCCCGGGACGAAAGAAGTCTGCGATGGCGAATTAGATAGAGGCGTCAATTTTTGTATTCAACCAAAAAATAGTTTTGTGATCTGTTTGAAAATTTAAGTTCAGTGAAGTTTTTTTGCCACCCATAACTTTTTGTATAATATCTGGTTGTACTTAAACTTTACGACTTTGAAGTAAGTACCTACTTCAATATTCAGTAGGTAGTCCTAACAAACAGTTGGACAGAAAAACAAGTGCAGTTTTAACCCGAGATGACGCGGAGACTTTCGATTAATAAAGTAGTTATAGTTAGGTACTTTATAGGGGGTGATATATATAGTCTAAGGGAAAATATAGCTAATATAGTTTTAACGACTCCGCGGCAGAGGAGCGTCTAATAACATCAGTATCTAATGACGTTATTAGACGTCCCGACAAGAGCTCATACGTTTGACCGGAGCTGCGCATACAAGCGACAAGACTTGTTGCCTTCAGCCGTGTATTTATTTTTGAGTATTAAACCAGCACTTTAATACTCAAAGGTATTTATAGATTACATGATAGTATTCTTTAAGGAGGTAATCACACTGTTTGTTGAGAAGTAGGTTAATGTATTATTATGAATGTGAACGTTACGTATTTATAAATATTTAGCTATAGCTACAGATAGCAATCTAAATCCTTGCTAATATTATAAATGCAAAAGTGTGTTTTTTATCCATCACGCTGATTTTTTGCAAAGGCTACTCTTTATCCCGGAAAATAAAGCGTTCCTGCAGGATTTATAAAAAACAAAGTCGAGAGCAAAATTTTGTAATAAAGTAAATATTATGAACTTGCACGTAGCCGGCCGTTATATTCTGAGAAAACTATCATTTGGCAAATTTTTATGTTTTTTTTCACATAGTAATATTTGATATTTTCACATGTAAGTGAAAATAGTCTTTAAAAGGCGAGTAAGAAGTCGACAGTGTTGTCTGTCGTGTGCTGCGCCCGGGACGGACAGGTGCGCCTGTGACCCACATACGGACACCTGACTTTATCGCCGTGTTTGCACAAGATAATATAATGTACGACTCGGCCGCGGCTCCTCGAGGCGACATTTCCATAGAATTTACAATTTTTTGCGTTAGTCCGTATGCGAATGTTGTTTGTTTCCGATAAGGCGCCCCACACGCGGCGGCGGATATGGGTCAGTTGAGTGTGTGTTGTAAGTGCGAACGATTTTTGAATTAGAACTGTCAAAATATTAATAGACTAGCGGCCCGTCCCGGCTTCGCACGGGTAGACATAAATAGGTACAGATATTTAAGTTATAAGCATGCTAATTAAAACGACCATGAATCACTAAATTAGAAAAAAATTGTATGCTTATTTTAAAGCCTCCCTGTACACTACGTTGGCTGTGGTATTTGTAATACTAAAACTAAGTAGCTCTGAAAAGAACTTTTTAAGTGAAGCATAAAAATGTGTTAAAAAAACTCGAAATATTCAATGTCGCTTGCGTCCACTGCGTGTTTTAATTTCATGATATCTTTTGAATGGAATGTCCGATTTCAATAATTCAAAAAGGAATTATCAGGTATTGAGACAGTCTTGAATATTAAATTATTTATTTGGATAAAAATTTATAAATGGTATGGATAACACGGTCTGATTTTGATCGGCATTTCTATCAATTTGTTAAATGTAAAAAAGTAGTTATAGTGAAGTAACTACAATAGTTAGACACATGGTCTCGCGAAGTTTTTTGTAGATATTGATATATTCTATAATATTGTCGAAAATTTTTTTGTCCTATCATTAATACTCTTCGCAGCGTATGCGATGAATGACATTTTATGGCTAATTTTTTTACATCTTCGGTTGGTTTTAATAGGAATTTCTAAAGATTTCTATAGTAATCTAGTACTAAATATAGCCTTTGTTACTCAGTGATAATGTAGCTTTCTAATGAAAAAAAAAATTATTAAAATCGGTCCAGTACTTTTTGAGTTTATTCGTTACATACAAAAATACAAATCTTTCCTCTTTATAATATTAGTGTAGATGTAGACTACGCAATACATTTGATCATTGTCTTGAAGTTGTCTTGTCATTATGTACGGGACTACCAATTATTTACAAATGTGTCATTAGAGTGTCAGTGACACACCATCGGAAAACCATTGAATTAGTAGACAAAATTGCAAAAAGTTGCAATTACGATGTCATTGATAGACAACTGTGACACCATTGCAATAGCAGATTTGAGGTCTAGGTAGGTAATGTCAAGAGACTATCGGAACTGCCATTTTTTTATGGAATGCATGAATGGTGGATAGCACTGATGAGGTCGAGGTTGGAACGCGCTCACCCGTACCTACTTAGGTACTTCTTTTATCTCTGATGTTTACCTACCTGGAAAATGCTGGTTTAATAAATCTAACGTTTCGACAGATTTTCGATAAAAAAGCTGTCAGAACTCAGAACATCTTTATTGCTCGGTTTAAACGTCACTCGACGATGATTATGTAGAAATAAGTAGCGTCAATAGATAGTGGTTTACATTTCGAACTCCTTTTCGGCGGGTATGGGGTTTGAAATTTCTAATTCTTCGGGAAAACATCGAGAGAAACCTGCATGAGAGTTCTCTCCTCCATAATGTTCTCACAGGAGTGTGAAGTCTGCCATCTACACTTGGCCAGTTGGTGGACTATGGCCCAAACCCTCTTCGTTGTGAGAGAAGACTCGTGCCGAGTAGTTGGCCGGCAATGGCTGGATGAGGATGATGAGAATTTTAAGTAGGTAAGTAAGTAGGTAATTTATAGCTAACTACTGATTAGTAGAATAGAATAGAAAAGATATGTTTCCATTCAAATAAACTTTTTTACAAGTGCTTTTGAATCGTCAATGAGTGTATAACTGATGGTTTGGAATGCCCTTCCTGCCGAGAAGAACCAGAAAGAAACTTGGCAGTTGCTCTTTTCAAAACAAGTTAACAATAATACTTAGATACTATTGCAGTGTATACAGTTTTTATTGCATAACACGGCAAATATTATTAAGTACTTACTTATATTTGCCTTGTTAAACATGTAACATTACCCGTTCCTTTCCAAATTAAGTATAGTACTTAAACGTTAAACACAAGTTGGTAGTGGTCACGATAATTCGTGCAACAGGTGGGGTATGAACCGTTGACCTTTCGGTTTTCAGTCCGATCCCCTGCCGGTTGAACTAAGTATTAAGGTATTATGCGAAAGCATGCGCTGAGACCTGAGAAGTTAAGAACTGCAAGTCGCCTGCACGCGAAATGCGCAGTCAGAGTGCAGTTGCGTTAACTGCAACGTCAAAATGTAATTTTTAGTCAGCTTGCGAGCTAAGTATAGTAATTTTCAGACCAGATAAGTAGGCATAACCTATCCATAAAATGAAATACTTAATGCTGATGAATCGTTGGGGTCCCAAGGTGCTGGAGTGGCGACCCCGCACTAGGTCGACCGATGACATCAAACGAATCGCAAGGACACGCTAGATTCAGACGGCCGAGGCCTGTGGAAGTTCATGCAAGAGACCTTTGTCCAGCAGTGGACGTCTTTGATAAAGAAAGAAATAAAATAACAAAAAACTTTTTTATCATCGTCTGATAGGTACCTATAGGTACATACGAAAGTATCTAAGTACCTATTTAGGGCGCTAAAAGTCAAGTTGGTCAAGCTTACTTTTAAATTGAGAAGGTTAACTTATATAAGTTCACCTCAGAAGAATCAGAATATTAAGTAGGTAAGTAGGTATGCTATCAGTGATAGGTAGGTTACTTACTCACTTACTTAAGTTCATCTAACTCAAACTAGCTGAAAGAGAAACCGTCTAGTGCTAGTGCACTAGGTACCTATTCCATGACTAGCACAAACATGATTTAAAATACTTATATTATTTTAAACTTATTAAAAAGTGACGGCATGATAAAAACTAGACTAAATTGCTAGTCGGCTTAAATGCTGAAGATCGCCTGGCTTGCCACTGAACCTATGCCTTCAGTTTACAGTAAATATTGTTAATTAGGTTAATAGGGCGTAGGAATCTCTATAGGTAGGTATCTATGTTTAGAATTAAGTATATGGTTTTTTATTTGGTAAAAAATACCGGTAAATTTTTCAGGAAGAAACTATTGCATAGAGTTAGTAGACCGGAATTAATTTCATTATTCTAAGATCATAATATTATCGTATTAACGAGAGAAATGATCTTATCTACAAGTATAATATCCACTAACTTAACATAACATACTATATCAACGTGTTAACTCATATAAAACATAAAATTTAGCACACAGAGGCGATTTCCATAAAATACACATAATGTATATCGAAGTGTCTGCATTTCTAGCAACTTATAAATAAACGGTCTCACCGGAGAGTAGGTAATGAATCTACTTATCTATAAAATAGCCTTATGAATAGTAATCGTTGCAAATGACGATCTGTGGAGCTTGGAAGCCATCCGCGCCTCATCTGCATTCAATGCACGAGGAAATCTTGCGCGGGCGCAGCCTAGACCAGCGCCCAGATGCGACCAATGGCAGCGCGGCCAGCCGAGCTGGCAGCTGCAGCTCGGCCAATCGCGGGCCAGCTGTCTGCGACCACGCCCACCCTCCCCCCTAGTCACTAGTCGCTAACTAGTGCCTCGGTTTGGGACCTATGACTATGTAATCACGATAGAACTCAGCCACACAAGCTCCGAGTAAGTGTCATCCAAAACGAGTTCTATCTCTGCTCTGACTTCAATCTACCAGAATGAAGATATGAGAATAAAATAACCTCATCACAGTTGGGATGCCGAACATATGAACAGATAGGGAGATAAGTAGGTAGGTATTAAAATGATCAACAATATTTTACATTATTCATTAACAACATATTTTTACAACAATAAGTAATGTACTTAGTAGGTATCATTTTAATGTTTCACAATTATTTTCTTTGCAATAATGATTAAATCTAGAAAATTGGTTCATAGATAAAACTATACTTAACTACCTACTAAAGTTTTACATTGGAATTAGGAATAGCTTTCAATCTTCCGAAATCCTCAGGTTTCTCTTCCACAAATCTTCCACAAAACATAGACTGTTGGAACTTTCATCTTAAACTCACATAAATTACCTACCTACTTACGGAAATACAACTAGAATAGTGAGCCCCTAAATAGAAAGTTATCTAGTTACAACTAACAACAACCAAGGTGACAGTATAAAATGGTGAAGCAGGCCAAGCTAATCATTTTTTCATAACTGCGCGTACAACGGGAATGGTTTGTAGGACACAAGGAGCCGTTTCTTCCCCGCGTCGCTCGCTAGCTGCTCGCAGATTGCCCTGGCCCCTGGGAGCGAGGCCCCGTCGCCACATCTAGCCTAATAAGAGAGCTTAGGCGCCGGCGCGTCCATACATGGCCTCTGAATATGGCGATTGGCGAGTCGAGCTGCAAGGCTGCAGCTACATACGACCGCGATCTGCGCGAATTTAAAAACGCTTTGCGGCTTCTAAGAAAGTACTCGTCTAGCTACGTCGTAGGTAGGTGAATTGTGCTTCAATTAGAATGCTGCATAATTTTATCTGCATAGAAAAACCTATGATTATTCTACCTATGTATATTGTGATCTCATAAAATTAAAAAATATATTGGTGTCAAAATAAGTGGGTCTTAAAAGTAAAGACTACCAACGATTTGGAAAGCAGATTTGGCTGAGAAGAGTCGGCAAGTAAGACAGCACTTGCTCTTTTAAAACACACAGTATTACAGTATGTAGCTGTTCGAACAATAAGTAAGGTACAAACTTTTATTATTACATTACCATTATTTAATATATAAAAGTCTCATGTCGCGGTGTTTGTTACCAAACTTCTTCAAAACGGCTGGACAGATTTTTTTAAAATTTTGTGTGCTCTTACTGTAAAATTATCGCATTTAATATGTTAGTTCTATTTAATATCTAATCTAACTGTGAAATCATCTTAATATTGAATATAAACCAATGGAATCGGAACCAATCGTTTGTCATTCCCTCTGCGTGTTTGTCGCAAATCGCGTCGCAGGCTAGTGTGGAATCCACCTTATGTCTATGGGAAATCAGTCAAACGTATCCTGCCTGTGCGCCGGTGGACAGCATTCATATTGTATGTACTGATGAATGTGGAGGTGCTGTTATTAATAAACATTAACGCGTTTTCCTTTTCCCACTTCGAACACCTATCCAATAGCTTTAATTTAAAGCTTTAAAGCTTAACATTTTGTGCTAATAAGACTTTTTAGATAGATATTACAGTCTAGATAGCTTTATAATATTATGTATACCTACGATGATGCGGGTTGTTACGTTCCCTCAAATATGGTTGAGCGAAGCACTGGCTGGGTCATGCGTCATGCTCGTGAACGGGTTCCACCGGCGGAAATGGGGCTACTTTCTGTATGCCCGTCTTAACATGTGTTGAATTATAATTAGATATAATTAGGTGTGTTTTTGTGGAACTTTGTGGAACCTCCCCTTATTGTGGAAACACTGCATACATAGCATAGTATCTATTATATTGTAAACTTGTTTTGAAAAGAGCAACTGCCGAGTTTCTTGTTGGTTCTTCTCGGCAGGAAGGGCATTCCGAACCAGTGGTATTCAAAAGCACTTGTAAAAAAGTTTATTTGAATAAAAAAAATTCTATTCTATTCTATTCTACTGTCTAATTTTAAATAAATTTTCCACTTACCAGGGAATGCAAGTAACTACCTATTTAACAAAAACTTGTTTCTGACTCTACAATATACCTAAATGATAAAAAGCGTGGATTTTAACTCGTATCGCTCCAGCAATTCATAAGACGGCAATAACTGCGCACTACATAATAATAATTATTTTTTAAATTGCTCCTTTTCCTCGTGCGAGTTTCTTGCTGTTTCTTCTCGGTTGCTGCGGCATTCCAGTGGTAGAATCACTTGACGATACAAAAGCACTTTGTAAAACTTGATTTGAATTAAAACTGTTCTATTCTAACAGGTATCCTTTTGTTTTCCGTTAAAACCTCGATTGTTTTCTTTTTATTTCCCATTCCAACTCCACTTCAAAGCTTTGTTTCTTTCTTTTGAGTTTTTTTTATTGTTTTGAAACCTTTGAACTGTTGAGTTAACTAATAAATTACTTACTTAATTGATAATGTACGGGTAGATAGTTACGTACAGATGTGTTCACTTCAAACTGTATGCAGTAGGTACGTTTTGAGATTACATCAATAGCATCAATCAGTAATCACAGTAACAAATAGTTTATTTAACACTAGCTGATGCCCGCGACTTCGTTCGCGTGGATTTTGTTTAGAAAATCTCGTGGGAAATCTTTAATTTTCCTGGATAAAAAGTAGCCTATCTCACTCTCCTTCAAAAAATACCCATGCAAAAAGTCACGTCGATCCGTAGCTCTGTTGCGGCGTGCTTAAAGGACAAACCAACAAACAAACACATTTCGCATTTAAAATAATATTAGTAAGATTTTAATTTTCACTCATCACAAAAAAATACCTACGTAATATAGGTATGTCACATTGCACTTTAACGCATAGGATAGTTTAGTTTTATACAATAGGCATACTTACGAGCACCAAGCGGCAGCGTCTACCATAAGTATTTAATATAAAAAATATTTTTAAAAAACCGACATTAAGCACCCGCACCTACAAAGTATATAATAATTTATTGTTGATTTCTTAAAAACCGATCGACCGATTT
This sequence comes from Oeneis ivallda, assembly GCA_029955525.1. Lineage (NCBI taxonomy): Eukaryota > Metazoa > Arthropoda > Insecta > Lepidoptera > Nymphalidae > Oeneis > Oeneis ivallda. Next base: position 140,928 of record JARPMR010000010.1, read on the forward strand.
AGATAAAATTTAAATGGAACCACCGACCAGGGAAGTATAAAAAGAAGTATACGCTTTCAAACAAAAAAAGTGTGTGTGTCAGCTCCGACGCACGACTGAAGTTTACTCCTTACAACGTCGTAATGCATTGGCGGCGCTCGCTGCGTCTAGGCGCCGCTCGGACCCGATCGGTACGCGCTCGGCTTCTCGAAGCGAAAGCCCTTTCGCACGAAAACCAACCTTATTTACTCAATGTTAGGGTAGAAATTTGCATCGTTGTGAAAAACGTAACGAGGTCACGGCTTCCCTCGGAAAGCTCTTTTGCACGAAAACCAACCTTATTTACTCAACGTTAGGGTAGAAATTTGCATCGTTGTGAAAAACGTAACGAGGGCATTCGACAACTCAAGCGAAAACCAACCTTATTTACTCAACGTTAGGGTAGAAATTTGCATCGTTGTGAAAAACGTAACGAGGTCATTGATAAGTAGATTTTACTGCTCGAATTTTTCTCATACCGGGCGCCTAAAATCGATTCTTAAGGAGTAAACTCCAATAAACTCCAAAAAAAAGAACTTTCCAAATCGGTTCAGGCGTCTTCGAGTAATCGGTGAACATACATAAAACTAGTGGTTCGCCCCGAACTGAGACCTCGCGGTAACGGTATCCCATGATTATTCATTCAATCGATACATGATAACCAAAACTGACATTATTATTATGCCCGTTTTCACCAAACATACCTAAATCATCCCCTAAGTAGGAGTCTCTTAACGTAGGTAGCTCCTAAATACAATCCTAAGTCCTAACATCCGTCCCAATATCCTTTTAGGTGTCCCGTACAGGATCGTGATAAATAAGTTGACAGAAAACATCAATCACCTAACTTATAGGTAGCCCGTAAAGGTTAGGGAACGTTAGTGAAAACATTGAATTATTTATCAAACATTGAATTTAACTCGTAGTTCCATGGGAATAGTTACTGACTGCGCCATCTATTAGCATTATTGTGAAGCTATGTTGATGCTATATGAATTACTGACGCCCATTAAAAATTAAATAATCTCGTTTCTTTATAATATTCATATAATTTTAGTATTTGTTGTTCAAGTACAGGATATAAGTGACCTAAAAACATAAAATCAGTTTGAAAATCCATAGCGGATTTTTCTAGAGAGCGTCTTCAAGCGAGCGTATAAAATCGCCACTTTGAAAGCCCCCCATTTCGTCAATTTTAAGGGAAAAATTAAAAAAAAATTATTTTTGTACTCAGTTCAAAATTATCTTTAAAATGATACGTAACAATTTTATGTAACGCGATATTTTTTTTTTTACTTCGCATTCGCTTCTATGAGAGCCCCCCTGAAATAAAGATTTTTATAACTTTTTAAGCCATTTTCGGCTGGAGGCCATCGGTTTACATATTATATCTAAATTTGAAGTAATTACGTTCAGTAATTCAAAAGTTATAAGGCTCTGACAGACGGACGGACGGACGGACGGACAAGTGCAAATCGCCCTAGTTAACTCAAAGACCTTCGCTTCGCTCGGTCGAAAAAAGATTCCGACGAATTGATATCCTCCTCCTTTTTTGAAGTCGGTTAAAAATCGAAAGTTTAAGTAAGTTGTAAGCATTTCAATGACACCCATAAACAATAGGTTTATAAGCCATAAATGTCATCTAATAAAGTGACGATGGTGTAATTACACCACAATTAGATACATTTGATATGCGATATGAGGGTGCTAATTGATCAACGCACTCGTTGAGTGTTGCCACTTGTTGCCGCTGCCACCGCGCGGCGCCACCTGCGTGCGATGCGAGCGATATGCAAATGCTACGATCGGAAATTATGATAGCAAACATTGTGCAATGGTGCATGCGTTTGATTAAAGGGTTAAAACCGTTGTTGTAAGTTAATTGTTTAATTGAATTTAGCTTTAATTTGGGAGAGGTTAGCCGTCCGAAGAAGCATATAGCTATAAAGGATAGGAAATAGGTACCTATAATACTTACCAACTCATATCTATTATAAATGCGTGTTTGGGTTTGTTGGGCCTTCAATCACGCAGCAACAGAGCTAGGTAGCTCTGTAGCTCTGTTCAAAGTTCAACGTGGTTTTTTGCATGGGTAAGTAGATACCTGTCGTGGACGTAGAGAGTGACATAGGCTTCGTTTTATCCCGGAATTTCCGGAAAACAAAGAATTATTTTTGTGCTTTTGCTGTTTATCTCCAGCCAGTGAAGCTGTGTTGGTTGTCGTTCAGTGACGAAACACCTTTAAGTATGTTTTTTTTGCATCAATAGCAAGATAATTATTGTTGTACTACGGAGCCCCAAAAAGCCGCAGCCCCGCCGGCCGCCTGCCCCGTCAGTCCCCGCCAGTCCCCGTCAGTCCCCGTCAGTCCCCGTCAGTCCCCGTCACCCGTCACGGCGCTATCGGACGGCGGCAACTGTCGCCCGTAAATGATCCTTTATCAATTGGTACAAATGCTCCCCTATCCGCGCAATTAGTACCTGATGAGTTCGTTATGGCCGTTTAATTCCATTAGCGGGCTTCCGAGAATGCTTCATTGTTCAATTGGTTGTTAACATTTCTTGCCCATATTGATTCTATTAGTAGACGAGTATTTTATAGATGTAAACTTATCGATTATGTTTTATAGATTATGTGAAATGAACTATTTGTTGTTGCACTGCAAATATAAAAACAGGTAATTTTTTTGTTGTTGTTATTGGCTACCAATATAGCTATAGTTTGGTTCAAACATCATCATTCAAACAGGCTCGCCTCTGCTACAATAATAACTAACATGTGTACAACATGATATTATATTTTAAAAAGAGCAACCACAGAGTTTCTTGCTGGCTCTTCGCAGTTGGAACGACATTTCGAACCAGTGGTAGATACACTTGACGATTCGAAAGCACTTCGTAAAAATTTATTTGAATTAATAATTATTCTATTCTATTCTATAATAGTCTATGAGAATGTTGTGCTGCTGCTATGTCGCCAACAGGAAACCAAGAAGTACCTAAGTCTCAATCCAGTGGAAAAACTATCATGTACTAGTAAATTTTGGTTTGTGCTTTATGCGCGTATCTTCATAGGCAGTCCACACTTGGGCACAGCTTCGAGAAAATGTAGTTAGCCAAACAACACTGCTACTATTTGAGTGCTGCAACAGTACAGCATTAGCAGAACAGTCCCGTAGCCAAGTTTGTTGTATCTATTCTCTTCCTACTATCGTTGACGCTTGAAGTTTTGGCTAGGGCTAGACGGCGCTGCAGCTGCAGTATTTCGCGGCATTTTGTATCATAAATGTTTTTTTAGCATTTAAAATGCATAAGTTATTCACTGTAGTGTCCAATAATCCTAAATCTGTGGTTGACAGTACCTCAGTGCTTTCAAATACTAGCAATACTGTAATTCTGTCTTTACTCTTATTCTGCCTCTGTTTTTTATTGCGAGCTAAACTTAAGTGCTTGACGACACTCAATTATGGAAAGCACTGACGAGTTGTAGGTTGGAGCGCGCTTGCCTAAAAGACGCTTGTTCACTCATGCCATGTAGGTATTCAAGTTAAACGTGGCAGAAAACACGGCCGGCAAAAGGGCGTTCCACACCTTAGCGGTTCTTTTCACAATCGTTGAGCTGTGTGTGGAGCGACCACAAGACCACCGAAGCTGCGCAGTGCTGTCGCCTGACACGGTGAGACGCGAGGGGCTCTTGATTGCGGCCGCATGCTAATAAAGCTGTCCCGCAAAGTTACGGCGCGGCGCTTCGCTGGCCGAGAGAGCGCGGAGAAACCGTTTTACACTTGTACTGTATTCACGAGTTATGTACAATAGAGCAGTGATAGCCTAGTGGTTAGGACTGTGGTCTCCTATTCGGGGGGTCGCAGGCTCGATCCCGGGTACGCACCTCTGACTTTTCGGAGTCTAGTGCGTTTAAGCAATTAAATATCACTTGCTTCAACGACGAAGGAAAACATCGTGAGGAAACCTGCACACCTGAGAGTTCTTCATAATGTTCTTGAAGGTGTGTGAAGTCCGCCAATTCGCATTGGGCCAGCGTGGTGGACTATGGCCTATAACCCTTCTCTGAGAGGAGACCTGCGCTCAGTAGTGAGCCGTTGATGGGTTGCTAATGATGATGATGATGATGTACAATAGAAAGAAATAATATAAAGAATAGTAAAATTTCCTCTAAATAGAAAGAATAATAAAATTTCCTCCGTCCTTGGAAAAAATATGAAGTTGTGCCTATGTCACAGAATAGATGCATATGCCCCGAAGTTTCTGCCAAAAATGTATGTAAGTTTCTACATTCCTCTTGATATTAATTTACTATACCTTGAGCAAAAAATTCGGTAAACGATAACGCTTCCCAACCAAAATTAGAAACCAAAGCCTAAGTAGACACTCTTATTGAAAATTGTTAGTTCTGGTTTCCGTGATTGTTAAAGGGAAGAGTCTAGAATGAGTGTTTATTTTAACGTGAGAGATTGAGTGCAAGAAATAACGTCGTTCTTCAGGATGCCAGCTGACTCTGTGTCAAACTTCATCAGGATATATTCAACGGTTATATTTCCTGAAAATCTATCTATCTAGATATATTTGATATATTAAACTATGTGCTGTATAGTTGGTACAAAGGAGATGCCGAGATAAGTAAATGAAGTAATGAATGAGTCATTCACAGCTGACGAGCAATCAGGTTCATTTTATCGCACCCGCAGAGGGAACCAGTTTTGGACTTGCCGAATGAAACGCCCCGACTTGAGGAGCTTTGTGCTAATTGAAGTAATGAGTGACTGCATAGATTCTTCTTTGAAAAATAAAGTCGGTATATTTTATTGGATACTAATATGTCTCTATCTATACAATATTGCCAGTACACCATACCAATAATCTGATCATCGACAAGATCGGGAGCGATATTCTTAATCGCTTTATTTTGCTGATTAATATTAACTAACTTAGTTTAGGAGCTTATTAATTAAGATTAAAAAGGTTTATTTTATTTTTCCTTTTATCGTTGGTTCAAATTTTTGTTAAAAAAAATGGTGGCCAAGTGCCATGAGTGCTTCATGCCAAATTTCATGATTCTAGGTCAACGGGGAGTACCCTATGGGTTTTGATTCCCTTGCGAGTGTCAAAATATGCGGCATAAACGAAGAATAAAAGGCCGTATCTTTTGAATTTTGATTGTGTTGACTTAGAAGTTTGATTTTTTCACTGCTGCAAGTGATTGCAGACCTGAGTATTTGCAATTAATTTCAACTTGATACCCCCACGCGTTCCTGAGAAAAAAGCTCTTGACGGACGGACGGATAGACAGACGAGCAATGAAGTGCCGGGTTCCGTTCCGTTTTTAGTACGGAGTACGGAACCCTATAAATGATACTATCGCTATGGTCTTAATTGAAGTAGAGTCATCAGTATTCCTATACTAGGATTCCTAAATATTACAATAAATAAATATTTTATTATGCACGATTAATGCTAGCGCGTTTCACTTTTATAGCCCAATAAACATAATATTATTGTTTAAAAGCTATAAAATTATTATACAGCTACACTTGTTTGAAATACTTATTCAAGTTGGTCAGTTTTTATCGCTTTCAAATTACCACAATTGACATAATTCAAGTTAAGTATTTCATTCACTTATCGATTTGTAATCGAATAAAAAGTTCCCTTGCTAATAAACAAATACTTGCGGGTAGTATGTAGTTTGTATTCACCTACCTATTAGAATTTAGATTAGTATGCGGTTCGCGTTCTGTAGCGAATGGTTAATTGTTATGTTGAAATTGAGCAGTTTAGCGTACCTGCTTCTTACGTTTAGGAACTATTTACGCAACACGGGTCTCGATCTTTATTAAAATAATACGTTCGTTAGTATTTTTATTTCTGTCACTTCGTTTACACGCGTCAGTATAAGCGTTGGAGCAGAGCTCGTCGTCTGTGCTCTGTCTCTGAACGCCAAGTTCTTTGTAAATACATCTTTAGGCTGGGCGAATGCTGGCTAATATCAAAACATCTATATCTTCTATAGAATCCCAAGTTTTTCTACGACAGTCCTAAAGCTAAAATGCTTTTATTCCGTGAACTATATTATGGCTATTATAGGTTTATTTTGCAGTAGGTATTATTAGGCATACTAAAAATCAGACATTCAGCCACTGAAAAGGTTCAACCATCAAAGTCTCAACTTGTAGCGCTGTTTCGTAGCCTAAAAGTAGAGTGTGAGTATGATGCATTGTTTTTGACGTTACTCTGATGCTTGCGTGAGCGGGCAGCTTATGGCGCAGGGAGTATTTACCTGTATCAATCAGACAGTACTAATCTGCCAACCTTTTTGTTCTAGATACATATTTAATTACGATTTCTCTCATCGTATGCATTTATATATGAGGCCTCGCCACGTTCCTGGTGCTGCGCGGTTCTGTGTAAACTGTCCTTTAAACTCTTTCGGCAGTTTTCCCGCGCCGCGCCCCGCAGTGGGCAATTAATTCAAGAATGTGCTCGCTGCGGCGAAGTCCGCGTGTTTTTGCCGCGGCCGGACCGCCGGCGATCGCCACCTACCGCCCGCCTCACCCCGGTATTGTTCCATTCAGAAAACACGATTAGAATCTGTATTTTATCATAATTTTATTAATATTTAAAGAATAAACGAGTATAAAGGCACAAACAGACTCTTGATACGTGACGGAACTTGCTGTTGGTTGATCTAAAAATGATTGCATCAGTGTGACGAACTGACGATAGTAATCACCTCTGACTGGCTGGTACTCCCTCGTTATTGGTTAAAATGCATTCACGTAGCAGGAACGCCATCAATTCAACCAATCAGAAGAGTTTAATGCGATTGTCACTCTGATGTAATCAATTTTAAACAACCCCACAGCAGAGCAAACTGAGCTGAAGTGGAACAGGTAAAAGTTAGCCAACGATGACCGATCTTGAAAAATTGTTGCATAATGTTCGGAAGTATCCACTATTTCGAATTTTTTTTATTTCAGCAAAAAAGTTTTAAGTTTTGAAATTCACGCAAAAACGCTCGAAGGTGCGGTGCCATGGCGTCGTTCGTGACATCACCTCTAGATGTTTTCCCATAGTACCTACATAGTTTGTCAGTTTTTGAAGATATACTTGACGTAACGCTCTGATTGGTGTTGAATCCAATAGGGCAGATTCCTGTATTTTATATCAAAATAAATATCAATCTCGCTCAAAATAGAAAAAAATGGTTGTCTGTAAAGTCGGTTTACGGACGATAGTATTACGTGATAACGTCATACAGAAACATTGATGAATAATTATGTGTCACAAGCCAACGCTTGGGCCGATCGTGCCTCTCTTTCGCTTGTTCCGCGCTATCGCTTGCACGCGCAGGCTCAGGCGGAACGTGACACTTTTTCGTGCGTGGTGTTCATCGATTTATAAGACGTTATGACGTCAAAAACTAAGTATATTTTTATATATGTTTTTTATACCTAATCCTAAGCAAAGTTCACGAGAACATCACTTCATGCTACGGCAGCTCGCTTGTCACCGCGAGAGCAACGAACTGCTTGTGTGTGTCGGCCCTAAAACGGTCTTAGTTGGGCAGCCGCCTATCTGATGTTTAATCATTCATCTGATTGTTTTGAATTCATTTCATATTTTGGTATTCAATGTAAAGCAGATTTGATGGCAATTCACGGAATGTCATGTGTCGAAAAAATTGCGATTAAAATTATGGGGTTTTTGTTGTTATTTTTGTTGTTATTTTTGAAAGATTCGAAAACAAATATCGCCGGAATCAATCCTATGGCAATATAAAAGTCCTTAATATTAAATAAAAAATGCTTGGTATAAATTTAATTTCGTTTCGATGAAGATTACAGAAAATAAATATTTTTTAACCCAATTCAAACTACATACTCACACGCTTATCTATCCCCTAACGATGGTTTAATAAAAGCAATAACTACCTTAGTAGCTTGATTTGATAAGTCATATGTACAATATTATACAATATGTACAATACAATATTATACAATATGTACAATATGTACAATATTATATATTATGTACAATAGAACCTTTAGAACATACCTAGGCCTGTGGGCATGGAATCTACACAAGCAATTATTTTATTTTTTGTGGGATTTTTATATTTTTGTGCTCGTATCTTCCAATCAGAAAATCCTACACCTACTTATTCTTATAAGTAGGTGTAATAATATTATACAGATAACTTATATTTATTCATTTATACATTCAATGCATTGAATATCGCAATACAATGAGAAATGATACCTTCTTATGAAAGAAATCTTAATATAATAATATCATTAGAAAATACAAGAAAATATATGTTCTCATTGGATTGATGTAAGAACTTGTTAAAGTAGGGTAGGTGTTGTAATGAATACATGCAAAAACACGATGCATAGACACAATACATAATGCATATTAATATAATATACCTAATACATATTAAAACGGAAAACTGTTTAATATTTATACACAGGCATACTAAAGGCATATATAAAATAGATTTGTTAGGAGGGCTCGTTCAAGAGCTTTTTCTAGTTTTTTTTCTTGAAAATGACAATGAAATGATGGACTTAATTATATCCGCACCCAGTCATTATAGGTTTCAATTTTCAACCCGAAATTACACTGAGTAACTAAGTGAATATCTGTTCACTATGCAAAACAAATTGTAAATTAATCCAGCTGGGAATCAAACTTCAGACCTTCCACTGAATAAAGCGCACACCGCTGCACCATAGTGGTCGTCAAAAAGCTTTTATTGTGATCTGAAATCTGCAATTCTAGTTGAAACTACAAAAAGTCTCCGGAACCTACGTGTTAAAAAATAAGGATATGTTTAAGTTTGTGAGGTCTTCTACAAAATCAGGGAGCTTAGCACCCAGTGGCCGGTTCCCGGGAAGAGGCCGGCGGCCAGCGCTGGCCACACACGGCCAACGGCCAGCGCCGGCCACACACGGCCAACGGTCAGCGCCGACCACACGCGGCCAACGGGCCTGGCTGCGGATGTTTTGCGAGCTCACGGTCGACTAATTTCGACCACCATGGAAATCTGCAAGCTAAAAGGGGTTTTTATTTGCCAATACATTTTATCCTCTAAATTTCTGGAATTCCTGTAATAGAATCGAATTTTGTTTTTTGCTGTTGGGTACGTGATTTGATGCAACTTTAATAAGAAAGAGCTAGAGGTTTAAATAAATAAATACATTAGAAAGTGCGGCTTTTATGTAGGTAGTAATATTGCTTGAAGTATTTTATCCATAGACAAATATTTTATCTTATGTCGTCGAACGAGTCTACATGACTAGAAACATGTTGACTCTCTCATTAGTAAATACTTACAAACCAAATTCATGAAAATATTATAGGTGCAGTAATAGTTTCCAGTTTACGCAACCGTTTTAGAAATAGAAGCCGCAAATGGGCACCTCACATAGAATTTTATTAAAATACTTGAAATATGATTTAATTGGCTATCAGTGAGTAGGTTTATTCGGCGAGCCACGTGTATTACATGTAACAAATATTCATATGATTATATTTGATTGGTGGAATGGTTTATAAAGTAAGAGCTGGAACCACCTAAAATTAATAAATAATTAAGTTATAATTTATTTCTCAGAATGTATAAAACATGACAATAATCGACCGAGCGAAGCGAAGGTCTCTGAGTTTACTAGAGCGATTTGCACTTGTCCGTCCGTCCGTCTGTCCGTCCGTCCGTCTGTCAGAGCCTTATAACTTCTGAATTACTGAACGTACTTACTTCAATTTTAGATATGATATGTAAACCGATGGCCTCCAGCCGAAAATGGCTTAAAAAGTTATAAAAATCTTTATTTCAGGGGGGCTCTCATAGAAGCGAATGCGAAGTAAAATAAATTTTTTTACATTTCATAGGGTTGCAGTACCTCATTTTAAAGATAATTTGGAACAGAGTACAAAAGTATTTTTTTTTTATTTTTTTTCCTAAAATTGACGAAATGGGGGGCTTTCAAAGTGGAGATTTTATTCGAGGCTCGATTTCTAAAAAAACTTTATTTTAAAAATTGAAACTTACACATAATTTGAGTTATATTCTGTACTTGAACAACAAATACTAAGATTAGATAAATATTATAAAGAAATGAAATTATTTAAGTTTTAATGGGCATCAATGTTTTTAACAAAACTTCACTATACTGTTAATAGATGGCACTGTCTTTAATATTGTAAATACGCATCCCATCCACGAAAGCAGATGACGATTGACGTCATCAGATTCGGCGCGTTTTAATTACAATATAATATAGTTAAAACTACCTTATGGGAATTATGGGATACCGCGAGGTCTCAGTTCGGGGCGAACCACTAGTAATATAATAATTAATAATATTTATCACATAAGTATTACATGATTGGTAACATTTAAACGATACGTGAATATTATGTTCTCAAAATTAAGGCTATATTTTTAATTTTTCTTACATTTTTAAAACCTCAATAGCCTAACCTGAAAGATTCGATCCCCACCCGCTGCAGTATAGTCGTACCCACTCCTTACCTTATTTGGAGGGGAGGAGAATATTAGCCAAGTTCATCTTGGCTAACATAAAATAAAAAAAAAATTGTAATTTACTCTCAAAGGCATGTTTCGTCTCAAACCAAAGCAAAACGCGAACCCGTGTGTCTTGTTTACAGGCATCGATGTACAGGTACGTAGCGGTCTTTGTTTGTACATATATTGTATAAACGTGTAATAGGGGTACACTTAGGGAGAAGCCAGAACGGTACCGCACAGCGCTTCGATATTATGATTAACCAATCAAATAATCATATTAATCACGAGTATCGCGATCACCGCGATCACAGCGGCGGATGATTGCGCGCATTACCCATTGTTTGATGTGCTCGCTCTATCGGAAGTGAAGGCATAATCATAATCACGGCAAACCTATGATTACATTGCTTTGCGATTACTTTGCCTTTCACTAAATGTAAGGGCTCGGAAGAAAGCAGTTTAGAAAGTCTGTTGATTTTAATAAACATTTCCCAGTTGTTATAAACATAATTATTGTTAGGATGTTAAGTTAGATAGAGGAATTACATAACTATAATTAAATGATAAAAGATGAAATAATCTACGTCGACTGTGAATTCTGTGTGTGTGAATTCTGAAGAAAACCTGCGATCACCAGTACTTACCTATTGATTAATTAATTCAACAGTACAAAGTTCATCCAGCCCGACCCATTGCCAGCGTTTTTCCTTTCGAATAAGAACGGTTCTGGCCTTTGTGCACATGGGCAGACTTCGCAAACCTTTGAATACATTATTATCGACGACTCAGTAGGTTTACTCATGATTTTTTCCTTCACCGTTAAAATAAGTGATAATATAATTAGGTAATTGCTTAAAGTGCACGTAAGTCCTCAAAGTTAGAGGCCTGGGATTCAAACCGCGGACCTCCTAAAAAGTCCGCAGTGTTAACCACTAGGCTGTTACCGCTGAGGCCATAAATACACGCAGCTGTCGATCTGATCCGAGCGGTGGGCAGCGGCCGCTCGTGCGATGCTGCTTGGATACATGAGTACGAGCACACACCAGCCTTTCCCAAACTTTACACAAAGCCTCAATAGACATGATGACTAACTTTATGAAAATCTTATGTGTTGTTCGGAAGTATCTACTATTTCGAAAAATATCTTATTTCAGCAAAAAAGGTTTGGTAGATAAAATCGCCATTTCAATTTTAAATTTTAAAATTCACACAAAAAAATTGGTTGCCTGTAAAGTCGGTATACGGGCGAAAGTTTTACGTGACAACCGAAATAGAAGCGCAAGACATGAACCGGTGTGTATGCCTATCTCTCTCACTCTCTCTCTCTCGCTCTGTCTCTCTCGCTCTTAGGCGGGCTAACTGTGCTCGAGTGGAAGGGACGCGTGCCTTTCACTTTTTATGTCTGTCTCTCTCGCTCTTAGGCGGGCTAACCATGCCTCTCACTCGCTCTCATTGTGAGCGCATAACGTGAGCGGAGCGTAACGCAGTTTCTTGAAGTGTCACCCGGCAAACCAATTTATAAGACGTTGTCACGTCAAAAATTTTTGATGGTTTCATGGCGTTATGTTTGTTTTCTGTGACTTCAACTCATTTTTCACACGTTTTTTCATAGTAGTTTTTCAAAGTTTGAACATAGATGTGAATTGTGATTGGTGTTCAATCCAATATGGCGGATTGGTGTAGTTTACCAAAATAAATAACAATCTCGCTCAAAATAGAAAAATAAATTCATTTATAATCCATGAACCCTATTTCATTAGATAAATTCATAATTTCTTTGATTCTTGGTCACTGTCATCGTGCCTTTTATTCGTTTTCCTTAACCTCCCTAGTCCCTACTAATAATACTGCTACTAATGATAAGCTCAGCGTGACATGACCTCTAGAGTCCAGCACCGTGGCCTGACGACCTTAAGAGTGAGACTTACCGGTGGCATAGATGTATAATTCAAACGAGGACATTTAATTAAACTTAATTATTTATAGATATCGATATAGCTATTTATGCAACTGCATCGTAATGAGGGTCATTTTAATTCGAGTGCTGTTTTTTGATACGAGGCTTGCCGAGTATCAAAATAGGATAGTACGAGAATTAAAATGACTAATTACGTTCAGTTGCATACAAGATTTTATCTACGACAAGGAAAATAAAATCATTAACAAAATACGCCGTAGGCTCAATAAAGTAACAAAAAGTAACTCCGTAAGCCGCCAACAGCCGCCTGTGGCGCCTCTGTCAACAAAAAGTAACTCCGTAAGCCGCCACCAGCCGCCTGTGGCGCCTCTGTCGTATGAACGGTACAAAAGTGCCAGAACTCAGAGCCTTAGCTTTAGGTATCCTATTTTAAGAAGATAACCATTTCGATTCAGCTCCCATACAACGAGCTGCATCGAAATGAGAAGCAAAACCGAAAGAGGGTTCATTTCGATTCAGCTGTCAAATTCGAAATTGGAACTTTTCGATGTTGGAGTAGATAAAACAATTTATTTCCACGTCCCGCGATGGGGATTGGACTTGGGAAGCCTTGGTACAGAGTTATAGGCTATACAGTATGGAGAACAATTTCCATAGGTCGGCGCGCTGCGGTGCTTTATTGTTATTAAACTAAATCCAATCAGCTCCGCCCGTGCTGAGCGCACGCTAGGAGCGCCCGAGAAATTATCGATCATACGATATTGTAATCGCACTGATTTTTTATCATATTTGATACCCATATTTGAGTGAGGTTGACGGTGATGATTAATTTCACCCATAGATTGAGGATTGGTAGCTTAGTCACTATTAGATACCGCCCTTCCTACAAACAATATTCTCGTAGCTCCATAAATCCGGCAACGTAATATCATAGTTTATTTGAAAATGTCAAACATTGGTTGCTGCGAGACTATGTGTGTACGCCAGTTCAAGCGTACTATGAACTGCCGCAATTTACTACGACGATATCTTGTAGCGACTATAAGCAACAAATCTTAAAACAATGTTTCAATTATAGAATAAACTAATAGAGAATAGAGAAAGTAGAGTTGAGTTTACAAGAGTTACTGCTGATTGAGTTAAACGTCAAGCCATGTCAGAACAATACCCATGTCAAAATCATTCCCATGTCATAATCATCGGAGTTACCCTGGCAATGTTGAATATGCCTATAATTTGGTAATTTGTAACAGCATTAGAATTTATTAAGCACATTGTATTATTTAAAGTGTATATTGCAATTTATCGCTGGCATATCTATTAAATAAATAATAAAAAATAAAAAAAAAAAAAAAAAATCATGCGTATATTGTTATTATAATAATTAAGATGCCGGAGGTTGTATGTTAAGTAGACTCTAAGAAGGCGATTTTTAAAATTCTTTAGTATCCAAAAAACGAATAAAAATAACTATATTTTGAATTTATTTTATATATCTATAAATCCTGTGTAGACAGGACTTGAACCAATACAAATAATAAATTGAAGAGAGGCATTTTTATAGGTCTCTCTGATCTCGCCAAAGTTTAACAATAGCATTTCGGCGTCGACTGTCGATATCCGCGGAATGGGAACATCACTTAGCTCTTACATCGTTTTGCTAGTGAGGCGACCGATACCCGCGCATCGATTGCGTAATTAGATACCATCAACAAGTAACAACACTGGCCTTACATCGCATATTATTGATTTTATTGATGTTATTTTATAATGCGTCTATATCTGCGTCTGAAATTATATTAAATTAAAAATAATTTCCTATTCAACGAAAATAGAAATATCAAATCCAAACAAATTACTCAAATGTAAATATATTTTAACCGACTTCAAAAAAGGAGGAGGTTCTCAATTCGTCGGAATGTTTTTTTATGTATGTTTACTCATTAATCGAAAACGCCTAAACCGATTTGAAAAATTCTTTTTTGTTTCAAAGGATATACTTTCCAGGTGGTCCCATATAAATTTTATCGAAATCGGTCGAGCGGTTTTTAAAAAATCAACAATAAATTATATACTTTGTATAGTGGTGCGGGAGTTTGAAGTCGGTTTTTTAAAAATAATTTTTTATATTAAATTTATAAGCACTTTTTACGGACTAAGCTGTATCGCTCGCAAACCGATCAGTTACGGTTACGATGTCTCAAGAATTAAGTTAGTAAGTAAGTAGGTATCTTTTATAGAGGATAGGTACGACAGATGTCTTGATTTGATACATTTAATCGCAGTTAAGTCATAGTTAAGTAGTAACCTTTCATGGAATAAAGCTATATTTATCCTATAGCGTACGTAAGACACGATCACATGGACTAAGAATGGTTTAGAGATCAAAAGATTCATATTTATTATCGATGTGCTCATTACAAGCTAAAATCATAACCTGTCGTCGTAATATAAAAATCGTGACTGTAAGCTAATTCTCGGGTAGTTAGTGTAACTCATATTGTCTCTATCATTTGGCGGGTTAGCCCGGCATTAGCTGCACTGATATTAAAGCTTACTCTGCATCGATATTATGGGCTCGATGTGAAAGCATTGATTAATATTGTAATGAAGTCGATGCATATCGTCCCGCTGCCGATCCCGACCGGCCGGCCGTGGACGAAGTACATTGCTGAACAAGACGGGTAGCTATTCTCCCAATTTATTAGGTTTACATTGGTAACAACATAAGCAAGCTGGAGTGAGGTTACTATTTAAGTTATAATTATAACCTCCCACACTACCTTTCAAATGAATTTATTACTTCTCTTTGTCATAAAGGTACTAAGTACAAGTCGTTAAATCTATTGTCCGAAATATAATAATCATGCCTAATGTTCTCAAAAGTGTGTGAAGCCTGTCAATTCGCACTTGGCCAGCGTGGTAGACCGTGGTCTCAACTCTCAACCCTTTTCATAGGTGTGAATACTGAACCTTTTAATTTTTAACAGATTT
Organism: Oeneis ivallda; assembly: GCA_029955525.1. Taxonomy (NCBI): domain Eukaryota; kingdom Metazoa; phylum Arthropoda; class Insecta; order Lepidoptera; family Nymphalidae; genus Oeneis; species Oeneis ivallda. The sequence continues at coordinate 156,410 of JARPMR010000010.1, forward strand.
CAAAAAAGGAGGAGGTTCTCAATTGATCGGAAACTTTTTTTATGTATATTCACCGATTACTCGAAGACGCCTGAACCGATTTGGAAAATTCTTTTTTATTTGAAAGGGTATACTTCCCAGGTGGTCCCATTAAAATTTTATCGAAATCGGTCATGCAAAAAAATCAACAATATAATAAATACCTTGTAGTGGCGCGGGCATTTGAAGTCGGTTTTTAAAAAGAATTTTTATAATGTTATTCACTATAAAATTTTAAAGAAAGTTTATTTACATAACCGTAACTACACTGAAAGGGTATTAAAATCGGTAATGAATTGTTGCCAATTGATCGGTCCGTTTTCTTATGGAGAGAGAATAGACATGGTATCGGAGGCGAAGGTCAGTAATTGTGTATAGTTTGAGATAATAGCGGGCTCGTAATTATTCTGATCCGGGCGAGGGCGATTTGCGTACGCCGTACCGCGTACGCTATCCGCGCGTAATAACACGCTGCGCGCGCGTTGCGGCGCTGTCGCCCGCGCGCTCCGTAATGGCTGCGGCGGCGGAATAACAATCTGCGCAACAACGCGCCGCAAATTATACCCGGCTCCCATATATCTACCACTTTTAAATCAGCCACCTAAGCCAGATAACTATAAATTTCCAGAAGGCCTAGGCGAGAGCCGTTTTCCGTACCGATTACTTATCAAACTGCGAACGTTATATTAAAACGTGAAATGGAAAAGAAAAGGTACTCAAATAAACGTTTACCTCGTTTACAGTTATAATACTTCTTATTATTCGGTCTACCAAAAATCGGACCAATCAATTTGCAACTATCCATATACGATTTTAATACCCTTTTTGTGAGGTATGGTTATATTTATAAATAAACTTGACATCTTCCGCTATGGACATAGGTGCATAGGTGCATCCTGAGATATTTTAAGTAATAGATGTAACTTCGAGCTTATTATACCTAAAGAATAGTATTAAAGTATAGTAAGTCTAAGTACTAAGTACATACCTATATATGTATGTATGTATGTATGTATATACTTTATTGCACCACAAAACACAAATGAATTACAAGTTACAAAAAAGAAAACTTAAAATGTAAGTACAAAAAGGCGGTCTTATCGCTAAATAGCGATCTCTTCCAGACAACCTTAACGCTAGGGAGAAAATGAACAAATAGACAGTGGGAGGTGGTGTATATAATATACCTAAATACTAATAGGTAAATAAACTAAACCATATAATATAATAATAATAACATATTAACACACTAATATATACAAAATAAATATAATACACATACATAATACTATACATATAATATATATACATATATATACATTACTGATTTCAACCGTAAACTATGTCGTTATTGATGATAGCACAGAGATAGGTAATAATCTTTGACGTCAGTTTTAAATTTATTAAGGGATTCAGCACGATGAATTTGCGAGGGAAGCTCGTTCCATAGACAAATAGCCTTGACCGTGAAGGAGTTACTAAAATACTTCGTCCGATGTGTAGGTGTCACTAGCTTGAGTTTTTCCGCAGGCCGTAAGACTCTATCTGGTTTGTCATGACCACGAAATTTAAAGTTCTCCTTTAAATAACTTGGAGTCATAGGATTGAACAATACACAGTACAGAAGAGAAACAATATGTAAATTCCGGCGAAAGCGAATGGGCAACCACTTGAGCCTTGAACGAAATTCGGAGACATGGTCATATTTGCGCAAGCCAAATATAAACCTAATAGCAAGGTTTTGAATACGCTCAAGTTTATTAAGTTGGTCCTCGGTTAAATCAATATAGCTTGCGTCTGCATAATCGAGAATGGAGAGGAGTAAAGATTGTGCTAACATAATCTTAGTAGGAATGGGGAGAAAAGAACGTAGACGCCTGAGAGAACCCAAGGCAGCAAAGGTCTTTCTACTAAGCTCTTTTAATTGCTGAGACCACGAGAGAGTAGTGTCCAAATGGACACCAAGATTTTTCACAGTGGCACTATAAGGAATAACAACGCCATTTAATATAACTGCTGGAAGATTATCCCAATCAACCCTTGAAATCCAGCCAGCTCCACCAATAATAGCCTGGGACTTACAAGGATTGACTTTTAAACCATAACACTTACTCCATTCGCTGACAGCCACCAGGTCATCATTAATGGTAGAAATAGCAGAGGGCAAGTCTTCAAGAGTTGACTGAGTGTACACTTGGAGATCGTCTGCATACATGTGATAGAGAGAAGTGATAATTTGAGAAATTGAATTAATGAAGATAGCAAAGAGTAAAGGAGACAACACACCACCTTGAGGCACCCCAGCACGCAATTCACACCAAGATGAAAACTTATCTTCGATGCGAATACGCTGCCGTCGGCCTCTGAGATAACTCTGAAACCATCCAACCACTGATGGAGATATGTTAATAGAACGTAACAGACTCAGTAAGATGTCAAAGTCGACAGAATTAAATGCATTGCTAAAATCCAGCAATACCAGCACAGTGAGCTGTTTATTATCCATGCCCCGTCGAATGTCGTCAGTAACTTTAACCAGCGCTGTAGTCGTACTATGACCCGACCGGAAACCAGATTGAAGGGGATTTAAAAGACAATTTCTGTTAAGGAATAGGTTCAATTGGTGGAACACTAGTTTCTCAAGAACTTTAGACAGAAATGGGAGAATGGAAATAGGGCGAAATTCAGAAAAGTGTAAGGCATGAGCCTTTTTTGGGTGAGGAATAATTTGAGCACTTTTCCAAGCTTCAGGAAATTTAGACGTCGAGATAGATACATTTAAGATATGTGTTAGAACAGGAGTAACAACTTCCAGGATAGGTAAGATCATATTACGACTAACGCTGTCATCACCCACGGCATTGGACGAGATTGATAATATGTTCTTTTTAACATCACATTCAGTGAAAGGAGTGAAATTAAACGGTTGGAAATCAGGAGCTGGTATAGATGAAAGAATTCTCAGAGTGCGTTCCTTATCTGAGCTATTAATTGTACTAGTAGAAGTAAAATGAATATTAAGGAGATCAATATCAATATTCTGATGAGGCGAACTAGGGGATGCTATATATAATACGAAAGGCTATAATAGCTATTTATGCAACTGCATCGTAATGAGGGTCATTTTAATTCGAGTGCTGTTTTTTGATACGAGGCTTGCCGAGTATCAAAATAGGATAGTACGAGAATTAAAATGACTAATTACGTTCAGTTGCATACAAGATTTTATCTACGACAAGGAAAATAAAATCATTAACCAAATACGCCGTAGGCTCAATAAAGTAACAAAAAGTAACTCCGTAAGCCGCCACCAGACGCCTGTGGCGCCTCTGTCAACAAAAAGTAACTCCGTAAGCCGCCACCAGCCGCCTGTGGCGCCTCTGTCGTATGAACGGTACAAAAGTGCCAGAACTCAGAGCCTTAGCTTTAGGTATCCTATTTTAAGAAGATAACCATTTCGATTCAGCTCCCATACAACAAGCTGCATCGAAATGAGAAGCAAAACCGAAAGAGGGTTCATTTCGATTCAGCTGTCAAATTCGAAATTGGAACTTTTCAATGTTGGAGTAGATAAATAATAAATAACAATAGACAACCTTCATTTACTTATTCGATATTATTTCCAGTAATATAATAACAATTACTTACGTAGAATACAAATACAAATAGAATACAAATTTACCCAGAACGGAAAAATTTACACCAGCACCGTGGTGGTAGATATCGTTGAATATTGAAAAGGGGAATTATAATGGAATTATTATAACATTTATGACACTGAGAGCAATGGTAATGATATCTCGCACTATGGGTGTGTCGCGGCTTGGCTTATCTAGAGCACACTGAAGATCTAAATTGCTCTTTAAATTAAAACACTTTTTCATTACGTTCACGTTAGTAATACTATTTTATTTGTTTAGCTATTATTGACAAAACTAACGTTCGTGGAATTGAATTTTTTAAGAATCCCGCGGGAACCCTTTGTTTTTTCCATTAAATTGAAACCTGCCGATATTGTTGAAATTAATTATTTGTTCATTTTACACACAATACACAGTTGGTATACCATTATAGTAAGGCATTCTGTGGTACCCTTGGTTGGTACAAAAGAAAAAAAGACACCAACAAAATATTAAAAGACGAAGGCGATGATATTGGAATTATTAGATTTGCCATTACAAAAATTAAAACAAGGCGTTGAAACATAGCTATTTAATAAGTCGAAGTTATTACAAAGTTAGTGAATTTCTTGATGACTAATTGCATGTAAAGAATCGGCTTGACATCATAGTGTAATTAATTGCTTATAGATTGTAACTTGTAGCTATACATCAATATTTTTTTTTAAAGAATCAGCCAAGTTGAAGTTGACTCATATCCTCCTCTCCCCTCCAAATAAGCGGAAAGCTTGTGTTAGAAGTGGGTACGACAATACGACAACGGAATGGGTGCAACGGTGGGATTCGAATCTGCGACCTTTCAGTTTTCAGTCCGCACCTTTAACCGTTGGGTTATTGAGGCTTAAATATAATGTATTATTTTGTTTTGATAAGAGCAATTGCTGATTTCTTACCGATTCTTCTCAGCAGAATCTACATTCAGACCCGGTAGTAGAATCTAGACGTGTCATAAGGTTGGCCTATATGAAATAAATAATTATGAATTTTGAATTTTTGATGTTTCAGCTGCACATAATATTTCAGTAAGATCCCCATATAAAAACATACAGTGTTTTAACGTCTCATATTAGATATTAGAGGAAGCTGTGGAAAAATTACAATAATGAGATGCACTAAGAACAAGCTTAGCTAACGTGTTACCTTTTGTGGCACTTCGGACAATACTTAAGTAGGTTTGTATTAATAAATTATGCTACTGTAGCATATTTTTAGGATCCCGTAGTAAGTTATATAAAAATGTTAGAATATAGTAGAAAAGATTTTTTTTTTCAAATAAACTTTTGCAATTTGCTTTTGAATTGTCCAATGGTTGGTTCGGAATGATATTATATTATTTCAACCGAGTTGCTCCTTTAAAATAACAAGACCAAAGTGGATGACAGAAATCACCTTCTTTCCTAGTTAGGTACAATAACAGATAACCAGTCAATTATTCGTGGCCCGATACGAACTTGATCAATTTAATCAATATAATATTTATTTATCTAGATTGTATTAGTATAAGAATGTCAGTCACTCGCATAACATGCCATAAAGTCGTAACCTTATAAACTATTGATTTATGTTGGATATTGTACTTAATCGCTTTGTGTGTATGTGCTTAAATGGAAAATCAATAAATTATTATTATATTAAAACATAATATATAGACATAGATTCGTTATCCGAGCAGTAATTCTGTGATAACGATAACAAGGTCTCTCGCAGAAACCTGGGTATGTTATGAGTTTACAGTAAAAGTTCAACTTTTACTGTAAACTCAGCTTTTTTAACGAAATGCGAAAAATTTGTTTGTAATGTTGATGGTACCTCACACTATCTCGGAGAGTTCGGAGTTCGATCCCAGACACCATCCATCCTTAATAATGTTTCCAAAATGTTGTGGTGTGGGGCTGTCCAGCCGCGCATAATAATGTTAACAAGGGTGTATGAAGGCTGCCAATACGCCCTTGGCCAGAGTAGTAAGGTACGGCCTGAATGCTTCTCATTCCAGAGGAGACCTGTGACAGTAGTGAGTCGGCGATGATGGGTTGAGATGAAGGAAAAATGTATTTTTATTTTATCTTAATGTAATCTACACTTAATATTATAAAGAGGAAAGATTTGTTTGTTTGTTTGAATTTAATTGGCTCCGAAACTACTGGACCGATTTGAAAAATTCTTTTACCATTAGAATCTTACATTATCCCTGATGAACATAGGTGATAGAATATTTTCAGAAAGTTGGGGATCCGTATGAAAACTTTGATAATGTAACCCAAGGTGTGAAAAAAAAACTTGAGAGGTGTCAAGGGACACCCGGATGGAACGTAGTTCCTTTCGATTACATAAAATCGAAAATACCGAAAATACCGAACACAATGCAAAATTCACATTCAACAAAAAAGTGTCGGTTTCAAAATTATGTCGAGTGTCGGTTCCTTAATTTTTTCCGTCTAGCCCCCTTCCGCACCGCGCGATAAGGAACTTACGTTCCAAAAATACAAAAAAAAATCCTTTTATCGCGTACGCTGCGGAAACTATTGACAATAGAGCAAAGTGATGTACTACGGTTTTAAAGACGACATCAATATTTACAAAAAAACTTCCGCCATACGTATAACTGAATAGTAACTGTAACATAACTGTAATCAGTAATGTCACAATATAATTTCCATGTCAAAATATCTGCGCAAACTATCTTACTATAATATTATAAATGTGGAAGCCTGTTTGTTTGTCCTTCAACCACGCTGCGACGGATCGACGTAATTTTTTGCATGGGTATAGTGGAACCGACACTCGACACTTTTTTGAAACCGACACTTTTTTGTTGAATGTGAATTTTGCATTGTGTTCGGTATTTTCGCGGTACAACATTGGGTCTCCGTAGCCTAGTGGCTCCGGCAGTCACTTAACAGTTCAAAGTCGATGGTTCGAATCCCAAAAACCTTTCCCTAATTTTTTATAACTTATAAGTTATAAAAAATTAGGGAAAAATTCCACATGTAGAAATTATTTAAAATAAAATTGAAAATGGAAAATTCGGTCTGTCGAGCTGGGATTTGAACCATCGACCTTTGGCTGTTAGGCGACTGCCGGAGCCACAAGGCTACGGGGACCCATTATTGTACCGCGAAAATACCGAAAACAATGTAAGTAATCTAAAGGAACTACGTTCCATCCGGGTGTCCCTTGACACCTCTCAAGTCTTTTATATTAAATTAAAGAGTTCCCGAGGGATTTTAAAAACTAAAGCCACGCGGACGAAGTCGCGAGCATCAGCTATTATAAGAAACGTATGAGATTAGCGTAAAGCACCTCTTGTTAACAGTACCGATGAGGTGCAGTTTGGCTAGCTGGGAACGCGGTTGCGCAGTGTCTATTCGCATTTGCTTAGTGGCATCACCTCACGGCCCGCGGCGGTGTTCAAAGCACACATTACATACATTAATTAGAGCCGCGGCCCGCTGAGTGCGCCGCTCGTGCGCCGCGGTCCGCTCTGCGCAGCGGCGTGGGGTCTGCGCTGCGCAGAGCGGCCGCTATAAATAAGTTTAACTAGATTATCAGCAGCGCACTACCTGCGCACCGCGCGGCTGCGGGCGGCGCTGGGGTATGATACCTGTGCGGGAGCGTGTATTTAAGGTCTCACCCGTAACGCAGGCCAGGCGCTCATTGTGACTTTTTGTCGCCGTGACTTTTTGTCGCCAAGTGGAGTGCTATGAAGATATATTATGGAAGTGCTCTCACTTTAGAGACGAGACAATACGGCGACAAATAGTTCCAGCAACTGACGACACTTGAAATCCATTGAAGGCCTAAAACAGTGGGCGCATCGTGGCGACAGTTAAGTAGGGGACAGCGACAAAAAGTCACGGCGACAAAAAATCACAATAAGCAGCTGGGTTAAGAAGGTCTTCCCCGTGCTAGTGTTGTGCCCAGGGACTGGCTGGACCTCTACATGTGTTGGAAGCTAAACAATATACACTCTACTGGAATTATTATTTCGTGATCGCTATGTAAGCTCCCCTGTTGTAGTGTGGTTGTGCTTTGGACATAGTTGTGGACCGTCTAGTTCCATCTTTTTGTGCTTGAATGTGGAGTAGCCACAATTATACCTATTGTTATGGGCTGCGGGACTCAGGGAATGGGTAGATAGATAAATTAAGTATTTATTGCAATTAATACCTAGAAAGAAACAATTTCAAATCACTCAATATAAATTGTGCCAATGCGGTCTTATCGCTTGAAACGATCCCTCCAATGCAAAATTAAGATTCAATTCAACCAATACACACACACACAATAAACATAAGCACATTTTTAGTAAGATACAAGCTATCTCTAAGTAAAATTTTGTCAAGATCAGTTTAACAGTTCAATAAAGAAAAGGTAACAAAAAAGACTTTATACTTGATACTTTTGACATATAATTATAATCTTACTATGCATTCTGTGGATGTGGGTAAAAATTTAAATTCTCGTTAATATAAAAAAAAAATACTTACAGCTTTACTATAATAGTCTGGCAGCTACATACATGTCGGCGTCCGGCGCGGGCGGCGAGCAGCGATATTCAAACTGCATGCTTGCTTTACGGCCCTGTGCCGTGCAATTACAATACTTCACCCGCGTGAGAAGACGCTCCTTCCTGCCCCCGCCCAGCCCCGGGCGGAAAACACGCCATTGTCGACCTGAGTGCGCAGCGATAACGCGCAGCTTACCGCACCGCCGAGTTGGCAGAGCAACGCTAAATCGTGTGCGTACACAAATATTATTTGTAGAACATCCGAGATCCAGCATGAAGTATGAGCGCGGCTTTATGAGGTTTCATTCGAGATCCGTTTTAATTTAATAGATTATTTGAATTTATTTGATTGTATTGAAATTGAAAATCGCTGGGATGTGAATATTTATGTATCTAGCCACGTTTAATTATTTATTTAAATGTAATAACTATTAATCTGTTATGGCTGCGCTTGCTTGCTGCGAGACAAGTTCAAAATTATTACAATGAGTACTAGCTTTTGTAGAGGTAATATTAGATAGAAGCAGGCGTTAGTTTGCGGAATTCCATGGTATTCAAAGAAAAAGTAATATTCCTTTGCTATAAATCCGCAAAACCAGAGAAAAACTTTTTTACAGTTCAAATTGTCAGATTGGCGCCCAGGTTAGTGACGAGTTTGGTTCAATCAAAACACGCAAAAAGTAAAGTACTTACGCTTAAAATCGACTAATCGAATCAGTTGAATCGATTGCATTGTAATATATTCATCCCTGTCTTTATTCACTGTCGCTGATTGTGTAAAGCGAGAGGATAACAATCAGAATGACAGCGGTAGGGGGAGGGCGGAGGAGGCATTTCCTCGATTATCATGCGTCGTTTTTGCACGCGACAATTACGCGGCATCAGTATGCACGCGGCAGCCGCGCGCGCTCCCCCGCTCCCCCGGCTCCCCCGGCTCCCCCGGCTCCCCACTTCACGTTTCTCCCCTGTTCGCCAGTTTTTCCCCGCGTTCGCCAGTTTTTGCCGCGGTTCGCCGCGCCGTGGGAGCGAGCCTGCATGCTTAGATGCTCTTTGATGCTGCTTGAATATTTTCCTCTCATTAGCTGAATATGTAAAACGCGTCCGGCGTTTCTTGCGATGCGAACGGTACACGGTGCGTTTGAAAGATTCTCTGCGTCTTGTTCCTGTGATTACTCGTCCGCTGGGAGCTATTTTTCCTGTCATTTGAGCTTACAGAACTGATTAAGGCCGTAAAAAGTGCTCGGAGACACAATTAAGTTATTCTACTATTGCGTCATTTTGAGCAACAAGACGCCTTATTACAATTACGTTCAAACATGTTAGAGAAAACTTGAAAAACTTTTTCAATTGAGATTTAAAATAGTAACTGTTTTCATTTGTAGTTATTCCAGAAATCAGCTGCACTCATTTTGGCGTTACATGATTACTTTTTGTTACACTCGGCCAAGTCAAGTATAATTTTGTATTCAATGGCTTTTGTTCATCCTCTGTTACATTTTAGCAAGTGGGGACAAAAAGTAATGAAATTTAGATGATGAATATACTAGTGGTTCGCCCCGAACTGAGACCTCGCGGTAACGGTATCCCATGATTATTCATTCAATCGATACATGATAACCAAAACTGACATTATTATTATGCCCGTTTTCACCAAACATACCTAAATCATCCCCTAAGTAGGAGTCTCTTAACGTAGGTAGCTCCTAAATACAATCCTAAGTCCTAACATCCGTCCCAATATCCTTTTAGGTGTCCCGTACAGGATCGTGATAAATAAGTTGACAGAAAACATCAATCACCTAACTTATAGGTAGCCCGTAAAGGTTAGGGAACGTTAGTGAAAACATTGAATTATTTATCAAACATTGAATTTAACTCGTAGTTCCATGGGAATAGTTACTGACTGCGCCATCTATTAGCATTATTGTGAAGCTATGTTGATGCTATATGAATTACTGACGCCCATTAAAAATTAAATAATCTCGTTTCTTTATAATATTCATATAATTTTAGTATTTGTTGTTCAAGTACAGGATATAAGTGACCTAAAAACATAAAATCAGTTTGAAAATCCATAGCGGATTTTTCTAGAGAGCGTCTTCAAGCGAGCGTATAAAATCGCCACTTTGAAAGCCCCCCATTTCGTCAATTTTAAGGGAAAAATTAAAAAAAAAATATTTTTGTACTCAGTTCAAAATTATCTTTAAAATGATACGTAACAATTTTATGTAACGCGATTTTTTTTTTTTACTTCGCATTCGCTTCTATGAGAGCCCCCCTGAAATAAAGATTTTTATAACTTTTTAAGCCATTTTCGGCTGGAGGCCATCGGTTTACATATTATATCTAAATTTGAAGTAATTGCGTTCAGTAATTCAAAAGTTATAAGGCTCTGACAGACGGACGGACGGACGGACGGACGGACGGACAAGTGCAAATCGCCCTAGTTAACTCAAAGACCTTCGCTTCGCTCGGTCGATTATTATAAGCAGCGCGTCACCGCGTGCCTGGTAGCTTTGTGTCGGTCGCATTGAATATTTCATTTATTCAAAAGTGGGAAAAAATTGTGGAAGGATTCGGGCGAGAGACGTGTTTGCATCCCGCGGCCGCGACCGACCGACGCGCTAAAAACTCGCGCGCATTCAAACGATACTCCCCCTCCCTCCCGCTCCCCCTCCCCCTCCCCCTCCCGCCATCCTCCTCACCGCTGCCTGCAACTTGCTCGAAGTCTGAAACGTCCTCCGACAAAAGAGCTATGAGCTCTTACGCATGGCCGAAAAAGATAAGTAAGACTACGGTCGTACTCAAAATTGTACTAGGTAAATATCTTCTTAACATTGATTTGTAAAGAAGGTATTTCTTATTACTGAATTGATTTCTTTAATTCACATCACATCACCAGTCACCACGGACAGAACGATGAAAATTTTCAGCCTAAATGCGTTCGTAAAGTCGTAATTCCGTTCTTCAATCGTTCGTGGGATCATTTTAACTTGTGAAGTTAGACAACACAAAGTTTATGATATTGCAAGAAGCGCAATTGACCGGTAGTTGACTGAACCACATCACCCAAAGCTTCGGTTTCGAATATGTCCAGACTGTCCCCAAAATTAACCACCATCTCCCCGGCTACTCCATTCACACACTCGGACGAATCTCTGCGAATTGTAATAAGCAATTAAACCATATTCGAGGCTGTTACTCAATTGTTGTCCTGGGAAGCGATACCGGTCGCGCCCCGCACCCGCCCGGCCGGTGTGCAGTCGTAACATTTTGTTGTGTTTTTGTCAGCGAGGCCGACTTTACGAGTGTTATTACATGTAATTAAGATGTTATCAGTGCGATCTCAACGAACTTTGTAATTATATGCAAGTCCGGGCGACGCGCGACGCTCGCTCGCGGATTTCCGTTGCTCGATCGGAACATTCCAGCACGGGTTTCCACAGTAAAAGGGCAGTGGCAAAGCGTGGGCTAAGTCTGGAACGGAGTCTGAAGACAAAGTAGGTTCACCTTCCACCTGAGTTGTATGCTGAAAGATCTAGAAGCTTTCGACTCTCGGATGATTTCAGTCTAAGCATTTTTGCATAAAGACGAATTGTTGTCGCTAAGACACTGTAGTGGAGGAAGCCGAGCTTTATCTAGACTTCATACAGGCTTCCACCGCGAAAGGGTAATAAGCGGGTAATGGCTTTACGAAACGAACTCTTTGAAGACAAAATAGAGTCCATCAACAGAGTTTAGAAAGTTGCCTCAACGCCAGTTCCGAGCGAGCGCATTTTGAATCTTTTTTGACGTGATAACGTCTTATAAATTGATGAACACCGGCTGCACACTCGAAAAAGTGTCACGTTCCGCTTAGCCTGAGCGTGCAAGCGAGAGCGCGGAACAAGCGATAGAAAGGCACGATCGGCCCAAGCGCTGGCTTGTGACCGCGCCGCCGCCCGCCAGTCATCGTCAATGTTTCTTTATGACGTTATCACGTAAAACTGTTATCCATAAACCGATTTTACAGACAACCAATTTTTGTAGAACATTTTTGCTCCCTCAGTCCTTTCCGCGAGAAAATTTGTTGGTGGTAGTGCTTGTATACAGTATTCCTTTGCAAGTTAAGCGGAGGCCTGTGTGAGCGCCGCTTGCTCTTCAAGGAATGGCGGCAAGTAAAAATAGCAGTTGTTATGTTCAGAGAATTTTCAAATGGCCATTTCGTTTGAATGTTATGTAAATGACTGACAAATGTTTTGCCAGCATTTAGCAGTAGTCTAATTCGGCGCACCGGCGCGGCCGGCGCGGAATGCGGGCGGCGGCCGGCGCGCCGCACAAAGCGCGGGACCCGCCATTTAAATACATACATTTTAAATATTATCATCGCGGTTCATATTTGAATGATGTGAAATGCAGCTTATTTATTTGCGACAGAGACAGAGACAGGCAAATTTTTTCACAGGTTTTCTCAAATTGTCGATTTTTAATCTGAGAAATAACAGCTTTAACAGGTTGTTCAGTAAGTCAAAAGTTTTTCCATTTATTGCACGTTTCCACATTATTAATGTGTGTGTGTATGTAACATTTCCACTTCAGTTTCGCGACTCGCTGAGCTTTGTCGGTGACTTTTGTCCTCCTACGGATCTCCTCATTTCTGATTCGATTCCGCAGGGACACTCCGAGCATAGCTCTCTCCATCGCCCGCTAAGCGTCCCTGAGCCTACTTATGAGGCCCTTAGTTAGCGACCATCAACACGTCAACAATCAACAAAACACACCCACACATCACAACATACCAACATAGCACAACAGGAAAACAGAGTTACCAACATAGCTCAACGATCGACTGCCAAAGCTGAATGGGCAATGGCCGGGTACGTTTGATAAACCGATAGAAGAGGAATTTCAAAGGAGAGCTGGACTGACGTCAGCAACGAAAACCGCAGCATCCAGCAGACCCTCCGGTAAGTCACCAGATAGTCAGGTGCCACAAGGCCGATCCCTGTGAAAAAACCAAGTTTGTCTTTGTTTTCCCAGGCTACGGTCTCTACTTCGATATCTCTATAAAATACCTACTTGTGTCCAGCCGTGAACGTCTAATGATTGAAGGCGACGACACGGATAATCACATCCATCTGTAGATGGTAGACATCTGAGTTTGAAGCGTACATGGCTACCTATTTAGCAATTTAATAATCAACTAGGAGTTTGTTAGGCGACCTCCATTAAGAACAAAATAGGTATGTACATTAAAAATTTAAAACACCCCCGACATGTGAATCTGTGGCTGGACTATGTACGATATACCTGACATCCTGTTACCCAGTTTTCTGCTACATCATCAGATCCTCCTAGATCCTCGATCATCATCTATCTAACGCCTACTCATTGAGACCATTCTAATGAGGCCAAACATACTACACATGCTGTAAGTTGCTGAGGAGTTGAGCATCCCGCAGACTACTTGATGCTACAGCATCAGATCAAGGTAGCCATGCCTTGAAAATAATCCTAAGTAACATTACGCCAAATTTTAAACCAATCGCACCAAGTGAAAGCTTGTTAGACTCTTCAATCAAGTAGGAAATGAGCTGATGATCTTCAAACGCCTGAGCAAAACTTCATAAATAATAGCTAAGATCCACCTCGATTACATTCGCTTTCAAACATAAAAAATAAATAAATAATCAAAATCGGTCGATTGGGGAGGCTGCTACAAGGGAACAGACAGACAGATACACAGCTGCACAAGTTAAACTTTTTTGCGTCGAGAGTTAAAAACTGCGATATCCGAAGTGTGGATATCGGAAGAGGATGCCATGCTGATATTGGCAACAGAATCACTCGAATAAATTCTGTAACAACCAACAGTGTCAGTGGACGGATTGTGACTGAAAATGGTGAGATGTAATTGTGGGAGTAATTAAATCATTAGCCGTCATCAAGTTCAGTTGTAAATCAAAATAATTCTAATGATTATGTAATTAAAATTGCGCTGAGATACTGATGTGATGTCTGTGGAAGGTTTTTCTGCTCCTTGAGGTTTTACTTATGCAGTCATCCGATTGTTCGGAGGCTGTTTAATCTCGGCCGCAACCAAATCGGGTGACGCGCCATTTTGGAAGATTGGATCACTCAAATGGCCCGTAAGCTGGTGGAGATGTTTTGTGGCTCTACACAATAAAATGGATTGAGAAATATTTTAACATAAGCCCGCGACTTCGTCCATGTGGTCGTTAAGTAGAAGCATCAATAGGAATACGGTATAGATTTTAGTAAGATCGTTGTTTACGGTGACTAGCCACCACCAAAGACTCAAAGTCTCCCACCACATAGCCATTTCAGAAATCATAAATTGCCAAGTTTTCCCCGCTTCTAACCGAACCCTGGAACTCCCACTTTAAGACCACAGACTTCACAAGTGCGTCAGAGAGGTCGTCAAATATAATATCACTACTATGGGATAGGATGAAAATAGATTTTCCCATCTTGTAGCTAGTGTAAGTCAAAATAAGTTCCTATTCTAACCTACGCTTCATTAAAATGTTGCAATAGCTCTGGATCTATTAGCATAGTTCGGCATTCGTCAGATCGGCCTGTCCGTAATGGGAGCACAAAAACTGAGCTCCGCGCTGCTAGCCATTGTCTTAACTCCGATGTTGCGGAGGACACAATGTGCCCTTTCTTATGTGAATAATTGCGCGCTGCTCGATTTGGAGGCAAGACACGTGTCCCAGGGTTTCAACACCTACTCGAGGACGATTATCGAACTGCATAAGTATTCATTCGATCGTTTCTTTGACGCGTTTGTTTACACGGCGCGGTACTGAAGTGCCTGCGGTCTGGGCCGTGTTGTTCCAACCACGCCTCGGGTGTGGCAAAAAGCCCGTTGGAAACGCTTATGTATTTATGGTATCTAATATTTTAGCATTGGGTTATGTCTCTAGCTTTACACTTCTATTTAATAACTAGCTTTTGCCCTTGACTTAGTCCGCGTGGAGTGAAGTTTTGAAAACTCCTGCGGGAATGTTCTGTTTTTCCGGGATTAAAGGTAGCCTACGCCACTCTTCAAGTCCTCAACTAAACTGGTACTAACTAAGAAAAAGGGTCGGTTAGAAAATCTTCAATATCTTCAAAAGTACTTGACCTAGCTTAATGAAAAAAAAACTAAATTAAAGAATATTTTAATGTGCTTAAATGAAAATTAAAATTTTTTTTCATTGCGGTCCAGTTTATATTCATGCAAAAATCATGAACAGTTGCTACGTTGCTGCGTGCTTGAAGGACAAAGCAACAAATAAACACACTACACTTTCCAGTAAAAACCAGCACAAAAACATGCAAGGTTTTGTGGTGGTTTTTAAAACATTAATTGGGAATATTGGATACTATATTTCAGGCGTTACTTTGCAGAATTCCGTGATATTCATGAACTTTGCAATTGTGCATTGTGGAGTCAGCATCTCCTGATAATGCTCCGGTATCGGAGCCAAACGTAAGTCGAGTGTGAAGAGATAGATGTAGCAAAGGAATATTAATTTTTCTTTGAGCATTACTTAATTGGGACCAGTATTCCTGTCAGGTTGACGCGTGTCGGCAA
This sequence comes from Oeneis ivallda, assembly GCA_029955525.1. Taxonomy (NCBI): domain Eukaryota; kingdom Metazoa; phylum Arthropoda; class Insecta; order Lepidoptera; family Nymphalidae; genus Oeneis; species Oeneis ivallda. The sequence goes on from JARPMR010000010.1 coordinate 172,197, forward strand.
GATCAATTCAGTTTATCAGATTTAACCACATGAAATCTCGGTCAAGCGTGAACCTTTCATGAATAAATAAAACACGTCACCCCTGTAATACAGTAGATATACCTTACTGTAACTCGAGCCGGCGTTTTAGCCCCGCTCCCCTAAACACTTTCACCATCAATCATAGCCGCCGGTTGATATAGCAGGGTTGACACCAGGGTTTACCGAGGTCGACCTTTATTTAACATAGGTATGTTGAGATGACATTTATTTAAATAATGGATTGTTTTCATTGTGTGTAATATAACTATTGGATAGAACTAGCATTTGAGCATCACTTAATAATAGCTATTGACTAGACAATACTGCATTGTAAAGTCGACATCTCCTGAGGATGCTCCGGTGTCGGGGCGAAACGTGCGTCGAGATTAGTGTAAAAGTCTTGTGTGTGCATGTGAGTGGTGGTGGCATTGCTTGCTTGGGAACTTTGTTTTCTTGCATGCTTGGGAAGGTGAGCGGTGCTTAGCTTGTTAGGTACTGCATGTTTGACCATACAGATTTTTTTCTGTTGGCGGATTATAGCAAAATAGTAATTCTAACCTTTTCTTGCTTTTAATATAACTTTTTGATTTCTAGTAGGAACAGCTAACTTATTTGAACATCATGCAATGAAGGCTAAATAATCTATAGAAAATAGAAAAAAATGTTTTTTTTTTGAAGAAGCCATGATGAATGCTACTAATATTTTTCTTTCAATTAAGCTTTTATTTGTACCTGCTACTTACTAGGACTACCGTCGAATTTAAAGGTTTTTACAAAGTGTTTCTAAATTAGAAAGTAAATCCACCTTTGGTACATAAATATAAGAGCGTACTTTGACTTTACTTAGACTTAAACCTTTTTTAGGGTTCCGTAGTAAACAAGGAACCCTTATAGTTTCGCCATGTCCGTCCGTCTGTCTGTCTGTCTGTCTGTCTGTCTGTCTGTCTGTCTGTCTGTCCGCGGTTTAGCTCCGAGACTATGGGTACTAGAAATCTGTAATTTGGCAAGGGTATAAATATCAATCACGCCGACAAAGTGGTGAAATAAAATAATGAAAAATAATTTTTTTTAGGGTACCTCCCCTACATGTAAAGTGGGGATGATTTTTTTTTCTCGTCTATCCCATAGTGTGGGGTGTCGTTGAATAGGTCTTTCAAAAATATTGTGGGTGTGGGAACACCATTTTTCAATTCAGGGATCCGTTTGTGAAATATGATATTTTAAAGTGCTAAATTTTTTTAGAGTCAAGTGTCCCCCCCCACTGCCAGCTAAATGGTTGTATAAAGAATACAAGAAAAAATTCACAGCAGTAGTATATATAATGAATTTTAAAAGAAAACTATCACAGCTAAGTAGGGTTCATTAGTTAAAGAGTTATATCTGTTTTTTCTAAGTTAGGTATTACACGTAGTGTAAGTTGCATATTTTGTAATATATTATAGTATTTAAACCATGGAACTCAATATGTATTCAATATTCATAAAAATTTCTAGTGTCTCTCTGCCAGCTTTTCTTTCCTCTGCTTATAGTACACACACTCTCTTTGAAAAAATTATATCCCAGTCTTTGGGATCAATTGAGGTGTCGTACTTGGCAGAGGCAAGAAATGGTTGGTCAGCGATTAGCCCAAATCAATTGCCGGTTTCTCTTCCTTCCCAGAGACAGTGGGATGACATTATTTGTAAAAAAACTTTTGACGCAATGTTAATGCAAGCAAATTCTAAAGACCGTGCTCGTCTTCTCGCTGTCTCTGCGAAAGAATCCGGACACTGGCTCCATGCTATCCCTTCTGCTAATCTGGGCACTCTTTTAAACCACGCCACTCTTGCAGTGATAGTTGGTCTTAGGCTTGGCGCCAAAATAACCCAGCCTCACCGTTGCCACTGCGGTGACCACGTCGACGCTTACGGTTATCACGGGCTCTCCTGTTCGAAGAGCGCTGGTCGTTTCTCCCGCCACAATGCCCTCAACGACATCATCCGCAGGTCTCTTGCTACTGCTCACGTGCCAGCTGTATTAGAACCTATTGGTTTGGCACGTAGTGATGGCAAGAGACCTGATGGTATGACGCTTGTTCCTTGGAGGACAGGGAGGTCGCTTGTGTGGGATGCCACCTGTGTAGATACTCTAGCTGCTTCCCACATCCATGCGACCTCCTCTGTGGCGGGTGCAGCGGCTACTAGCGCCGAACAGGCTAAGAGGCGCAAATATGAAAAACTTGACAGTGGTTTCATATTTGCGCCTTTTGGTGTAGAGACCCTGGGGCCGTGGGGCCCGGAGGCACGCGCACTTTTTTTAGAGATATCAAAAAAAGTGATCGAGTCTACCGGGGATCCAAGAGCTGGCAGCTACCTTGGCCAAAGGATTAGCTTGGCTATCCAAAGAGGTAATGCTGCCAGCATCTTGGGTACTATGCCACACTGCGGTGGCTTGGATGGGGTTTTAGATTTTAATTAGTTTTTATAATTTTAGAATTAAAGGAGACTGTCCACTTTGTATGGAGGTTTTGGCTTAGACTGGACAGACACTGAGAATAATAATTTTATGTTAAGTTAGTAGCATTAACCAGTAGGAATTAGAAAAATAATAAAGTTTTGTGTCCAGGTGTTCCTAATTTGTTTTTTGTGAAGGTTTAAATAAAGGTTTTTGAAATAAAATATCGTTGCTTTTTTGTTATATTTTTTTATTATTCTGAATCATATGTTAATAAGATGTTATCTAAGAACTGGGCAGATGTATTAATTGACCACTTACCACTTGGGGTGCAATCCAGTGTCGTATTACGGACATAACCTCTATAAGTTCAAGGCCTTCTCCTTTGATTCACGTCGGTACCACAATTAATACATTTCAATTCCTATGCATCGGAAGTACCTTCCATTGGAATTATCTACATCCACGACAGGTTCCGTGTTCAGTCCGAGGTCAACATTAGGGCTTCGATCAGTACCTACCGGTGGAATGCCAGGGTCGTCGTAAATAGCATCATCAATGTCCATTATTATTAGCAAAGGTCGATATAGAAAAACGGGAAGCAACAAAAGTAACAACAAATATAATCACTAATAACACAACAAATAACAAAGCGAACTGCGAATGTAATAGTTTTACCGCGGAATGGAATAAATAAAATGACAAGTGACAAGACAAAGTCTATAGTCTATGAACTGTCACGTCAAGGGTTGCCGTAAAAAACATTTTCGGTAAACAATTAAATCGATTAAATCGATAATCGAAGCTATTACAATAATTATTAAAAGTGCAATGATGACATTATTTCCTTATTTTATATATTCAATAATAATGTACCTAATAACTACTGCAATTCTGTGATTTTGCACCATAGTCAGATAACATTTACTTTAATTATAGGCCTTTTATAGATAACTTTTCGTTTTTTTATTCGATTTTAAAATATTTCAAATCGATTATTTGTTAATAATTAATTGTTTTTTTAGACTGGCAATGTGACGTTATAGCGGAAATAAACCGGAACTAAATCATGAATGAATTAAATACTTATTAAATAAAGTTTTTATTAGTTTATATTGATACAACTGAAAATCACAAATAATCATGATTTCATTTATAATAATTTTTGGTATAATTGTTTTTTTGCATGAATTCTGTTCACGCCAAGCCAATATTGGACAATTCCCTTTAGGTTTAATATAGTATTGTATATATGAAATTTTCTTAAGGATCCAATAAAAACAATATTCATAAATAAAATAAAATCACTATCCTAGGTCAGCAATAATTGACCGAGCGAAGCGAGGTCTCTGAGTTTACTAGAGCGTTTTGCACTTGTCCGTCCGTCCGTCCGTCCGTCCGTCCGTCCGTCTGTCAGAGCTTTATAACTTTTGAATTACTGAACGTAATTACTTCAAATTTAGATATAACATGTAAACCGATGGCCTCCAGCCGAAAATGGCTTAAAAAGTTATAAAAATCTTTATTTCAGGGGGGCTCTCATAGAAGCGAATGCGAAGTAAATTTTTTTTTGCGATTCATAGGTTTCGCTGTGTATCATTTTAAAGACAATTTGGAACAGAGTACAAACGTATTTTTTTTAATTTTTTTCCTAAAATTGACGAAATGGGGGGCTTTCAAAGTGGCGATTTAATACGCTCGCTTGAAGACCTTCTCTGGGAAAATTGGCTATATATTTTCAACTTGTACTTATTTTCTTACTTCACTTGTATCCTGTACTTGAACAACAAATACTAAAATTATATGAATATTCTTCTTCTTCTTCTCTTCTTCCTGGGAATTGTCTCCGCAAGTAGGCGATGTTCGCCCGTTTTGCGTGATTCCTCTGGTGCGGCTCCCCGCCGGATCACTCCAGCCAGCCGAGCTCCTTCCAGAATCCGAGCAGGCCACCCAGGTCGGCGAGGACTTCCGGAAGTGTAGCTGGAGAGCCAATGTATTTATGACGTTGGTCGGATACACCTCTGCATTTAAGCAGTACGTGTTCCGGTGTCTCGTCACCCTCCATGCATGCTCTGCACAGAGGGCTGTCGGTGATACCTAGAATGTAAAGGTGTTTGTTGAGCGAACAGTGTCCTGTGATCGTGCCTACAACTGTCCTTAGTTTTATTCGGTTTAGTTGTAGTAGTTTTGTTGTAAGGCGTCGATTGAGGCATGGAAAAGCCTCTTTTGTTTGTCTACAGTCTGTGGTGTTTGCCCAAAGTTCGGCTTGTGTACTTACTGTTTGGTTATGTAACCATGTTTTATACTCACAGAAGGGTATAGGAGCGATCGGTTCCGGTCCCATAACCTTCAGGGCTGAAGCGCGCCGAGCTAACTCGTCGGCTGCATCGTTACCAATATTGTCACTGTGACCTTTTACCCAGCGCAGTGTGACGTTGTTTGATTTTGTTATGGTTTGTAATGCATTGTGACAGTCCAGTACAAGTTTTGAGGAGGTCGTATTTTTAGCTAGGGCTCTCAGTACTGCTTGGCTGTCTGTGTTAATGTTGATGTTAAAATGTTTTACCTGTCTGCTGGCCATGGCGATGGCTGCTGCTGTGATGCCGACACACTCTGCTTGGAAGACTGAATTGTTCTTACCAAGGGTATAGGCAATGTGTATATTTAGTTCGGGGCAGTAGACTCCAGCTCCTGTTCCCGTGTTTGTTTTGGACCCATCTGTGTATACCTCGATGGTATCTATGGTAGACGTAGTAGTTGAAAATTCTTCCGTGTTGATCTTGTAATCTTTTTCTATTACATGTACTTTTTGTGTTTTATCACAAATCCATCCCAGTTGTGGACACTTCATTTGTTCGCGTGATAGTATCCGGGTATGCGGTGTGATTGTTTCTCTCCACAGCCCGTAGGTTTTTAACCTGAGTGCTGCAAGGGTGGCTTCTTCCCTTATGTGTAGGTGAAGAGGCGGTATGCCCAGTATTATCTCTAGCGCGTTTGATGGTGTGGTGCTCATACAGCTTGTGATCGCCAGGCACGCTTGTCTTTGAAATTTTTGTAGTTCCTGTTGGGTTGTCGTAAGAAGCGTTCTTGGCCACCATACTAGTGACGCGTATGTCAATGAGCTTCTTACGACTGATTCGTAGAGCCACTTCATTATTCGTGGCTTTAGACCCCAGGTTTTCCCAATCATGCGTTTGCATTGATTTAGGATGATTGTTGCTTTTTGTATTTTTGTGTCTATGTGTGTCTTCCAGTTTAGTTTGCTGTCTAGTATTACTTCCAGATATTTTACTTCTTTTGATAATGCCAGACTTGTACTAAACAGTATAGGCATCTTGGGGATGTCAGGTTTTCTTTTGTTTGTAAACAGAATTAACTCCGTCTTTTTAGGGTTAACCGTAAGATCGTTTTCTTTGCACCATTTCTCTACGAGTCTTAGCGCCTTTTGTATTATCGCACTTAGCGTGTTTTCATGTTTTCCGCTTATGAGGATCGTTAGATCATCCGCGTATCCTATCGTGAAAAAACCACTGTTGTTTAGTTTTGTTATCAGGTCATCCACTACGAGGTTCCACAAGATTGGGGATAATACTCCACCTTGTGGACAGCCCCTGGCTACTATGCCTCTAGTTGTGCCGTTTATGTCTAGTTGGATGGCCCTCTTTTCGAGTAGGGCTCTTATCCATTTGCGTAGTGTTTTTGGTACTACGTATCTGTCGAGCGCATTATCAATGCTGTTAAACGTTGTCTTGTCAAAGGCACCTTCAATATCTATAAAGGCTCCTAAGGTTGACAGTTTGTTGTTCAGATCATGTTCTATTTTGCATACTACAGAGTGGAGCGCTGTTTCCGTGGATTTACCCGTGCTGTATGCGTGTTGGTTTCGATGTATTGGTATGTGTCTCAGGGCTCCGTCTCTAAGGAAGCGGTCGCCGAGTCTTTCTAATGTTTTCAGCAGAAAAGATGTGAGACTGATAGGTCGAAATGATTTCGGCTGTGTGTAGTCATTCTTACCAGGTTTTGGTAGGAAGACTACCTTAACTTCTCTCCATATTAGGGGTATGTACCCATGGGCTATACAAGCTGAGTAAATCTTTACTAGCCATGGTATTATTTTTGCTGCTCCCCATTGTAGGAGTGCAGGAAAAATATTGTCTGTCCCCGCTGATTTGAAGGGTTGGAAGGTGTCGATGGCCCATTGAACCTTCTCATGTGTAACTATTTTGTTGGCTATCTCCCAGTCGGCCTCTGTGGGTAACCCACGAGGTTCTTCTGTCCATACAGTTATATCTGTGTTCAGAATCCTGCATCCTGGGAAGTGTGTTTCTATGAGTGTTTGGCTGACCTCTTTGTCATCAGAAGTGAAGCTACCATCGGCTTTCTTCAGTGAGCCCAGTGTGTGGCTATTGTCCTGGGCTAGGATCTTCCGGATCCTGGTGGCCGTGTCATACGTTTCTATGTTTGTACAGAAACGTTGCCATGATTGGCTGTCTTTTTTCCTTACAAGTTTCTTGTATTGGGATTGTGCTATCTTGTAATTATCCCAATCTTCTTCTTGTCTGGTGTTCATAGCTCTGTTGAATAGGTGCCTTAACCTTTGCCTTTTCTTTTCAAGATCAGGGCCCCACCAACTATGTTTCGGTGTTTGTTTTGTTTTCCGTCTTAATATAGGGCATGCTTGTTCGTAGCATGTCCTGATGTTATACGTCAAGTTATTAACGTTACTGTCTATTTGTGGCACATTTTGTATTTTGAGGTTGTCTGGTTCCCCTATGTGCCGTGTAATCAGTGTTTTGAACTGTTTGCTGTTAGTTTTCCGTGGGTTCCTACGGGGTGTTTCTTGTGTTTTGGTCAAGTTCAGTTCGAAGGAAATCCTTCTATGGTCTGAGAGCGAAGGTTCACTGCTCACATGCCAGTTTCTGACTTGATCCGTTATGTTGTGTGATGCAAGGGTCAGATCAATGATTGTCTGGTAACGGCTTGAGACAAACGTAGGCTCTGTTCCCCTGTTCAGTATGTTTAGGTTAGTCGTTAGTAAGTAAGATACTAATTCCTCACCTCTTTTGTTGTTTGTTGCACTCCCCCAAAGGGTGTGATGTGCGTTGCTGTCGACCGAGATAACAAGATCCGTATTATGTTCATCACAGTAGTTTACCAGGTCCACGACTTCCTTCGTGGGGATCCGGCCTTCAATGGGTAGGTATAACGAAGCCAGGACTATTGGTCTTGGCGCCTTCCCATCGATTTGTTGTATTCCGTTCTGTATTTTTACTGCTGTTAGATCTCTGAAACAGAACTGTGTTAGTAGTATCGCTGTTAAGCAGCGTGGTATGTAAATGCAAGTTCTGGGCGGCTCTTGCAAGCTGCTGTAGTAGATCTTACCATCGCAGTTGCCGAGGCCGCATATGCGATTTGCCCGGACCCACGGCTCTTGGATCAGGGCGATGGTCTCGGCCTCAACCTCCAGATGTCTTCGTAGTGTGGCCGTCGCAAGATGTTTGTGCTGGAGGTTGGTTTGGAGGACTTTTATTTTGTTTAAGGCCATCCTTAATGTCGTCCTTATTGTTGTTTGGTCTGAGGGACCATCTTTTCCAACAGCTCTTTGATGGTAAGAGCTGTTGAATCTGTTGAGTCTGAAGCGTCTGACTCCTGCGTCTCTCTCCATGCGGTGTTGGATGGAGGAGCCGAGGGTTCTTCCGTCAGCATTGCGTCGATGTTCTCGAGCACAGTGCTGACGGAAGGCACGGGGGTACCGACCGCGGGTTTATCTGTCATTTCCTCGGTCTGTCTGTCTGTTTCTGTGTCAGTTTCCTCGTCAGTCTTGTCTGTCGGCGCGTCAGTGTCCATGTTTGTTTGCATCTCTGGCTGGGGGGTCTCCACGGGCGGTACATCACTCACTCCTTCTTTGGTGAAGAAGCGGATGTATATTGAGCCCGTAGAGTATGAGACTTTCCTTCCTGTAGCCAGGATGTTGTCAATCTGTTCCTTAGGTATTCCCAAAACGAGGAATACTCCAGGAATCCTGCCTTGTACTCGTTTGTATGTATACAAGGCCCACGTTGAGACCTCATACCAGGGGTTTTGGAGGGACAGGATCTGGTGGAGTTTGCCTATATCCTCATCATAGTTTGGCACAAAAAGTGCCGACCTAACCCGCACTGGTACGTCTGCCTGGGCGATCAACGCAAGCCTTGTACCCTCCCGCGGCGACTTCAGCCGTGGAACGACATCACGTAGCCATGAGAGGGACTGTTCGTCTGTGCACCACATCTTAAGCACCCCCTCGCTCAGGAAAGCTCTCCCCTCGAAGGATGGCGCATAAGGTGCGGTGCCCGGTGTTGGCGGTTTGGTGCAAGCAGCAAAGATCTCTTTTTGTATTGAGCTCTGTATGCTGCTCGCCTCCTGTTGTGTCATGTTATTCCGAGGCACCAGCATAACCGCAAGGTGCGATTGCGACCGCAACATCAAGGTGCGATTTTGCCGCTCGTGCATATGAGCCTGCCGGGTGCGTCGGTCTGTCTGTTCTACGTCGCTTGTATTCCTCCCGGGGTGGGGTTGTGTCTTCGGGCCTACCGCGTTTTTGGTTGGGCTGGCCTGTCGACGGGCCGGGGTTTTTGGGTCCATCACCAGCCGCACCACTGCTCCGCCCTCTACAGTACGTGTTTGACCGGTGGGCGACAGGGTACGGCCGATGTTGGGCCGGAATGTTTTCGCAATCGGTAAAATGTACATGTCGGGTGTCCGCGGGCGGGCCTCGGCTGGTTCCCGGCTGAGCGGCGCCCACCACGCCCACGCTCTGGCTAGAGACGACGGTCTCCGCGGGCGGGCAGCGGCCCTGTTTGGGCGGCCGCCCACCTCCGCTTTGTCCATGCGAGCCTCTCTCCCGAGCGCGTACGTCCGCGGTCGCCGCCCCTCCGAGTTCCCGTCTTGGCCTGCCGCCACTTTCACCCGTAGGGAAGTCCGTCCGTCTTGTGCTTTTCCGGGTGGTCTTCCTTTTCTTGTATTTTTTCCTCTTGACTCTGGCCTCAACCAGTACCCATGGATTTTGGGCAGTGGGGGTCTCGGGGATGAGGAGCTAGGGAGGCCAGGTCAAGAGGTCTAGGGGTATGTGGGGATGTCCGTTTGTCAGTCCTAGTAGACGTGTGGGGCGGGTCCTTCGGAATCCGGGTGTCAGAGCTTGGGGTCAAAGAGGTAGGAATGTCCGTCGTGGTCCGTTCGTTTGCCTGTGGTTGTCGGGTGTGCATAGCACAAAGCGATTGTTGGCCCCCCCCAGAGTACGAGGGGCTGCCTGTGGCCCTGTCTCCGTTCTTTGCCGGAGGCAGAGCCACAGTTGGGGATTCTCCGGCTCCAACATGGGAGTCGGTACCCCTCTGGGGTAGTATCTCTTTACATATCGCTTTCATCTTTCCGAAGGTTTGTGTGGGTTGTAGAGTGTTAATGTGTGTACTAGTGTGTATGAGTGTATGTTTTATTTATGGGGACAGTAGGACTTAGGGTGGGGGTTATAGGAGGGGATCATGGACAAGGGTCTAAAGGATTCCAGCCAGCGTTGGGAGTGTCATTGGCTGAACCTCTTGTTCGGGGTGCCTACGACCGGACCACAGTCCGCATGTAGGCTGCGCTCCGGCCGCAGACAGACGCGGCTATCCACAACCTGCCGACCCGCCCGGTAGCATGAGGATGCTCCGCTAGAAGGTGATTAATGTTACGGGTCCACACAAGGAAGTGCCCGTACCCTCAATACACCCTCCGCGCCGGGTAATATGAATATTATAAAGAAACGAGATTATTTAATTTTTAATGAGCGTCAGTAAATTTCACATAGCTTCACAATAATGCTAATAGATGGCGCAGTCAGTAGGAGTTACGACTACGATCTATCCCAAAAACAGTTTTGCGTCGAGCATTATTGACCGAGCGAAGCGAGGTCTCTGAGTTTACTAGAGCGATTTGCACTTGTCCGTCCGTCCGTCCGTCCGTCCGTCCGTCCTTCTGTCAGAGCCTTATAACTTTTGAATTACTGAACGTAATTACTTCAAATTTAGGTATAATATGTAAACCAATGGCCTCCAGCCGAAAATGGCTTAAAAAGTTATAAAAATCTTTATTTCAGGGGGGCTCTCATAGAAGCGAATGCGAAGTAAAATTTTTTTTTTGCGATTCATAGGTTTTCTGTGTATCATTTTAAAGACAATTTGGAACAGAGTACAAACGTATTTTTTTTAATTTTTTTCCTAAAATTGACGAAATGGGGGGCTTTCAAAGTGGCGATTTAATACGCTCGCTTGAAGACCTTCTCTGGGAAAATTGGCTATATATTTTCAACTTGTACTTATTTTCTTACTTCACTTGTATCCTGTACTTGAACAACAAATACTAAAATTATATGAATATTATAAAGAAACGAGATTATTTAATTTTTAATGAGCATCAGTAAATTTCACATAGCTTCACAATAATGCTAATAGATGGCGCAGTCAGTAGGAGTTACGACTACGATCTATCCCAAAAACAGTTTTGCGTCGAGCATTATTATTTAGGTACATAATATAATAACATATTATTCAATTAAAATTATTCTTTAGTTAAATATCATTTTGTATATTTTCTATTCGCGTCGATAGATGACGATTTGTACAGATGTCCCTAACCCGTTTTCACTCGTTAGTACCTACATAATAATTCAATGTTTTCACTGACGTTCCCTAACCTTTACGGGCTACCTATGATATGTTATGTGATGATTTCTGTCAACTTCTTTATCACGATCCTGTACGGGACACCTAAAAGGACATTGGGACGGATGTTAGGACTTAGGATTGTGTTTCGGAGCTACCTACGTAAAGAGACTCCTACATAGGGGATGATTTAGGTATGTTTGGTGAAACCGGGCATAATAATAATGTCAGTTTTGGTCGTCATGTATCGATTGAATGAATAATCATGGGATACCGTTACCGCGAGGTCTCAGTTCGGGGCGAACCACTAGTATTTGAGATTATATTAATTTTTAGTGTAGGGTTCCGTAGTTGAAAGCAACTACGGAACCCTACACTGCGCGTGGCCCGACACGCACTTGGCCGGTTTTTATTATTATATTTTAGATTTCAGCAGAGTAGCACTAAAGTCTAAGCATAATCGAAGTTTTAGCTGTGTTGTGCTTAAATTTTTGTAAAGAAACTTAGAAGTAAGTAAGTCTTACACATTCCTCTTATCATCATCATCATCATCATCATCATCATATGAACCCAACAACTGCTCACTACTGAGCGCAAGTCTCCTCTCAGAGAAGGTTTATAGGCCATAGTCCACCACGTTGGCCCAATGCAAATTGGCGGACTTCACACACCTTTGCATTTAAGCATCCCTCTTATATTGGCATAAAAATGGCAGAACTGTGCAATTTTAGCTGTAAGTAAGTATTACTTTATTGAGGCAACCTTGGAATATATTAATTGCCAAGTAAATAGCGCAAATATGACTTAATTATGAATAATTAAAGCCAATTAGGAAAATGATTGATTGCCACTTGTAATGCAAACCGTGCTTAATATTATAATAATTACAAAATTGTGTGCCGAACACAACAACGTAATTAGTGGAGTTAATGGCCTTATTTAATCGCTTGGCTGAAAATAACCGATTTCAAATAATTTAATATAAAAAATTCTTTTTTAACCGACTTCAAAAAAGGAGGAGGTTATCCATTCGTCGGAATCTTTTTTTTATGCATGTTCACCGATTCCTTGAAAACGCCTGAACCGATTTGGAAAATTCTTTATTTGTTTGAAAGTGTATACTCCCCAGGTAAAATTTTATCGAAATCGGCCGAGCAGTTTTTAAAATATCGACAGTAAATTATGTATATACTTTCTATGGTGGCGCGGGAGTTTGAAGTCGGTTTTTTAAAAAGCGGAGAAGCGTTATAGGCCATAGTCCACCACACTAGTCCAACGCAAATTGGCGGACTTCACACACCTTTGAGAACATTATTAAGAACAGGAGACCTCAGTACTAACTACTATGCATACTGCTTCACAGAAAATAGCAGTGTAAGTGGAGAAAGGCCAACAAAATGTTAAACATGTGTAGAACATCTGGGTCTTCTGGTCTATGTAATAGAAACACTAATTTCAGTGATAGCTTTATCACTTCTTGGTACAACGCCCCTTTTATTATGATAAAAGGGGTGTGTATTAGAACAATGACACTTCTTCGGTAGGTAACTTTCAAGCAGCGCCAACTAGTTTGACGAAACTAAATTAAACGAATGAAAAGTGATAGGATAACCTTCATTGGCCAGTAAATTAAGCCGTTTTTTTGGTCAACCTCGCACTAAATTTCCGATCCAATTTTAATGTGTGTGTGTGTGTGTGTGTGTGTGTGTGTGTGTGTGTGTGTTCCGAAACGAAACGAAAAACCGGTTCATTAAATGGGCCATAAATCGTAAACGGTAAGTTTTACTAAAAAGTTTACAGGAAATAAAAAATGCAAAATTTTATTCTCTACAATAAAGGTTTGAATAACTTTTGCCCTTAAGTGGATAGTTTCCGAGATATCGGCCAAAAACTTTTTTTTAAGATTGCGATCGAAGCTCCACCTGGATCTGTCAGCATTTTGTGTTTTTGTGGTCAGTAAGTGACCCTTAACCTAAAAAAAATAAAATTGGATCGGAAACTTAGTGCGAGGTTAAATGCTTTATTTACTGGACTATTATGGATACGAGTCTATTGTACAAGTGCCTGCAGCCGAATAAACAAAAGGTCTCAAGTGCGTAGCTGCTTGTGTTCGGGCTGACCCGGCGGCCTGGCGCCCGGGGCACGTCGCGATTAGCCTTAATTTATAACAATTATCGCGAGCACAACCCAGCGCTACACCTGAGGGCACCCCTCGCTAATAGAGTAGCCGTAACGCTCGTCTCTTGTTCTTGTAGCTATTTCTTGAGTGCGCTATTATGGTTTATAATGGAGATATTCTCCTAGTCATTAGCTATCAGGGTGACGTTTTGGAAGCGATCAATGAAACGAAAGTTGAAACAAAAATACTTTAAGGTAATGGACATGGGAATTGGGCCATTTTTAGGGTTCCGTAGTAAACAAGGAAGGGTTCCTTGTATAGTATAGTTTCGCCATGTCCGTCCGTCTGTCCGTCCGTCCGCGGCTTAGCTCAGAGACTATTGGTACTAGAAATCTGTAATTTGACAAGGGTATAAATATCAATCACGCCGACAAAGTGGTGAAATAAAATTGTGAAAAATAATTTTTTTAGGGTACCTCCCCTACATGTAAAGTGGGGATGAATTTTTTTTTCACGTCTATCCCATAGTGTGGGGTGTCTTTGAATAGGTCTTTCAAAATATTGTGGGTGTTGGAACACCATTTTTCGATTCAGGGATCCGTTTGTGAAATATAATATTTTAAAGTGCTAAATTTTATTAGTCAAGTTCCCCCCCCCCCCCCCCCCCCCTCTGTCAGCTAAATGGTTGTTTATAGGATACATGAAAAAATTTATAGCTGTAGTATATACTAAGAATTTTATAGGAAATTTATCACGGCTAAGTAGGGTTCATAAGTTAAGGAGTTATAACTGTTCTTTTTAGGGTAGGTATTACACGTACACTAGCGGCACGCTATGATGGCCGGTTTGACACATTACAATTGTGATGTGGAATGTCAATTTATTCTCGAACAAAAAACAATTAAGTTTTGTTTTTGTACCTGATTAAATAGGTTTAATAAAACAAAAATGTATATGTTTATTTAATTTATTTGAACGAACTGAATATTTGAATGAAAATGAATATACATAAAATTGGCCCTCCATTTTGAGCTTCACGATCGAAATAGTTACGAAGGCGTATTACGAACTCACGTGTCTGACTATTTAGAACAGTTCTCTGCGTACGTTCGGTCATATCGACGAAATCCACAACAAAGGGCTTGAACAGAGTCCAAATTAACGAGCAAGGGTCAACAGTAATGCAGTATCAATATTTGGAATCCAAAGCCAGGTCAAAACTATATCACAATCGCATTGCACTGACAGTTTATACTTTTCGAAGCAACGTCAATTCGAAACTGCTTTGTTTTGCATTGAGCATTGACGCGAGTTTGCCGGAGGTAGTAGTTGTGCTAGCCAGCGATCCTATGTGACGATCGTATTAGATTCCATTTTTAAAAATTTTCAATTTAGAAAACCAAATGCCGAGTTGTGGTATATATCATATAAAAATAAAAATTTTACCTTTTGTATGAAACAGCTGATATTTTTTTGCGATTTCAGAGGTTTGTCCACATAGTGAAAATTGTTCATATTCACAAGTACATTCACCCCTTAAATGGTGCAAACTGATTTTTCTACACTTGTATACATTTTAGAAATCAATTTAATAAATAAATTTTGAGTCCTAAACCTAAAACTACATTCGATAAAATTTATGAATCTCTGCACATCACTATCGTCAATAAAGTAATACAATTATTTCCTTCAAAGTCGTTTTCAATTAATACGGAACTTCATGAGCGGACAAACGTCAAACCGGCCATCATAGCGTGCCGCTAGTGTAGTGTAGGTTGCATATTTTGTAGTATATTATAGTATTTAAACCATGGAACTCAAAAAATATTCAATATTCATTAATAAAATAAAAGCACTATTCTAGGTCAGCAATAATATTTGTGACGCAACCACGGAACCCTACACTGCGCGTGGCCCGACACGCACTTGGCCGGTTTTTATTTATACGATAATATTTATCATTTCAGTTTTTATTCATTTTGAATAACCATACTAAGCTATCGCGGAATCAAAAAGTTTGGAATTTTGAGAATATGTAGAGAAAATGGGTCAATTCGTCAACCTTAAAAAAAATTATTTGAAAGCTTTGACGATTTTAATCGACGATTTTCAACGAATAATCTCATATTACTATTCATTATTGTCTAGCCTTACAATTATAATATAAACCTTCGTATTATTTACGCCTCACTGATCTCTCCAAAAATCTCACTCTATTTTGATGATAGAGTAATTAAAAACGCATCAGTTTTGTTTTGATTTCGTTTAATTAGTGTTCTCACTTTAATTCAACGAATTAAAAGATAATCACGTTAATTCACGCAACTGCGATTGAAGGTAAAGAAGGGTTTAATAATAATATTTAGTTGTTACGCGACGTGCGTGCTTTACCGAGGCCTAGTCATGAAGAGTTTGAAAAGCAAATACAGGATGTTTGTTATATAGGTATATTGTGTGACTGTTCATTGTCAACATTGTTTATAGTTTATAACTATATAGTTAGAAACATACTTATCAGAAATGTAAAATTACGGAAATATAATATTATCTCAGAAAAAAAAAATTAAGCGAGTTGTCGACTCAAGTCAAATTCAAGTACTTTAACATTAACTTAAATGCCGAAGATTTTATAAATCCTCCGGTCAAAATAGACCAAAAAATAGTACTTAGTAAGGTTACAAAAATTTGCATACAGCTGAAAATTGTTACCAATGTTCTGATCACTATTATATAAATGAAATGTAAAAGTTCCCCATCGATCCCACCCCTGTAATAACATACATACGTTATACTTCATCATAGACAATTTTATTAATTTTCTGTGAAGTGTATAGATAAGTAGGTCCCTATAAAATTAAGACTGATACCTACAGACCGAACTATCACTCTGCTCAGAAACAAGATAGAGTTAGACGAAACAGATTTAAGAGAGAACATATTTGTGTCTCAACTCCGAGCCAAGCTAGAGCACGCCCAGATAGATTTCTAAGTCTGCATCTGCTCAGCCATGCACATGATAGATTGATAGATGCTAGATATCTTTTAGTTTAGTTTTCCTCGTGTCCCAGATAAGCGAGCTCCCTCTATATGGCGTAGTACGGCGGTGGTTTTTTATCGGTCAGTTATTAATGAGTGAGCGCAGTGCGGGATGAGGGGGTGGGGAGCGGGGGGAGGCGGCAGGTCAGTCGTTTCCCAGGAGGGCTGGGACGAATCTGTGCGAGGACTGACCGGCCACAGGTGAGGTGCAGGGATGCGAGAGGTGCACGGCGATACCTTGATGGGATAAGATGTAGAGTTTGAAACAGCAACGACTATTAGGTTTTGTCTTACAAAGGATAGAATTAAGTGGCAGAAGCTGTAGGAGACCTATTATAATTTATACCCGATGAAAGGGAGAATACCTACCTTTCTAATGCTAATATTAAGTTACGTCGTGTAACTCGGTTACACGGTTAGGTCGGTTAAGTGGCGGCGTTAAATTGGAATTCATATTATAATATTATGTAACGGCTACTATAACATTAGGTTAAATGATTAAACTGTCTAAATAGTACTTAATTTTGAGGAAATAAATCCTTACTAATATTATAAATGCGAAAGTGTGTGTTGGTTTGTCCTTCAATCACGCCGCAACAGAGCAAGGGGTTGACTTGATTCTTTACATGGGTATAGTTGAGGACCTGGAGAGTGACATAGGCTACTTTTTATCCAGGAAAATCAGTCGTCGGCATCAGCTAGTAAATAATAAAGAATAATTTAATTAGACTTTAACGTGGACTTAATGTCAGAGTGATGCTTATTCAGCAAGTATCAGAGTTTGATTTTCACCGAGATATTCTAATTTCCATTTTCCATCGAGTTTTTAATTAAGTAACTGGGTGGGGGAGGTGGGATAATGGGTTAGCGGTCTATATAAATTGGATAAAAGATGTCCCTCTCATGTCTCAAGAGAAAACTCTATGATTTTCCCATCTCAATTCGATTCTAATTACACAGTTGCACCATCCCTAGAAACGGACTATCTCATACATTTTCATAAGCCGCTCCTTGCTGGCAGGCCGTGGAAAAACGCGGCGACGCGCGACTTGTCGCGTCGCGTCTTAATTGTCGCCATTCCCAGCCGCGGCGAGAACCGCGCGGTTCACAGAATCCACTCAATGACATTTTTATACGTCCATTGAGCTTGCAGTAACCGTCGCATAGGAAACTGACCACCGGAGAGGAAAAAATACATTTTTCTAAAGATTTAATGAGCCTCATATCGACCGGCATCGCCTATCGATAGCGATCGCTATGACTGATGATCAAGTTTAGTTATTCTCGACGGAAAATATTATCGTGTTCGTAAAATAAGTACAGAAAAATTGGCCAAGTGCGAGTCGGGCCTCGCTCTTTTAGGGTTCCGTTGAAAAAAAAATTAAATAAAAATATTTCCCCCATGGAAATATTTTAATTTAATTTTTTTAATTTAATTTAATTTTTATTATTTGTTGTTATAGCGGCAATAGAAATACATAATATGTGAAAATTTCATCTGTCTATCTATTACGGTTTACGAGATACAGCCCGCTGACAGACGGACGGACGGACGGACGGACAGCGTAGGCTTAGTAATAGGGTCCCGTTGGTACCCTTTGGGTACGGAACCCTAAAAAGCATAGACGAATGATATTATTATATTTACTAGAGGTTCATTTGTCAAAGAGAAAAAGTGATCAGAATGCACTTTCCTTAAAGAACTTTGATGGGTCAGTAATCTTATTCAACGAAATTCCACTGAGGGTTGGTCAAATTTTTTCGACTCTTATTTTACATGTTCAGGAAAAATAATTGGCTGTCTGTAAAGTGTCGGTTTACGGAAGATAGTTTTACGTGATGACGTCATAAACACTGATGAATAAATGTGTCACATAAGCCAACGCTTGGGCCGATTGTGCCTTTCTATCGCTTGTTCCGCGCACTCGCTTGCACGCTCAGGCTCAGGCGGAACGTGACACTTTTTCGTACGTGTCACGGTGCGTGCAGCCGGTGTTCATCGATTTATAAGACGTTATCATGTCAAAAGGGTTTAGTATAGTAAAGTACCTAAGTATCCATCCAAAAACCAAGTGAATCTATTTGCTCATTGGGTGAGTGATTGAAGGACAGACAACTTTCGTATTTGTTATATTATATTAGGCTTCTTAGCAAATCAACTTTCTATGTTTCACCAATTGCATTGACAAAAAGTTTAGTTTAAGTAGTCGGTAAAATAAATTATTTTCCATCGGCATATTGATCACTTTTTGTGCTGCATATATATACGTATTCTAAAGCGCATAAAATAATGATTTCATCTCAGAGACATTAGATTTATCCGTAGAGCGGCTAAAAGGAATATTTCTTCCAGTAATCCGAAGTAGCCAAAGGGCATTTTTCTGTAAGACTGAACAGTTTATGGGACCTGGGTGTATTTACGCATTCAATTATAAATTGTCCCAAACGCAAAATCTAATTTGATACATTTTAATGGCTTCGTTTATACACTTTAAGGTACGGGAACTTAAGTAGTAATACTATCCATAACACTTTAACCATATTTTTTTTAGTTCGTATGACGTAATGTCAAGGTGCTCTTTTAACGATAAAGTGAATTAATTAATGCATTTTATTCATTGAAAAACAAATATAAAACAGTGCTTTGTGTTGCTTGTTAAAATTATAACAAAATGAGCTTCTTTTTCTTGATTTATTTTGACCCTTTGTCCTATCTATAGTTACAAGTTTTAAATATTGATAACATTATCAAAGGCGAGGCGGGCGCGGCGCGGTGATAAAATAATACGCGCTAGATCGCGCCGCCCGTCTAGACATGCGTTATGGCACTTTTTACTGTCACTCCGTTGCGACATTCCCTCCCACCCGCTCAACTACATTCGCCGAAGTAGGATACATACAAAAAGACAAGTAATTATTATGAACATATGCTTGAGTGTATAACAGCTATACTCTGTTAGTGTGGGTTATAACTTATAACAGACTTACCTAAATGTGTTAGGAAGTGAGTGAGTTGAGACCACCCACTAGGTGGACCGAAAACATCAGACGAGAAGCAGGGAGCCATGGGATACAGGCATTGCAAGTTGCAATTTGCAAATTGAATTCAACAGCAATTGCAAGTTGATCAAACTTGCAACTCCCCGAATAGAAGACTAACCACTAGGATGTCACTGCTGAAAGTAGTTAGTTACATAATTATAGGTATTATGGCTTACAACGTGTGCAAAGTGATACGTATAGAGTGTAATAGAACCTTCTAGAGAGATATACTGTGTATCTTGTCTCATAAAACATAATATGTAAAATGTGTGCTAGAAATAGTTTTTAGCAACGGAATGTTATTATTGCATGAGTACTGAGTAGCTGTCGCGAGCCGCGAGTTCAGAGAGCGAACGAATAAAAACTCGATATATGCTAATTGTATTGCATTCATATTATACTAACGTCTCATATGGCACTGCAGACCAGCAACATTGCGGATTTACATAATTGACACGACTGTATGACCTTCTCGTGACGTGACCAAACTAAATTGATGTATCCATTGCGTTTTAATTTAGAACGTGTGTATCTGTTGTATGGTTTAAATAAGTAATGTACGCTGTAAACAATTTGATGTCGTGTGGTGTACAGGTGCGTTCGCACGCAGTGAGGGTCGGTTCCCACGGCCCTTTTGCCCTTACCTGCTCGCGGTAATTAATCCGTCTCAAATGAGTTGGAATTATGCGACATCCAGTCAATAAATATTCCAAACGCCCCTTTATGTTCCATATTTAGCTATTACCACATTGACGATTGTAAATGCGAGTAAATTATGTATTTGTTAAGTACTAATCTGACAAGTGATGCTAGATTTTACAAGATGGTTGGGGTCTAAAAACTAACTAATATACCTCAGTGTTGTCCGTGTCTTGCACGTTTACTTTGACGTGCGGCTATCAATTATAAGAGTTTCGTCAAAATCAGAATAATCAAGTAATTACCTCGAGACCTGTCCGCGAAGACAGATAATATCTATCTGCGTTCGCAGACTAAACGCAGCCAAGTGCAAAAAGTAACTTTAGAGGTAACTGGAGGTGCAAAGTGGTGCGTACAGTTAAGTATCTCGGTTTCCATTCAACCAATTTCGATTCGGTTCGGTAAGAAGGCTCAGGGTCGCTCAGCGGGCGATGGAGAGAGCTACTCTCGTATTCCTGCGAGATCAAATCAGAAATAGGAGATCCGCAGGAGAACGAGAGTCATCGCTGAAGTGGTATGTGCAGGGCATAAGTATAAATCGAAGAACTGAGAATCTTTTAAGGGTTCTGTAGTAATTTCTATCTCTTTCTTTAAATCTTAGACTATATAGTATTAGAATGATATGCTACAGTAACTTCGCAGATTTGTTATGGTAAGTAATAATATCCTAAAAACTTCAGAAAATTGACCATTTGTGACTTAGTTGTGTTCGACAAGAGAGCCGCGGCTAGCCAAAACAGGCAATGTTGCTCCCTCGTTAACGATAATGTTATCGGCGATACAGCCAACAGCGACAGTTGACGCGAGTGCACTGGCCACTGGACTGGCCGTCCGCCCGCAACCAGTGCACAATACTGATATGGCGAGTGGCGACAGCGGACGCGCCCGGTGCTATGATTGCATAAAGAACACATTTCATATTCTATCATTCAGTCGTTAACGAGCTGATTTAGCACACAGATAGTGGATTTTGTATTAATACCTAAATATTCACTTCTTTCTTCCATCGTTTTCAGTCAGTACACATTTAAATTTAGAGTAAAGCAGCACCATCTATCTTTATGTATGGTACAGACATAAGGTATATTTTATATTATGTACATAATATATTTATGTATGTGCTAAATTTCTTATATAATTTTGTTTTTGTAGTTTATTATATAATTAAGTATAGTATGTAGTATTATATTATATTATATTGTACTGTCGAGGGAAGCTGGATGAAATCTCTACTTAGAAATAAGCTTCACCTTTGTCCACTAATTTTATTATATGTACAGAATAATAAAAAGGAAATAAATAAAAATATTCTTCAGGCAAACGATTCCAGTGGAATAAATACTTAAAACCCCTGCTTTACAACCATCTATTACCTCAAAATTCATTCTTGGACACTAACTATCAGTAATAAATAATTTCGAAACTGTGGATGGTAGGTACCTAACAGACCCGAAGCTCGAATAAAAGTGTCGTTACAAAGTATAGAGCCTTAACTCTTAATTAGGAGTTATAAATATTGAGTCGGCAGTATTAGCATCGAGGTTTGAGGCGGAGGCAAAAAGTCATGTCGTTAACGCCCAGAGGAATCCATCACATGAGGCACCTCGCTGTCGAGTGGTGAGTGTGCTTCTACACGTCACAAATCAGATATCACTCACGAATAGAAAGTGCTGAAATGCCATAATTAGGGTTCCGTACAAAAATGGTAAAAATGGAACCCGTATATGGTGCGAATTTCTCCGTCCGTCCGTCCGTCTGTCACAGTCGATTATTTTAGTAACTATTAAAACTATCGACATGAAATTTGAAATAATTGGATATAATAGTGGCCCAATATCATTGGAATAAAAAAAAATTGAAAATTATTTTTAGTTTAATTAAAAAAGGGGGAAAAATCGGGGGTTTGAAATTTCAAAGTAAGATTAACGATACCTATATATTCTAAAACAGATTTTTATTTATTTTTATACATAATATCTAGTTTTTGATTAAACGTGCAAAATGTCGTAAAAGTATAAGAGGTTTATGTATATTTTACAGGAAAAATAAAACCAATGCTCTAACTAGCATAGTTTTTTGATATTAACAATAAACCTACAAACAAAGTTAACCATTAATAAAAACAAAAAAAATATTAATTAGCAAATTAATATAATATTATCGTTTTACTTGAATATTTTTACTTCTCGAGTACGGAACCCTCGGTGCGTGAGTCCGACTCGCACTTGGCCGTTTTTTTTATTTAAGAACGTCATGACTACATCAAATATTGGAAAAGTTCATCCAAGGAAGGTTCACCTCCTTTACTTTTCTAAGGCACGATACCAAGATATTTAATTATACCTATTACTAATAATATTAATTATCACTTGCTTTAACGGTGAAGGAAAACATGAAGATCATTCGCCTGAGAGTTCTCCATAATGTTCTCACAGGTGCGCGAAGTCTGCCAATCCGCAGGCTAATTGTACTATGGCCAAAACTCTTCTTATTCTAAGAGGATACCCATTACCCGTGATCTGTAGTGGACCGGTGATGGGTTGATGTTGGTGATGACCAGCAAGCCCCATATGACATTTAAAACCATAACAACAAATGAACTTTCGGCCAAAACAGTTTTTGTATGGAGAGGGAGGCGTCAAATGTATTTCACGTGTATTTCCAATGATACTTTGGATTTCTTTCAAATGTTGTTCTGATTTTAAGAAGAGGCAAAAATAGCTAAGTTTGCAAATGATTTAGGTATTATTTATTGTAATCTTTTATATTCACAGATAACTTAAATGAATTATCTGTAGGTGAAATCAATTTTATCATTTTGTCCTGTTTATTTTTGCAACACCTTTCTTAGCGGTTGCCCACTACCTTAGCTAGTTGTTACGTATGTCTAATAAATAATCAGCCGCTAGTTCTCTGTACCTATTGATAAGCACTCGATAGATAAGTTCGTCACTGAACGCCTTTTAAAGGTTCACAGATGTCAATATCTTCAATCTGAGATAAGAGGAGCCAGCAATTTCCATGTAAGTTAATTAACATTAAGACAATTAATCGAATATGGTGGTCGCTACAATATAAATGATAGTCGGTCCGTTTGTCCGTATCGCCGGGCTTCTCTCTGTGACAGCTTGCAAATGCGCACGCGATTAATGCGGCCTCGACATGCAAACCACTGCACTGCTTGAACTTGCAATCTTTTTATATCTGTATCTTTTACCTTTTAGTTCCAGCGAGTGGTGAAAGGTATCTATTTTTGCATTGAAATGGTTATTGATATACAAAACGCATCTAAATATTTTATCGAATTCTCTATTTCAATACTTACTTACTGTTAAATTCCAGTAACTGTATCTATAGGCTTTATAATCGTAATTCTGTATAGATTCACTAGAAGATTCGAAAGCACTTTGTAAAAGTTTATTTTAATAAATAAATAATTATTCTATTCTATCCTATTCTAATGTGGTAAACTAGTTTTTACGAAAATAGTAAAATACTTTTTGAATAATAATTGAATGTAAAATAGGTACTTAATTATTTTAATATGGAATCTCCTGTATACATGTTCTTAGGTTCATCATCATTACCATCATCATTGCATTGCATCAGCAACCCATCAACGGCTCACTACCGAGCGCAGGTCTCCTCTCAGAGAACGCGGTTATATAGGCCATAGTCTACCACGCTGGCCCAATGCGAATTGACGGACTTCACACACATTCAAGAACATTATGAAGAACTCAGGTGTGCAGGTTTCCTCACGATGTTTTCCTTCACCGTTGAAGCAAGTGATATTTAATTGCTTAAACGCACTTGACTCCGAAAAGTCAGAGGTGCGTACCCAGGATCGAACCTGCGACCCCCCGACTAGGAGACCAGTGACCACAGTCCTAACCACTAGGCTATCACTGCTTCACAGAAAATAGCAGTGTAAGTGGAGAAAGGCCAACAAATGTTAAACATGTCTAGAACATCTGGGTCTTCTGGTCTATGTAATAGAAACACTAATTTCAGTGATAGCTTTATCTATTTATTTAGGTTCTTCACCTGTTCTTAGGTTCAATGGGTAGTAAATATAATTCGTCTATGGGTTCAATCCATGTCTTTGGTTTTGACATCAGCGATTCGTACAGTTCAGTGGGTACTTAGTTAAAAACAAACAGCGCGCTCGTGTGTGTGCGCGCATGTTTTTGCGCGCGGCGCGTGATGAATGGCGGCGCGGCATGCGAGTGTTGTTGCTCGCCATTTCTTTGTTTCCTCGCCACGTTGTTGATCGCTATGCATACTGGCCATCTGAATCTGTTATTTCTTAGGTCCCTAGCATATCTGCGCCGCAAGACCGTAGCAGCGAAACCGCTGAATCTCTGGAATACATCGATGCTCCGGACGAATGAATCTGCGGAACAGAAGCGAAAAAGCATCTTCTATTTTGGAACCAAGTTCCTTTTCGGACGGTTTAGCGTTAGCGGATTGAGGCTAGCCGGAAAAAAGTGTAAGAATTTTTCGTCACGACACAAATTGTTACCTTCTTTAATACACGCGTTACATCAATACTTTGGTGGCGTCACGCAATGACAGTATCAGTTCGGGGGTTCGAATCCCTGACTTCAGATTATTATTTTTTATTTTATTCTTATTTCTATTCTTATTTTTATATATCTTGACTCTCACACCCGCGTACAATATAAATACATATAAAACCAAAGGGAAATATAATAAACATAAATATATACACATATAATAAACTTACACATCTTCTTCTTCTTCTTCTTTATCAACCGATAGACGTCCACTGCTGGACAAAGGTCTCTTGCATGGACTTCCACAGACCTCGGTCTTGCGCCGCCTGAATCCAGCGGCTCCCTGCGACTCGCTTGATGTCGTCGGTCCACCTGGTGGGGGGTCTGCCAACACTGCGCTTCCCGGTGCGGGGTCGCCACTCCAGCACCTTGGGACCCCAACGACCATCAGCTCTTCGAACTATGTGCCCCGCCCATTTCCACTTCAGTATCGCGACTCGCTGAGCTATGTCGGTGACTCTGGTTCTCCTACGGATCTCCTCATTTCTGATTCGATCCCGCAGAACAAACTTACACATACATTACATAAATAAATACTTGTAGCGGGCGGAGGATTACGCCCCGGCAGGGAAGACCAGACGGCCGGGGGTCAGGGCGACAGGCTGAGAAACCGACGGACTATCCTAGCCGAGTCCAGCAACACCGCTTTCTGCATCTTGGCCGCGAGCGAACTGCCACGGAACCCCAGCCGCCTCAGATGGTGAGCGAGGCTGACTGGGATCAACCCATTCGCAGAAATGACGATTGGGATGATTTTAGTGGACTCCACATGCCACATGCTGGCAACCAGCCAGATCTAGATACTTTCGTTTTTTCTCCGTCTCCGCTCTCACGAGGTTCTTATTTTTATTATTAATTTATTATTATTTAAAATTTAGTAATGATATTTGGTAAGAATTAAAAATAATTTACTTACACTTGTTCACGCACACTTTACGCCGACTAATGTCTTTAGGAGTGAAACTATCGGTTCGGGGGTTCGAATCCTGGCTTCAGATTATTATTTTTTATTTTATTTATTTTTATAATTAATTTATTATTAGAAAGAACTTCGTTCTAGCCGAACGTTCCACGACACTCAACTTTTTTTTAATAAAATACTTTTATGTTCATTTCTATTCACGGCGGCGGCTAGACAAGGGAATCGCCGAAATTGTGTGGACGGGAGATCAACAAAACGGGCAGTTTTCTATGATACAATCGATTAGTCAATGCGGGAGCTTCAGCGGTTCCGCTCTTTATATTTCGTGGCGGATGTGTTCTAAAGGCTTAACAAATATTATTTTAAAGCTTATTAGGAACTAGTAGGGCGCGTGGGTGCGCGGCCCGCAAGCGGACCGCGGTTTTTCTATCGTCAAGTGGACTTTCAGGTCTTGATCATTTTCTATCAAAAAACCACTCTTCTATCTTTTATACTCTCCGAGATAGACACCGTTGAAGTTTGTATGGCCGCCATCTTGAATCCGCCATTTAGGATTTTTTTCAGCTCACTGCCAATTGGATGAGGTTTCGAGTGACTTTTGTTCGAGCACCCCCACCTATCGTCATTACCATGGCCGTGCTCCTCACCCACCTTCCAAACCCTCGATCATCATATCTCATCATTTGTCAGAATGAGAATTCTTTTATAAAAACAAATTTTGAAAAGAAACCGTATCAAAGTCTTGCATAGTTCTCAGCTTCAAGTCTATTCAATATTCGCCATATATTTTGTATGGAGAAAAAAAAATTCCGCCATGTTGGATTTTTTTCTATTCATCAAATAGATCTTTGGGTCCTGATCATCTTTTGCCAAGAAACCACTCTTCCATCTTTTATACTCGCCGAGATAGATACTGACGAAATTTGTATGGCGGCCATCTTTTTTCCGCCATTTTGAATTTTTTTTCAGCTCATTGCGAATTGGATGAGGTTTCGAGTGACATTTGTTCGAGCACCCTCCACCTATCTTCGATACCCTGACCGTGCTCTTCACCCGTCTCCGAAATCCTCAATCATCAGCTCTCTCCATAATTTTCCTCCGAATGAATTTTTGTCTTCTATACGAAACCATAAGTGAAAAAAAAAATTTTCATACAAAATTTTACAGGAGAGGTGATCAATCAGTCAGTGAATCAGTGAATCAGCACGAACAGCTATATATATATTAATGTTTTATTCGTTCTCTTAAGTACTTTTATAACAATAACATTAATAATTGTGGTTATGCTCTACTTTTATTTAAATGGTATCTTTTTAAATGTCCGCCGGATAAAAATATTTAACGATAAATTCTCTAAAAATATTAAGTACGTCTCTGTTAAACTGATAGTGATTAATCTAAAAAACTACCAAGGTACTCGCACTTACATAATTATACGTTTTAAAAAGACGTATCACTTACGTTCTATAGTCGTATTCTATGTAATTTTTTACCAGCAAAGGTAATTCTCGTAAAAAAAATTTCGGTGATACATTATTAAAAGTAAAGTAAAGTAAAAAGTAAGTAAAGTAAAAGTAAGAAAATTGACAATAATTATTGACCATTCTTACTTTTACTTTACTTTCATTACGAGTTTGCAGGATGTCAAGTCTTCTAATCGGTAATGGTAATATCTCAGCATACGATTAGAGGCTGACATAAAATCCTCTATTGCTATTACGACAACCACATAGGTAATAAAATAGCTTGTTTTAGGTGTCTTTTATAAAACGCGAATAGGCCGAATAGGCTCTCCGAGTTTTCAGTTCACAAAGTAAAGCCTTCGCGCTTTTCTAAACTCCTGCGGAGGTGGACTATTTGTTAAAATTGCATTGTGGCGAGGGCGGGCGAGGGCGGGCGGGCGGCGAGTGGCGGGGCGCGGGGCGGGGGCCAGGGCCGGCACCTGCCGCAATATCCTATTTATGAATAATGTTTTATTCTAACAGCGTGCGACCCCCCGCCCGCCCACACCCCGCGCCCGCCCCGCGACGCCTACCGCCTGTAGGGTTGAGAATATATGTACACTTTGAATACGTATTTGCATATGTGTTACCATTGAAATATACGATATATTTGCATAACCCGTACAAAACGCTGCACAATACCATTGAAGCGCAGAGAGTCGTGGATCTGTGGTCGTGGATAAATAATAATATTGAAATTGCGCCTTTGAGAAGATTCTCAAATATATCTACTTCAGTAATGCATTCTAGAATTTGAATCGTTATTGTTCACAATTATCCTAAAATGTACAAATAACTAGTTTTTGCCCACAGCTTCGTCCGCGTGGAGTTAGGGTTTTCAAAAGTCCCACGGAATCCTTTATTTATCGAGGATAAACTGTAGCCTATGTCACTCTCCAAATCGTCAGCCATTTCTACCGATGCAATAAAATCACATCGATTCGTAGCTCCGTTGCCAACCAACTTCAAACCAACAATCAAACGCACTATCGCATTTATATCTAATATTAGTAAGTAGGTATATTATAGCAAGGAGGATGAAACACAAAGCTTTTCTATTTTCTTACATAGTCAAAATAAAATTCACCAACTACCTAAGTGGACATTTAACGGAAATATAAATAAAACGGTCAAGTGCGAGACAGTCTCCCGGTGCGAGTGTTCCTAGGTGGTGAAGTCAACCTAACCAAACCTACCTATAATACCTACCTAATAATATTTGGTTAAATTATTCAACCGTCTCATTACAACTTTTTTGTATCCTATAACTTTTGTTGATATAGTTTTATAGTTCATTTAAAAAAATCTGTGCTAGGTAGAGACAACGTATTATTTTTCCTTGACATTTTCAGATATCTCTATCAACTCTTACTACATACTTTACTTTGGTGATAAACGGTAGATATTTTTCTATTTCAATTTTCTGTGTGTATTACAGTCATTAGTAGCTACTGAAACAAGCAGTTTTAGTTGTAACTTTATGGTCAAAGTCACACAATAACGATTTCTTTTTCACCATTTTGGTAAGTAACGCTAAAAACAAGTCTTACGCAACCATTGCCTATAAAGGTTAAATAGGAAATGATTTTAGTAATAAAAATATGAATCATACGTGTTTCCAGTACTTATCATCGCTAATAGCCGGCGGATATATTTTATAGGGCAACTTTCGCCACTGCCTGCCGCCTTCCACCGCGCGGTCCCCGCCAGCAACTCCGCCAATAAATCCACATTCCTCAAAATAACGTTTGTAGTTAGCTACTCTAGCTACAGTAGCTACAGCGAGCGAGTGGCAGCCCTGCTCGCTTTGTTTTAGCGCGGCAGCGGAGAACAGCAGTATGCCAACTGAGATTATTCATTATTATTATTTGTATTATATCCCGACTACACACTGTTTTGTGTTTAGCAGTATCTATATTTGTTCATTGATAGTCACTTAAATGCATTTTTATATAATTAAGGTGTTTTGGGCTATGTCCGTGTCCTCATATGAGGTCGTGACACGTCTAATAATTATTGAGTTAAGTAAATACAAAACATGAGCTTTAGATTTTAGACTTACTACGTGATAATTATAATTTACTTGCAATTCGGGTACGTACCACCAGTCCACCACGATATTTGTTTTAGTTGATGATGTCGTTATTTCGACATAGCAGCATAGATCGTCGTTGCCACGACCACGATCCATGCAACTGGGACTACATGCATAGACTGAAATTTTTTGTTATATGTACGAAGCTACTCATTTTGTTCATTATAAAGTTTTTTGTTGTCCAAACGTAGATTGCACAAATTAACGTAAAAATTAGAATAAATAAAAAAGATTTTATTGGAACAAAATGCTTTTGCAAAATTTTCCTCGAATGTTACATTTCAGTAGTCTGTGAGCTCGCCGGCTCGGTAGGTGGGTGTCGCGGACACAGTTTAATTAATGGAATAACTCTACCCGTAGTGTTCGGCGCAACCCCCCGCGACCCACCCGCAACCCCCCGCAAGCTCCTCGCAACCCCCTGCCGCCCGCCCAGCCATTACTAATGCATTCCTATCATATTATTATAGCAACTATGATTTTACATGCATAACGTCTTTCTTAGTTGTAAGTACCTACTTTATCGAACAATTACTTGGCTTACGATTTAAATTAATATAAACCTAACCTAACGTGAGAACCAAAGTCACAACAGAGCTCAGTGAGTCGCGAAACTGAAATGGAAATGGGCGGGGCACATAGTTTAAATAACTGATGGTCGTTGGGGTTTCAAAGTGGAAACCCCCACTAGGTCGACTACTGGAGTCGTTGGGAGCCGCTGGACAACGTGTCATATCTGTGGAAGTCCATGCGAGAGACTATTATCTAGCAGTGGATGTCTATCGGTCGATAAAGAAGAAGAACCTTATGTACATACATATAAGTACGAATAAAACGACGTTTTGTAACGTTAAGAAATTCATTCATTCGATTCGACTCGTTTGGTCGCAATAGGTTTCAGTCGTCCCCGCCAGAAAACCGCAGCAATGAAACGAAGGGGTGAAAGATGCAACGTCAAATATCTGCATCGGAACAGGCCGTTTTCCTAAGGTTTGTCTTCCGCCTAACAGAAGTGACAGTGCCCTTTCTGGCACAGGACTTATCTACACAATGCTATATATTTAATTTTATAATTTATGCAATCTATAAATTTTTTGCGTTGTGAAACCGTAAAACCCTTAGGAAGAATTTCCAAAATTATAGGAAAAGTTGTATCCATAGCACAGTCATGTGAAAATGTCAAAATATAAAAAGATCCGCGCAACATCACATTAGAGTCCTAACCTACCTATTACCTATTAGGGTATTAGGATAGGTTAGGACTGCTTGACCTTTTTTAACACGGCGAATATTATTTCGTACATAGCTACTCGTAGTTAGTTTCTATAAATCATTTCCCCTTGTACTAAGCGAAAACTTTTGCTAGGAGTTCCTACGACAGTGTCTAATGAAGTGGGTCAAGTTTGAACCGTAGACCTTTCGGTTTCCAGTCCACCGGGCGAGCGCTGCGCTATTAGAGTCTATTAATTAATGAACTATTCTTGAAGTGCCGAGCGCTGTAACTCATTCCCACCGAGCGACGCGAGCAGCATCATTACAACACGAGAGCGGTAAAACGCGCGTAACTTCAGTAATTAAATATTTTCCGATACGTTCGCAGAATTCAGTTTGTCTCAGCGAGCATGTTTGTGTAAAGTCCTGCATTATACACATAGCATTTATACAAGGTTTTTGTGATGTTTTGTGCTGTTGCATTTACGAGTAGAATCACTTAAGATATCATCTCTGAATACTTAATAATATTATTACACTAGCGGCACGCTATGATGGCCGGTTTGACACATTACAATAGTGATGTGGAATGTCAATTTATTCTCGAACAAAAAACAATTAAGTTTTGTTTTTGTACCTGATTAAATAGGTTTAATAAAACAAAAATGTATATGTTTATTTAATTTATTTGAACGAACTGAATATTTGAATGAAAATGAATATACATACTTTATATGCACACAAGAAACATATGAATACAAAAGATACCAAAAAAGGTGCCACAAAAGGCCATAATTAATCAGATTCGTCCATACTACTATTTTCACTGTCGTCACTGCTATCATCACCTACATTAATAATTATATGTTCGTTTTCTATAATATTATCTATTTTCACATCTCTTTCATAATCTTCCCTTATTAATTTAACAGTTCTATTCACAACCTTTTCCCAGTCTCCTTTAGTCACATGTTCACAAGCTTCTTCTAATAATTTTAGCATTTTTTTTGTGGTAAATGGGGGTTCTGTATTGTGTCTTGCAGCATATCCCTTAATTTGAGCCCACACCAACTCAATCGCATTATACTCACAATGGTAAGGCGGTAACCGTATAACTCTGTGCCCATGTTCTAATGCTATTTCGTCAATGACGTATCGGATCTTGGTTGGTTTGTTTTCTTTTAAAAGACGTACTAATTCCGCTTTTAACATATTCATGTTTGCATCTACGCCATTTTTACGAAGCCATGCGACGATATCAGCTTTCTTTTGGGATTGGGCAGGTGGCTTGTCAATTTGCATCGAGTGGATGGGGCGTTGTCCATAATTATAATAGATGGTTCAGGGAGGCTACACAACATTGAGGTAAACCATTCAGTAAACTTTTCTCCATTCATGTCTTCATGATAGTCTCCAGTGGTTTTTGACGCAAAAGCCATGAGAGAACCTTCGACAAACCCGTTGATGGTTCCGGCGTGACAAATTATAAGTCGCGATCCTTTTCCTACAGGAACTTTGGAAGTAGATGCTGCTGTGTCATCGTTCCAAGAACGGCCTACAGTATGGTTAGCATTAAGCCATGTTTCATCCAAGAACACAACATTTTGCCAATTTTTGATTTCTTTCACTTGCCGTAAAAAAGTATACCTTGCCATCGCTATATCAAATCTTTCCATCAATATTTTGCGTTTGTTACATTTTTTGTATCGAAATCCAATGGTCTTCAAAATCTTCGTTAAAGAACTTTCCCCACCGAAGAATAATCCAGCTTCCTTCAGTGAATGCACCAACTTTTTTCTTGTTGGATACTCCTTCTGTAAATAGTAGCCGTAAACATGTCTTCGGATAGCATCGGCATCAAAGCCTATGACTGGTTTTGCTCGTTTTCTCTTTTTTGGTGTGTGAAGTTTATTTTCTTCTGTGCCAGTCTCGCCATATTTTTTTTTAGTTATCCGTCTAACAGTTCGTTGTCCAATATTAAGCGCATCAGCTACGCGTTCAACCACTGACGTTATAGGTAAAATTGGCCCTCCATTTTGAGCTTCACGATCGAAATAGTTACGAAGGCGTATTACGAACTCACGTGTCTGACTATTTAGAACAGTTCTCTGCGTACGTTCGGTCATATCGACGAAATCCACAACAAAGGGCTTGAACAGAGTCCAAATTAACGAGCAAGGGTCAACAGTAATGCAGTATCAATATTTGAAATCCAAAGCCAGGTCAAAACTATATCACAATCGCATTGCACTGACAGTTTATACTTTTCGAAGCAACGTCAATTCGAAACTGCTTTGTTTTGCATTGAGCATTGACGCGAGTTTGCCGGAGGTAGTAGTTGTGCTAGCCAGCGATCCTATGTGACGATCGTATTAGATTCCATTTTTAAAAATTTTCAATTTAGAAAACCAAATGCCGAGTTGTGGTATATATCATATAAAAATAAAAATTTTACCTTTTGTATGAAACAGCTGATATTTTTTTGCGATTTCAGAGGTTTGTCCACATAGTGAAAATTGTTCATATTCACAAGTACATTCACCCCTTAAATGGTGCAAACTGATTTTTCTACACTTGTATACATTTTAGAAATCAATTTAATAAATAAATTTTGAGTCCTAAACCTAAAACTACATTCGATAAAATTTATGAATCTCTGCACATCACTATCGTCAATAAAGTAATACAATTATTTCCTTCAAAGTCGTTATCAATTAATACGGAACTTCATGAGCGGACAAACGTCAAACCGGCCATCATAGCGTGCCGCTAGTGTAAGCCTTCCACACACGATATCATCTTACAATTATTATTATATAATCACACTATTTATTTCTTATTGGTATCAGTATCTCAGTAGAATATATTACTACTTTGATACTACTTTACTTTGGATTTTTCCTTTACCCTCAAGGTTTGTCTGGAAGAGATTGGTTCTACAATAAAATCGCTTTTGCACGCTTTAATATATAATTAATTAATTTTCTTTTATTTTAAATGTTGTCTTTAGTTTCTAATATAGATAATAATAATAATACTTATCTAATGCATGAAGATTTCCGATTGTTTTAAGTGGTTCAATCTGATGAGTTTTAAATGCCCAATTAAAATATTTTTCTACATTAAGTACATTATTATCGTAGAACATCCTTTTCTACATCAATACGTGTGACCCAAAAATAAATAATGCTGTGTAACATTTGTTTCTCCTTAGAAGAAATACGTCATTTACTTAATGTAAGTTTACCACTGAGAGATGGTTCGCTAAAGCTTTTCAAGTATTTCTTGCAGCCTTTAGCTTCCAGCTAACATTCTCTGGATGGGACGCGAATGCGCGAGCCACGCCTAGTATGCACATATTTTAGCAAAATGGTGGAACTTTTCTCACGATTCGTTTGCGCTCTGCACCTTACATTATTATGATTTAGTGGAGTTGCAGCGCTGCAGATCCCCCCGTAGGTCGGGGGGTCACCCACCCCTGGGGGGTACGGGGTGCGGCACACGAGGGGGGTTGCGCTAAGAAGTCAGCGATGGTGGTAATAAAGCCGGCCATATTTCACACTTAGCGCGTAATGAGCGCGCTCCCAAATAATTGGATCACGTACATAACTCATTATTACCTCGCACCTCACTTCGGCGTGCGAATGTATCATTACTTGACCTCTCCCCCCTCCCCCTCCCCCTCCCCCTCCCCCTCCCCCACCCCGCCGCCTCGCGACCCCGCGCGAACTCTCGGTAATACAATAGAAGTTTGTCTAAGCAACGACGTTATCAATAATTTAAAGCTAAACAAAATTACTATCCTTACTAATATTATAAATGCGAAAGTGTGTGTGTTTGTTGGTTTGTCCTTCAATTACGCCGCAACAGGGCTACGGATCGACGTGATTATTGCATGGGTATAGTTGGGGACCCGGAGAGTGACATAGGCTTCTTTAATCCCGGAAAATCAAAGAGTTCCCAAGGGATTTAAAAAAAAAAATCCACGCGGACGAAGTCGCGGGCATCAGCTAGTTTTTGATAAGCCCACGATGCACAGCAGCACCCCCTGGTGGCCTACAACCCTAAACAATGACCCTAAAACTAGGTACTGAAAATCTTAAGCTCATAATATACATGCAGTAGGCAGTACTAGGCAGTAGAACTCTTGCAGCATGAGGTTGAAAAGATGGAACCTACTTACAACGCACCTAAGTTCTAAAAGTCGGAGATGCGTGCTTAGGATCGAGTCCCGGACCGCCGACCGGAGGCCGAAGACTAAGGGCCTCTTTCACCGCCTTCTGATAAGTGTCGGATAGCTTATTCGCATATTTTGTCTTTGTCACTTGACATAAAGTAAGAAAGTGACAAAATTTACGGTTAGGCTCTGACTCTTATCAGAAGGTGGTGAAACAGGAACTTAACCTCCAGTTTATCACCGCTTAATTCGGTCAATTAAAGCAGAGTAATTACTTGTGACTATTATTTCGATAGGAAGCAGTAATAGCCTAGTGGTGGTCTCCTATTCAGGGGGTCGCAGGTTCGATCCCGGGCACAGAATATATATGGGTACGCACCTCTGACTTTTCGGAGTCAAGTGCGTTTAAGCAATTAATTATCACTTGCTTCAACGGTGAAGGAAAACATCGTGAGGAAACCTGCACATCCGAGAGTTCTTCATAATGGTCTCGAAGATGTGTGAAGTCCACCAATTCGCATTGGGCCAGCGTGGTGGACTATGGTCTATAACCCTTCTCTGAAAGGAGACCTGCGCTCAGTAGTGAGCCGTTGATGGGTTGCTAATGATGATGATGTTGATATTTGTTTCGATAATTATAAATAAAGTATTGTACCTATAGTAGTATGACAGGATTACTGAAATGTCAAACGTGACGCTGCGTCAGGTGTGCCGGTGGATGGAACACTGACATTTAAATAATAATTACTGTCAAAAGTAAAATTACAATAATTCCAAGTAAAGAAGGCGCACGCGAGCCTAGCATTGCTAGGGGTGGTTCAATAATATTAAATCGATATCTGAAAGTCGATACATTATGTATTATGTATGTATGTCGATGTATTATGTAATGCATCACCAATACTAGGCAAAAGATAAATAATGATTAATCAATAACCATCTTCGATTTTATTAATTTAGAATGAAAGTTTTTTTTTGTTTAAAAATTAAAGGAAGAGTATAAAAAGAAATAGAGAAGAATAAGAGAATAAAAAGTTTTTTAATCAAATAAACTTGTACAAAGTGCTTTTAAATCTTCAAGTGAAACGGTTGGTTCAGAACACCATTCCGACCGAGAATATTATAATTTAGTAAGTTTTAGTTTTTGATGAAATTGAGCAGCATCACGGGTGCCAAAATAAAAACACACATTAACTACTAAGAAAATAAAACAAACTTAATATTATACACGATCGAATTATAACAGAAAGTTTCCTCAATCTTCGTTTACGAGTGGAAACTAGCCAGCATCAATCACCAATAAGTATTGCTATAAACTCAATAGTACAAAAATTTAGAAACCATTGCAATAAGTATAATTATACCATCGATTACTCACCACGGGACGTCCCTAGCGGCCGGCGTTGGAGTTATTCAACTTTAGCATTTACTCGCCTTAGCATATTCATGTGTCTATAATTTCACCCTTTCTTTCCAATGCATATGGAAATAGAAGAAAGTTCTCTCGATTAAAAAACTCGGAGCTACTGTAATTGGCAACTCCGTACTTTTTGCTGCTTGCCCACTGCTTTTTAGACACGATCATACGCGTTTAACATACTTCGATATCGATAAATGCTATCTTGTTTGGTGCTAAGGTGTTCAACCTTCATATTCTTTTTTAATTAATTCCTTTTATGGCTTTTAGATATAATATCTCATATTATTTATAGTTTTTTATATTTATTTTCCCTTTATAAATATTTTCAATGAGTAAAGGTTAAAACTGAAAAAATAAAATATACTTAACTTAAATATTATTATGGTTTGTAGGAATAATTATTTTATATTATCATATTTTTATTAAAAATAATATATACTTAAGGTTTTAATTTGAGTGATAATTTTGATATTTAAAAAATACCCGCGTAGAATAAGGTTTTAAAAATCCCGAACCTTTTGTTTTTTGGTTTATATCTAGTCTTGATTACATAATATTTAAAGGTTCGATTTTCTGTACAATTATGAATAAAAATTATTATTATTCACATAATCTAAAAGACTATGTTTAAGCTTGTCACTCTCTAGGACCTCAACTATAGCCATGCAAAAAATCACGTCGATCCATAGCTCTGTTGCGGTGTGACTGAAAGACAAAACCAACAAACAAACACACTTTCGCATTATAATATTGGTAAGGTTTAGTAGGGAAGTAGAGATTTAAAGCAGCTCAATTTAAAATGTTACATCACTGGCCATTAAATGCTTTGCTAAAATAATTAACATAATAATCATCGACATCTCTGACCCGCGCCGCGCCTAGGCGCAGCCGCGCGCGCGCACAGCTCAGCTACATCATTTTGTGTGCCTGTGTGTGTGTGTTTGTATGTTTTTCTTCAGGCTCATTTCTCCGACACAATGAGTTTCGTGGTGATAAATCTTCTCGCGTTATCCATATCCGTGAATTTTAATTACCCTCGTAAGTATTAACTGGGAACAGTTCTAATGGCACATTAATCGTTCTTTGCACCGTTCTACCATTTCAATTAATTACTAGGCAAAGCATGTTAAATGTTATTTTCGCCTACTAAAAATTCTACAAAAGAAATTTGTAAGACAACATTCTTGAATTTCCGCATTAGTAGTTATAATTTTAGAAATATTTTAAAAATAATAATAGTCGAAGTCAAATAAGTAGAAATCCAAATTACATTTCCAAAGATAAAGATCAAATTATTTTTGTCAAGTAGGTAGGTATAAATATATACTACTGTACAACTTACGAGAGGTGATAATTATTTACGAAAACTAAAGCTAGAAGCTGATCTGCCTTCCAATTCCTATTACAATGAGAAACTGTTTTTGTTAGTTGGTTTGTTCTTGAATGAAGCACCAACGGAACAACGGATCTACGATGCGATAGCGTTCCGGTACGAGGGTGTGTAGAAGCCGATTAGGGGTATCGGTTTTATTTACGCTGCCATTTATTTTTATTTATTTATTTATACCCCATACCCCTTCCAAGTAAATCCGCTACCCCTAAACTGCATTATATGCAGGTGAGATCGCAGCCAAGGGCTGTCTGGTCATCGAATAAGCAAGTGTAAATTGAAAATTTAAAACACCCCCGACATGAGAATCTATGGCCGGACTATGTACGATATACCTGACATCCCAGTTACCTAGTTTTCTGCTCCATCATCAGATCCTCCTCCTCGATCCTCCATAATCTTCTATCTAACATGGCTCATTGAGGCCATTCTAATGAGCTCATCAAACACACTATATCTGCTGTAAGTTACTGAGGAGTTGGGTATCCCGCAGACTACTTGATGCTGCAGCATCAGCTCAAGGTTACCACGTCTAAGAAAGATACGAAGTTGTTACAGTACACCAGATTTCAAACGAATCGCACGCTGTGAAAGCTTGTAAGACCCTTTACCCAAGTAGGAAATGAACTGATGATCTTCAAACGCCTGAACAGATTTTCATAAATTATTATAGCTAAGATCCACCTGGATTACGTTAGGTAGGCTCAGTCCATTGGGTAGGCTGCTGCGAGGAAACAAACGGACACACATATACACTCCAAACTTACAACAAACCTCTTTTTTGTCGGGGGTTAAACAAGTGTAAATTAAAAATTTTATTTTTAAATGCAAGCTTTTAGTAGCTACTAGCTACATCATTAGACTCTGGATATCATCTAGGATCAGAGTAATTGTTATGACGAATCAAATGAGCCCAAACTCGATGGGGTTACGTCGTTTTATTACAGAGTTCCGATAGCCATCTTCCGTCTCCATCATCAGATCAGCTCCATGTCACAATAATATTGCACTGTCATCCGATTTACACATAAATGCAAAATTTCAGCTCGATCAGAAACCGGGAAGTGGGTCTTATTCATCTTGGATTTGACCCAAACAAACAAACTGGTCAAGCTAAATAAAAGCTTGTAAAAACGGCAGACCATAGACAGCTATTTTTTAATGTCAGTGTAATTGGCTAGTGTTGTACCTATACTCGCTCCTCATTAGCACCGGGTCCCGTTATGGTCGCAAAGTAATAGCTTGTTGATAATAGTTAAATTATCGCGTACTATAATATTCACCACGGTCGACTGAACGGAACAACGGTGAAAGTTCTGGGGAATGCTCGGGGGTCACAAAAACGCGCGCACAGACAGACAGTTAGTGCCGGTTCACGGCCAACCCCTCCCCCCGAGCCCAGGTAATGCGAGCTAATAACAAGCGAAATCGTCAAAGCTGACTTAAGCCCCGTTACCTGGAAATCAATTTGCATTCCTACTGCAAGTTGACTGCATAATTGCAGTTTAGATGCCGTTTTTGCAGTTGACATAACTGCATCGCAACGCAGATCAAATGGGCAATCCGTTGAGCAAGACTGCTCTTGCACTGGATTGCGCTTTCAGTTGAAAGCGATTCAGTTAAGTCAACGGCATTTTTATCGCAGCCATTGAGCTCTATTATATAAAAATTAATTAATTAATCTATGATTAACATTTGGAGACTTTGCCGTAATATTCTATGATTTTATAGAGATAGGTG
The DNA here is from genome assembly GCA_029955525.1 of Oeneis ivallda. NCBI lineage: Eukaryota > Metazoa > Arthropoda > Insecta > Lepidoptera > Nymphalidae > Oeneis > Oeneis ivallda. Next base: position 211,260 of record JARPMR010000010.1, read on the forward strand.
CGCCATTTGCAATATTATTAGTTCCAAATACACTCATATGTCAAATATGGAGCTTCTAATTGATCCATTATTATGCTGTTACTAGCTGATGCCCACGACTTCGTCCGCGTGGATTTAAGTTTTAAAATCCCTCGGGAACTCTTTGATTTTCCGGGTAGTAAAAAGTAGCCTATGTCAATCTCCAGGTCCTCAACTATACCCATGCAAAAAATCACGTCGATCCGTAGCCCTGTTGCGGCGTGATTGAAGGACAAACCAACAAACAAACACACTTTCGCATTTATAATATTAGTAAGGATTTGTATAGGGACAACCAATCCAGTGTCAATCATAGGCTACAAGCATGTAGTATGGCTACAAGCAATGATCTCTATAATTATTATTGAGATCAATGCTTGTAGCCATTCCTACTAATGTCGTCGACGTATACCTAGTCCACCTGCTTAGAGCGACGATCTCTGATAAAAAGTGTTAAGTGGCACTCGGGGACTGCCGCGGTAAAGCTATTGCATAGCATTTTTATCAACATATGCAATTATAATATTTATGCAATATTTTTTTTGCATTATAAAAATTATGCAACATTAAAAAACAAACAAACAAGAAAAGCGCACTGTCACTACTTCTCGAGTACGATTCGAACCTGCGACATCATACACCATACGGTAAAGAAAGCGGCCGCTCGCCCACTGCATCAAACAGAGCTACTTGTGAACCTCTAAAATGTTGAACGCTTACTGAACGACGGTGTTAGGTTTATTTTCGTTACGGAATTTCTTGATTCGGTCGCCGCGGTCAAACTGCAGTTTGTCCTAGTTCAAAGCTAGCTATAAAAGCTATGCAATAGCTTAAAAGTTTTTTATTGGTGATCGAAGATGATTCAACATGTCCTCTTGGACAACACTAATTAGTAACTGTACAGTTACTAATTAGTGTTGTCCAGGTTTGAACCATCGCCCTTTCGCTCTGCGATCCGCGCCTTAACCGTTGTGCCATTGAGGTATTGAATGATCAAAATCCTCAAATCAATTAATATTCGTGAAGTAAGTACATTTACAAACTATAGCTATTTATATTTATTGTTAGATTATGTCATACTTAAATGCCGTTAACGAAAACACAAAATTTTACCAAAATAATATTCTAGTTCCTAAAACGTGAACAATGATAATTAACCAATTAATCGTTTTGTTTCGTTGCGTGCTACCATATGGTATCCTTTGAACCTTCGTGACATTTATTGCAGCACTGTTGTTTCTGTCATCGCATTCTGAACCTTATGCAATTCGAATAAGGACATACAAAGTCAATCGAGCAAGTCGGCATGTTTGAGCGATTCGATTAGTGATATCGACACGGCCGGTTGATTCATTAGCGACCAACAAAGTGGCGGAAATACGCGGAATTAATTCCGTGTCACATTTGCTTATCTTGTAGATTTCAAAGTGTGAAAATTACTTAACTTTGTTATCGATGGTCACGGTGACCATTTTAATTGAAGATCCACGGATATCATTTTGTTGACCTTATGCTTTATTTTGTTGCGTAGATATAACTTCTACGCCTGACCAAAATAGTATAGTTTTTGATGTCACTTTTATAGTGATGTACTACATATTTGAATAACAGCAGAATTATGCAAAATTGTAAAGACTTAAGGCCCACTTGCAGAAACACCGAGTTAACTAACCCAGGATTAAATTTGTTATTTTGACGGATACTGTATACGAAATCTTTCAAATCTATCATTTTAACCCAGAGTTAGCGGCTAACTCTGGGTTAGCAGAGTTCTGCAAGAGGCCCTTAGTGAAGTATTTTGTAGTGTACAGCAACTCATAGGGCCTGATAAGCGATCTACATACAATATTATGTGCCATCCGATCCATTTCTCATCTTTTTGTTGTTTTTATTTTTGAAAAACATTGCTAGTGATGTGGAACACGACTTACTTTCCCCCAAATTAGCCATAAAGATTGTGCTAGGAGTGGGCACGACCGTGGGCATCAGTGGGCACAACAATTGCAACGGGTGGGGTTTGAACCAGACCTTTTTGGGTTTGAGTCCGGCCCATCTACCCTTTGAGTTGTTGAGGTTTGAATATTGGTAAAGTATTTGATGGAAATATCTTATAGTGGTGTGGTATTATTTTAATTAATTTAGTGATAATATAGCTCGTAATTCGCACGGCGCGGCCGCGGCCTGCGAGCTCAGGGCTGAGAGCTCCCTTATTAGATTAATCTCAAGCGCGCTTCATCCAAACGAAGTTTCGAGTGAAGTTTTGGGACATGGCCTGGAAACTATCATGCTGTACAAAGTGTAGCATGGTTGCGAAAAGAAGTTGCAATTGTGCATCAACATCTAATGTTCATCTAGAAATGAAGAGTATATATTTTATGAAGAGTGTTTTAGCACTGTAGTGTTGCGTGATGATTGTGCGCGAGGGCGGAGAGCGCATTGTAGCGAGTATGACACATTGTACCACAATCTGATTCGACGGATTTGAGCAAAATAAACTAGTTCCTTGTGTATCGCACCTCCGCAAGTGCCGCCAGCTCGCACTCAACAGAGGCTGCGGCAGCCCTGTGGCCGGCAGCGAATCAATAAGTCAGGGTATCGGAGCGGCCATCGCACGCGGCGGCCGGCGCAGGCAGAGTCGTGACGCGGCGTGTAGCGTATATCATTTCATTACCTGCTCTAGGAACAATGCATTGTAGAATCTCCTTCAAATAGGCAACTGTTAAAGACCGGAACATACAGATTCATTCTAGTAGTGGTTAGGAGTTCAGGACTGCGGTCTCCTATTCGGGGATTCCATCCCGGACTGAAACCTAATCAAAACCTCTGATTTTTCAGACACGCACCTCTGATTTTTCGGAGTTACGTCTTCTTCTTGAGGTGCCATCTCCTACCGGAGGTTGTCTATCATATTGGCTATTCGGACCTTACACACAACTGCGCGGAATAAGGATCGAGTACCTACTCAGTCCGAACCATGTCCGGAGATTCTTAAGCCAAGAGGTCCGTCTTCTTTCAGGGGGTCTCCTACCTTGTATCTTCCCCTGTATTATTAGTTGGAGCAATTTGTACTTATCGCCACGCATTATATGCCCCAGATATTTATATTCGGAGTTACGTGCGATTAAAGAATTAAATATCACATGCTCCCTATATTGTTTGCAAAGGTGTGTGAAGTTTAAAATTCGCATTGGGACAAGCGAGGTGGACTATATGACTTATAACTCTTCTCTGTGAGGACACTTGTGCTCAGTAGTGAGCCGTTGATGGGTTGCTGATGGTAATGATGATGATGATTTGATAGAGCTAGATTCTTCAAAATTTCAGCTAAGCTTCCTAGGAAAACTAAAGGCCTATTCCACCATTTTTACGAGGCTTTGCGGATCGGCAGACTTCAATATTATACTCGTATATTATGTAGTGTTCTGTCAGGCATGCAGGTTCTCGCACCATGCTTTCTTTCAGCGCTACAGTAAGTGATATAATACGCACATAAGTACAAGTCAAAATTGCATTGCGTGTCTCATGACGAACCTCGGATTCCCTAAATAGCCTAGGCAATGGGGCGGTCTTTTGTATGGAGACCCCCACATCAAATCCTCAGTCGATGAAATTTGGCGGGATTGTAGTATGGGATGACCCAAAATTTACACAAAAATATCCAAAAAAAAATCCATGCGGAAGTTAGGTATTTATACCTAAAAGTACAAATAGCCCAATATTTTGAAATAAATAATTTCTCCGTCCAATTTTTTTTTTACCAAACTAATTATTAGCTTTAATAAGAGGTACTTGATAAAAATCCAAAACTTTTTTCAAACGGAACTGTCACTTTTTAAAGAGGTTTCCTTTTTTGTCCGTAACAAACCGTGTCCGACCGGGTCCGACCACAAAATTGCTCAGTCAATTTTTCATTTTTAAATGTCCTTAACATGTAATTTAGCATAACGTGTAAGAAAATCCAAAAAAAAATCCATACCAAAATCTATTTATCTTACTTCAACTGAAAATTGTTTATAACTCGGTATGAAAAATTTCTCAATCCAATTTCTTTTATTTATCATAGTAGGTGGTCACATTTACACACTTATCCTAAATATCCAAAAAAAATATCACGAAGAACATTGATATTGAAACAGATTTTTTGAAATCTAAACTGCGTTTTCGCGATAATGCACCTTAATTCTTGAGACATTGGGTATAGTTCAGCGTGCGCGAGCGAAGCGACTTCACAAAATAATATACATGTTACTACATGCCTTCTACAATGCTAAATATTGAACATAAACATGTAACTGAACATTAGTTTATTTGTACAAGATAAATGAGCTTAAATAAGGGCTCATAAATTATTTTTTTTGTAAGCTTATGTCTAGGTAAGTAAATTAAAATAAAAAATTAAGTGGCACTCGGGGACTGCCGCAGTAAAGCTATTGCATAGCATTTTTTATCAACTTATGCAATTATATTATTTATGCAAAATTTTTTTTTGCATAATAAAAATTATGCAAAAATTAATTATTTAATTAAAAAACAAACAAACAAGAAAAGCGCACTGTCAATTATTCGCGAGTGAGATTCGAACCTGCGACATCATACACCATACGGTGAAGAAAGCGGCCGCTCGCCCACTGCGCCGAACAGAGCTACTTGTGAACCTCTAAAATTTTGAACGCTTACTGAACGACGGTGTTAGGTTTTTTTCGTTACGGAATTTCTTCATTCGGTCGCCGCGCTCAAACTGTTTGTCCTAGTTCAAAGCCCGCGATAAAAGCTATGCAATAGCTTAAAAACATACAGTCGAACTGAGAACCTCCTCCTTTTTAAAGTCGGTTATAAATACATAGGTAGGTATAACGAAATGGAACGGTTATCGAAATTATTGTGTGTCTATGCAATAGCTTAAAATTCAATTTTTTTTCATTACTTGGATTTGAGGAAATAAAGGAGGAAATGTATTAAATATATTTTGTTTAAGTACGTATTTGGCACGCCAGAAATTTACAAACTGTTTAAAGCAAAATGCTAGACAGTTTATGCAACTGATATCGACGCTGGAAATTTCAAATGTCGTAAGGGACATTCTGTCGTAAGTACACTTGATTCACCATCGAACTTGAAATTTTTCTTTCTATCGATCTGTATATTTATTTAAAATTTTGATATCTCTTTTAATTATAAATAAGGACTGGAGATACGAAATGTAATACTTTGTAGTAAGTAACAAAAAAGTAAAATTTTAGTTAGTATAGATCAAATTTTAGATTCTAACTTTCTTGTACAGTACACGGCGATATATATTGCACATCGGCCATAAAGCCGATGTGAGATATATATCGCCGGTGCAATATATATGCCGATGTGCAAATTCAAATTCAATTCAAAATCATTTATTTCATGTAGGCCAACCTGTGGCGCTTATGACAAGTCATGACTCTACCACCGGTTCGGAAAGCGGATTCTGCTGAGAAGAACCGGCAAGAAACTCAGCAGTTGCTCTTTTCAAAATTACACATTTTACAATATTTTTTGTAGATAATATGTATTTACATTTTAATAACTTTTTATAATATCTTGTGGGCAGCTGGATGCCATGCCAATTTACCCCATGCAACTTGTTAGAATAGAATATTTCCAACAATACGATGATATAATATTTATAGAACAACTCCAAAAATACATAAGTACAATATTCAATACATGTCAAGACTGGCAGACCAGCAGCCCCGCTTCCGAAGGTGGCACCCGTTCACGAGCATGACGCATGATCCAGCCATTGCTTCGCTCAACCATATTTGAGGGAACGTAACAACCCGCACCACACGACACCACCTACAGAAACGTTAAAGAGAGTGTGACATACTCGACTACCCATGTCAAGACATCGAATTTATCTAATCTAATACAGTACTATTACTATTCAAATACTCTTTTCAAGATCCCATGCAACTTTATCATTAAGAAAGTCATTAACTTTGTAATAACCGCGACTCAGTAAGTGAGTTTTTACGCATTCTTTAAATTTGTGCAGTGGCAAATCTAGCAATTCCTTCGGAATCAGATTATATAAGCGTACGCTCAACCCCACAAAGGATTTTTGCACTTTACGCAGGCGACATGATGGTATTTCTAGTTTATAACGATTTCTAATAAGACGATTGTGTGCATCGCCCCTTTGTTTATACAGATGAATATTTTGTCTCACAAAGGCTATATTATTATAAATGTACTGTGAAGCTACTGTAAGTATCCCAATCTCTTTAAACTTTTCACGAAGAGATACGCGCGAACCGAGTTTATAGATAGATCGAACGGCTCTTTTCTGCAATATAAAAATAGTTTCAATATTAGCTGCTCCGCCCCACAATAAGATTCCATAGGACATTACACTATGGAAGTAGGCGAAGTAGAGAAGCCTAGCCGTTTCCACATCGGTAAACTGTCTGATTTTTCTGACAGCATAGGCAGCTGAGCTGAGTTTACCCGCTAATGTCTCAATGTGAGCGTCCCACTGAAGCTTACTATCCAAGGTCACCCCCAGAAAAACAGTGGAGTTCTCAATTTTAAGGTTATCTCCGTTTAATTTTATTGATTTATCAATTTTCTTTACATTAGGTACAATAAATTCTAAACACTTAGTTTTTTTGGCGTTCAGGAGCAAATTATTAACAGTAAACCAACGCGATATTTGAGATAACGTACTGTTTACATCGTCAAAATTTACTTTGTTTCTATCTGTTTTAAATATTAGAAATATCGCTGCAAGTAACATTGAAAAAACGTATTTTTCAAAATTTGGTGGTTTCGACTAGGAGTATATTTTGGATATTTTATATTTTGTTTCTAGACTTTACATGAATGTTTCAGGTGAAGAATAGATATTAAGCTTATAAGAGTTTAGGTAAAAATACCTAACTTCCGTTCTAATTTTTTTTTTGGATATTTATAAAATACTTTTAACTACTGATACTTTATCATTCTGTAAAGTTTCGTCGCCTGAAGAATTGATGTTGGGGTCCACTAGCTTCATTGCCTAGACTAAAAAGAATGTTAAAGTTTTATTATCTAGGCTATAACGGCGTCGAATGATATGGTCAATTTAATAATATTGTTATAATAAATTAATAATTTGTTTTTAAATATCTCTTTTTATTATTTTTGTATTTAATTCTCTTTTCGATATCTATATTTATAATTTGCAATAGTAAATTTTAAGTAAAAATTTGTTTAGTAAGTATAAGTTTCTTTTAGTTTTAATTTAAGCCACGTGCGACTATTTGCTGCTTTTGTAGACACATTTTGTTTAGGAGAGTGGCTAGTTTTTAATCATTGCTGTATTATTTTTGTTCTTTTATTGTCATAATCTGTTATGTGTCTAATAAATATAATGGAATAGAATAGAAATTATTTTTATTCAAATAAACTTTTTTACACGTGCTTTCGAATCGTCGATGAGTCTATCACTGTTCACTGGTTCGGAATGCCGTTCCTGCCGAGAAGAACCAGCAAGAAACTCGGCAGTTATTCTTTTCATATTTCAATAAAATAAAAATAAAATTGTACCTAATACTGAGAGTCCAAATAGAGATGTCCCTGGCCGGAGCGCCATCAATGCACGCAAACAGTTCACTGTACTCGTACCTCCTCTGCTGGCACTAGTATTTACGAGCTCAGTGGACCACCGCCCGCCATCACTCCTCAACTTATTACCTCAATAAATATGGGAGTTAATATTTCTTCTGTCTAGCTGTCTGGAGCATTACATACATACTGAATAGTCAGTGATCAATATTTTATAGCAATAATTTTATCCTACAAAATATTAAAAAAAAAATTGTAACACGTAGACGAATAAATAATCATTATACAAATATTAGATATATACAATTAAATTAGGGTATTATGGGTCTGGTATCATTTCATGTAGGTAAGAGATTCAAAGACCCTTAAAAAAATTGAATAAAAAAAATACAAAATGTGTTCGTTTGCTTGTCGGTTTGTCCTTCAATCACGCAGCAACGGAGCAACGGATTGACAAGTCAATCAAGATTTGTATGGGTATGAAGGACGTGGAAAGGGAAAAAGGCTACTTTTTATCCCGGAAAAACAAAGGTTTCCTTCAGGTTTTTTATAAAACCCAAGTACCTAACTCATACGTAACTTAAAAACAGCTAAGTAGTGGAATATAATTTTGAATGATATGTGGATGTAGTGTCTATGTATTTTAGATGTTTGTGTTATGTAACTGTTCAATAATAGTTCAACTGCTGAGTTTCTTGCCGGCTCTTCTCAGCAGAATCCGCTTTCGGAACAGGTGGTAGAGTCATGACTTGTCATAAGAGCCACAGGTTGGCCTACGTGAAATAAATAATTTTGAATTTTAAGGATATTTGACCGAGCGAAGCGAGGTCTCTGAGTTTACTAGAGCGATTTGCACTTGTCCGTCCGTCCGTCCGTCCGTCTGTCAGAGCCTTATAACTTTTGAATTACTGAACGTAATTACTTCAAATTTAGATATAATATGTAAACCGATGGCCTCCAGCCGAAAATGGCTTAAAAAGTTATAAAAATCTTTATTTCAGGGGGGCTCTCATAGAAGCGAATGCGAAGAAATTTTTTTTTATTTGCGATTTATAGGTTTTCTGTGTATCATTTTAAAGACAATTTGGAACAGAGTACAACCGTATTTTTTTTTTAATTTTTTTCCTAAAATTGACGAAATGGGGGGCTTCCAAAGTGGCGATTTAATACGCTCACTTGAAGACGCTCTCTGGGAAAATTTTCTATATATTTTCAAGTTGTACTTATTTTCTTACTTCACTTGTATCCTGTACTTGAACAACAAATACTAAAATTATATGAATATTATAAAGAAACGAGATTATTTAATTTTTAATGAGCAAGCAAGCAAGCACGGGTCGTCTTCGCTGGCCGTGGCCAGCGGAGGGTACGGGCTTCGAGGCAGGGCCTCATTACCCGGGCGGGGCGCGGGGAAGAGCACTTCCCCGGTAATGGTTTTTCAGCCGTCTTGGCAATTAGGTCCATGGCGGCTGAGGCTCCTGGTCCGTGGGGAGCAGGGGCCTTGCGGAGGGGCTTCAAGGGCTCCGCTCGCTGGCGGGCAGGATTGCCGCCGCGAGCGGGGCGGTGTCCAATATGTAGGCCCACGCTACGGGCGATAGTGTCGCCACCGTGCGATGGGCCGACATCATCAGTAAATTTCACATAGCTTCACAATAATGCTAATAGATGGCGCAGTCATTAGCTATTCCATTGAACTAGGAGTTACGACTACGATTTATCCCAAAAACAGTTTTGCGTCGACCATTATTATTTAGGTACATAATATAATAACATATTATTCAATTAAAATTATTCTTTAGTTAAATATCATTTTGTATATTTTCTATTCGCGTCGATAGATGACGATTTGTACAGATGCCCCTAACCCGTTTTGACTCGTTAGTACCTACATAATAATTCAATGTTTTCACTGACGTTCCCTAACCTTTACGGGCTACCTATGATAAGTTATGTGATGATTACTGTCAACTTCTTTATCACGATCCTGTAGGGGACACCTAAAAGGACATTGGGACGGATGTTATGACTTAGGATTGTGTTTTGGAGCTACCTACGTAAAGAGACTCCTACATAGGGGATGATTTAGGTATGTTTGGTGAAAACGGGCATAATAATAATAATGTCAGTTTTGGTCGTCATGTATCGATTGAATGAATAATCATGGGATACCGTTACCGCGAGGTCTCAGTTCGGGGCGAACCACTAGTAGTTTATAATTATTGAACATTTATCGGCACGTACACTCTATGCACACGAGTAAAACATTACAATAGATTGTAATAACCTTAACACGTGTATCATAGAACGTCATTCAATCTTCTTGGCTTGGCCTTTGCTTTGTCCATCGCTGGACAGGCTTTCTCATGATCACGCCATTGCCACTGCGTTGTGCCAGCCTCATCCAAGTCTTGTCCACAAGCTTGATGATATCGTTGTGATTGTCAATGAACTAGAGTTTAGAACTTTTACTATCCTTACTAATATTATAAATGCGAAAGTGTGTTTGTTTATTGGTTTGTTTGTTGGTTTGTTGGTTTGTCCTTCAATCACGCCTTACGGAATCTTACGGATCGACGTGATTTTTTGGATTGGTATAGATGAGGACCAGGAGAGTGACATAGGCTACTTTTTCTCCCGGAAAATCAAAGAGCTCCCGAGGGATTTTAAAAACTAAATCCACGCGGACGAAGTCGCGGGCATCACCTAGTAATCATATATAAATAAGTATACAAAAGATGACTGACTGACTGACTGATTGATCTATCAACGCACAGCTCAAACCACCTGGACGGATCGGGCTCAAATGTATACACTATACAGATAGCTACTATGACGTAGGCTAAGAAAGGACTCCTAAGGGGGTAAAATAGGGTGAAAAATCGAACTTAACGAGGGCGAAGTCGCGTATGATAAGATTCAGGTTATTCTTTAATAGAACCATAACTTTTAGAAATATCGTTGCGAAATGTGTGCAAGAGAAATAGCTACGTAATATGAGTATATGAGCCAGCGGCGGTCCGCAACAGGGGCGGCTGGCTGTGGTCCAGGGCTGAAACGACTTCACACTTGCGCTGAAATGTTACTTTTGTCTGAACGTCGCCCTCGCTTCCTATTTACAGATTACAGATACAGATTTACAGACCTTTATCGTGATATTCATTTGCTCAATCAAAAAGTTAGGTATCTAACTATAAATAGGTATACATTATATCTAAATAGGTGTATAAAAGGAAAAGGTGACTGACTGACTGACTGACTGACTGACTGACTGATCTATCGACAGCTCAAATCACTGGATGGATCGGGCTGAAGTTTGGCATACAGACAGCTATTATGACGTAGGCATCTGCTAAGAAAGGATTTTTGAAAATTAAACCCCTAAGGGGGTAAAATAAGGGTTTGACAAATGGAACTTAGCGTGAGCGAAGCCGCGGGCAAAAGCTCGTTGTGCATAAAATGTAAGAATTAGTGTAAACTAAACTTTAAATCACCTCCGACATATGGAATCTATGGTCAGTCCAACTTACTACCCAGTCAAATAAAAGTACTCTAACTGACTGACCAATGCATAAAATAATTAATCAAGTGGTAGAGTTAGAAATTAGGCACTAGGGAGTTTTAGAGGATAAAAAAAATTTGTCATCCAAAATCATCATTGATCAATCGTTATCTTTATACTTGAACTTACGTTCCTGAACATGCACTTATTAGTCAATTTTTAACAGATTACGAAGGTCAGATGAAAATGTAACCCACGACAAAATATTTGGTACTTACTCAAATCTGGTGGTGCACATCTGGTGATCAAATTAAGGTTACCGTTAAAATAAGTAGAACATAAAATATATGGTACCTACGTTGGGTTTTAGGGTGATATCTACAGATGGCACTCTCTGAGTGAGAGTGCCATCTATAGATCTCTGAGCTGAGTGCTCAGACTCAAGACTGAGTTAAAACGAGACAGATTTATGTCAGAACATACTTGTATGTCATTTTAACTCTATCTTGAGCCTTAAGCAGAGCCAGAATACGATCTATAGATCTCAGCCTCAGAGTCAGAGTTTTTATTCCTTCACCGATATATTAGCCTTAATCTTGGAGATACGAATATTGATTCATGCGTTTTTAACGTTAATTTTGTTTAACTGCCCCTTAGAATACACGTAAGTAGACAAGTGGTTAAACACAGAGGCCGTGCCCGCTGTGCCCGCGGCGCTGAAACAATCCGCGCACATTTGCATAACTCGACAAATGTACGACGAGACGTGGCAATCAAGCGGCAAAAACCTCCGCGAATCAGCATTACCCACCGGCAAATAATTAAACGTGAACGAGCCTTAATGAAGCGACAAGCAATGCGATAATTAGAGCTATCTAATGCTGGCCACTGGCCGTCCGGAGCGGGCGCGGAGCGATGCTGCGCAGCGTTACGGGAGACGGTGGGAAATGTTCCCGTGGTGCTTGACAAACATTTATTTCTGCTAAAGGTAAGACCGTACTGAGAGATATGCAACTACTGTTAGCGGTGATACTGCAAATACCTGGATGAGGTCTATAGAAGCAGTCATAAAAAGAATTGTTCCATAACAAACCATGTGAAGTTAGGTGGAAGTTAGTAACTAAAGACAGGAGGGTAGGTACGCATAGGTCGCTGCGGGTCAAGGCTAACCTTTACCTCCTTGCACTAGCCGCGTCGACTCGTCTGCGCGTCGCGCGCTGCGCGTGCGCAGGCGGCGCGCATTTGCATGGCGGCCAATCAGTGCGCGGCCACGCCCCCTGCCCCCCCCCCGCTCCCCCGCTCCCCCCCACTACACATCTCATTGTTCAACCAGCGCAATGCTGTACGAGAATAAACCACTCACTAGCTCATTAGTACAGTCAGTACTCAGCGGTCAGTACCCGACCATCTTTAAACCGATCTAGTCTTTAAATAGCTCATGAATACATGCATCGATATCTTCAACTGTGCTGTTCGTTGTTATTCAAATATTAAGTTTATTAGGAAAGAAAAGAATAACGGATGTCCTTAAAGTATGTTACAGCGACCTGCTGTAGACCCATCCACCGGCTTCTCGGTCCATCATCAGACATTAACCAATTTGTTTATCACCTACTTAAGTAGGTACCTACCTACTATTGAAGACCAACCCAAAGAGAGTAAACTCGGTGGACTTGCGTTTGATAGAGCTGAGTGCCTGTGGCCACAATGGTGACGGAGGTATCGATACAATGATGCTACATTGTAAACTCTGAATTCTCCCAAAATTAATATACCTAATATCATCATATAAAATGGTAAAGTATCCAACACAATGCCCACATAAATCGACGAGTGTGGACGTAGATTGGACATTTGAACAATTTAATACAGACTTTATATCTGCCTGCAGTCTGCCGGGAATTGTATCTAATTACCTACTAGTTTACAATAAATTAATGTTATCAACGTACCTACCGTTTTTAAAGTACTCGTGAAAATGTTTAAAGAAACAATAAATAAGGGTTTACAACTGAATCCAACAGACAGATACATCAATACATTATTCAATAAGCTTTAATTAGGAGAAGTTACTTGATAATGTTATAAATTGTAGTAGATACTAGATACTTACCTACTATCAAACAAATGCGATCATCTTATTATAAAAGTAGGTATTTCTGGGTGCAATCTTTGCAATAAACTGAACTTTTTAAAAATAATATTAGCTTATGGATAAAGCAGAACTTCACTGATAAGTATTCTGCTCTCCTTCCAAACAAGCGGAAAGTATTGGTTAGGTGTACCCCAGTACCCGCTCCGACGACAATAGTTCAAGGGGTGGGGGTCGAAACGCCGACCTTTAGTTTTCAGGCCGCACCTTTGACCGTTGGGTTATGCAGGCTTTTGTAATCAATGCTTTTACTGCAGTAGGTACTGCTGCAGGTTCTTCAGTCAACGTGCTCTTCTACAGTCAACGCTCTTCTTGCGCTGCTTAGGCTGACTTTATAATATCCTTCTGAAGGGTTTGTCTAAAAATTAGCGGCGTTTATCAGAAATCGAACTCTATAGGTACAAAATGAGGATCCATCGATTTCTCACCGTACCATGTCAACACGTTTGTGTAGTGAAATCCAATTTTAATTCAATAACCCGTTCACTGGAAACCCATTTCTGCGGCTACTCATGTGATAAAGGCCCCCGGCGGCCCCCGGCGGCCCCCGGCGGCCCCCGGGCCCTATCCGTCACGTTATCCTCCAGGATCACCTCGCACACGTAAACACGACTCATAAACATATTGTCGCTGCAACCCTCTCCCTCGCCGCTCCTCTTATCCTCACATTTCATACTCAAAGGGGTATTGTTGACCCTCGCTATTTGCCAGCGTGCTGAACCCTATTCCAATAGAAATAAAGTTAATTTTTGTGTGCGCAAAGCTAATTTATAGCGAGTTTAGTGCGTCGATTTACCGTTGACAGAAATTAAACTGCGTATTGAGTGGACATGCGGGTGTGAGGGCTGCCGGTACTTTTATTGAAATTAAATGCGTTTATATCTTATTGATATTGGTAGTTACGTCGCCGGCGACAGGGTCAGGGTCTATAAAAAATCAATGACATGACAATTTATGGTTAGGACTTCGACTTTGTATGTAGTAGGTAGGTAGATATAGCTTAGAAGGAAAACCTGACGTAAATCTATTAGAAACTTACAGGGTAAATTTTCTTTCTATTCTACAATTATACCTACTACATAGTAGGTATTATAGAAGTGAAAAAATGTGTCTGTTTGTTCGTTTCCTTCAATCATGTAACGGAGTAACAGCTCGATTTGAATTTTAGATATTTTTCCATATTCAATTAAATTTAATACCTACTCATCGGCGAACATCAATTTAGCAATCATCATTTACAAAAATAAACTGCATACCTACCAATTGAGATGAGAAGTCAGGGCTGTGCATACTCACATATGTGTTACCTAGGTACACTCCTACAGGATAGATCCTGATGTGCACTAGGCACGAAAATCTGGCTGTGAATTGGGTACATACTTTACCTTCGAAGCAGTATCGTCTAGCTTTCGGTACGACGACGCCACGTAAAACTAATTAAGGTTTGGCTTTCATGAAAACTGCCATTCTACTTTACCTACCACCTGAAAATGCAGTCTAGACCTACGAGTAGGTACATGCCTATTCGTAGAAGATTTATTTTCAAACATAACAAGAAAATAATGTGTAGGTAGGCCGTTTCGTTACTACAAGAACTATTGTACCTACCTATAACAGAAAAGTAATGAACAGTGAATAAATTTTTCACCTAACGCCCATCTGAATGTAGCGAGACGGCTAAGCTACATATTATTTTGACTAACGTGTGTTAGCGACATTGCTTTTACTGAAAGTATAATTTCAAAATAAATAGATAATATTATGTGAAAAAGGAGGTTGTACCTACTGAGAAGTCAAGTGGTTTTTGAACATAGAATCTTATTAAAAAATAAAGAATACTAAGAAAAATAAAAGGAGAATGACAGATGGAAAAGAGGGGGCTGCTGATGAAAAGGGCTGATGGTCACAAAAAGGGTTTTCTATTGGGCTTTGCTGATGGTGTTGAAGGGAGAAGTGATGTTGAGTGCGCATGTTAAATAATAGATTTAACGTGATGACTATTAGCTGATGTTGTTGGTATTGTAGGTATTCTAAGAGATACTGGATTAAAAGCTGAATACAATCCGAGTTGAGTTTAAGTTTTTATACGTGTAGACTGTAGAGTTTGCGAAGTTAGGGCTTGTAGAGTTAGAAGATTGGCTCTACATTGAGATCTGATAACTTTTTGACAGTGCGTGAGCACTCGTTTGCTCGTCGTGGCAACATTTTACATGAAAATGTTTTCGGTGGGATAATATTTCAAGTCTCCCTCTAGCACAAAATATTTACTTTAGGTAAATAATAGTAGGTACAAGAATTTCTACTAAGTACTTAGTACTACGTAGGTAACCATTAAAAATAAAATCCTCATTGAATGTGTAAGCCTTCCTTATTCTTCAGGATGAGATACCTACCTACCTAATGAGCAGGATAGCTTTTCTAGAAATTCTTGACTATTTATTAATTGTTTCGCAATAAAGTGTAAATATAAATAAAAGGTGAACGATTCTATCCATGCTTTCATAATAACATTACCTATACCTAGGTAGGTATTTAAATGAAGAAGTAAATCTGAATCTACCTTTTCAAGCTGAACTGATCTTTTAAAGAGATAGCTCTTGCATCCTTGGAAATCGGACTTACATAGGATAGGTAAGTAGGTAATTTTATTCCAAAACAACAATGTATTTCCATGGGATTAAGAAAACTGTAAATAACCTACTTATACATATATACCTAAGTACACCACACAATTGTGTAAAAGCTATATCTATTGTAATTGGGATCTGTGGATGATGCGAGTGTCGGGCGACTGTCGCCGTCGGTCGCCGGCGCACAGCCCGCGTTCGGCGAGTCTCGTTTGTGAACACGCACGCGCAAAAAACAGAATGCGCATAACAAGCAGCGGCAAAAACTGGCGGCCGCTTTTTGTGTGCGACTGATGTCCCCACGTCCCACCGCGCGGGCGACCACGCGCGAGGGGTCCACAGGAGCTTCCTAGCTCTGAGGACGTACAGTAGGTACCTAATTGATGATTTTTCAGTAAATTTTACAATAAAATTAGCAGTTAGAAAAATAACCTACAGAAAATGCTAATTTTGACAAAAATCTCATGCAGCTAGACTTACATTTTCAAAACATACCTACATTATATTTGCTATCGTAAGCTATCTTGTTAATTTGAGATTAGAAAATACACAGTTATTTTGCTAGTAGGTACCTATCCACCAAACTAGAAAAATCTGTATTACAACGCTGCCACTCACGCTATAAGTAGGTAGGTACCTACAGCCTCTCTTCCAAAACAAAATATTACACAAACAGAACAAATGCAGGAAAAACGCAACACGAACACTCAGGGTAAGATCTATATACCTACCTAGGTGGCACTCTGACTTAGTTCAGACTCAAGACTGAGTTAAAACGAGATAGATTTGTGTCGGAACATATTTGTGTCTCATTTTAACTCTATCTTGAGTCCTGAGCAGAGCCAAAGTACGATCTATAGATTTCAGCCTCAACACCACACAATCCCTCTGAAATACACCTTAATTACCTGCTTAAAGTGTCTAACGCCTGCTTCTATCCAAAATATACGATTAAGGGCCATTTTCACAACCTTCTGATAAATTTCGGATAGCTTATTCGCATATTTTGTCTTTGTCACTTGATATAAAGTAAGAAAGTGACAAAATTTATGGTTAGGCTATCCGACACCTTATCAGAAGGTAATACAGGCCCTTAGTAAGATTAAGATTCTTTGTCTGTCCGCGTACTACACAACGGATGGCGGTCCTATCATCGCACGCGCTTCTGGCCGCTCGCTCTTGGCAGTTGAGCGCAAAAACTCGACGCGCGTCCGCTGACCCCGCCCGACCCCGACGCGCGGCAGCGGCCGCGGCGCGACAGGCAGCGGCAGCGCCGAGAGCGCCCAAATGAATAAAATATCGACACCACCAGCAACCGCCGACTGTTGTCCATCGAGGTTCACAATCGTAGCCATAGGCGTCGCTCGGCACCACCACCAGAGTCAGTAAATATTACTTCTAAACCGAATGTATATTTATTTCGTTCAATAATAACTTCATATTATTAAAATTAAAATATGCCTAAATTATATACAACTAACAAAATTAAAACTAAAATAAAAATTAAATAAAATCTAAAACCCCATCGAAGTCACCGCAGTGTGGCATAGTACCCAAGATGCTGGCAGCATTACCTCTTTGGATGGCCAAGCTAATCCTTTGGCCAAGGTAGCTGCCAGCTCTTGGATCCCCGGTAGACTCGATCACCTTTTTAGATAGCTCTCCAAAAAGTGCTCGAGCCTCCGGGCCCCACGGCCCCAGGGGTCTCTACACCAAAAGGCGCAAATATGAAACCACTGTCAAGGTTTTCATATTTGCGCCTCTTAGCCCGTTCGGCGCTAGTAGCCGCTGCACCCGCCACAGAGGAGGTCGCATGGATGTGGGAAGCTGCTAGAGTATCTACACAGGTGGCATCCCACACAAGCGACCTCCCTGTCCTCCAAGGAACAAGCGTCATACCATCAGGTCTCTTGCCATCACTACGTGCCAAACCAATAGGTTCTAATACAGCTGGCACGTGAGCAGTAGCAAGAGAAACCGAATAAATTTTAAATATACCTAAAGAAAAATTGCGAATTGTGGAATCAACATCTGATGATGCTCCGGTGTCGGAGCGAAACGTACGTAAATAAAACTATCAAAGTCTCACTAAGACTAAAAACTCATAATAAATAATGCAAGATAGATGAAAATTCAATAAGGATGAATCAGATGCCAAACGTTCCTATAGGTATACCTAATATAATCGTACTTCCTACGAATCCTACTAATATTATAAATGCGAAAGTTTGTGAGGATGTATGGATGGATGGATGTTTGGATGGATGTTTGTTACTCTATAACTCCACAATGAATGAACCGATTTGGCTGAAATTTGGAGATAGTTCATATACAAAGTTCTCGCGGAAATTAAAAAAACCTTAACCGACGCGGATGAAGTCGCGTGCACCATCTAGTCATTTATATTCAATGATTGCTAATCAAATGATTACGATCAACAACGCGATTGTCATCAAGCAGGGCCTATTAATAACGACGCTTCAAATAGCATTAATTCAATATTGTTTTGATATAGAGATACCTATGTATCAAAACAATGTCAACTTTAAAGAAAAAACTTTAAAGTTGTCATTATATTGTTATGAAATCTCAAAACAAAATTGAAATAACCATACCTAACCCAGAAGCTGTGTCGTGTTTGGGGCGCATCAATCTCGCTCGCTCTTCGTCGCTCGGCCGTCGTCGGTTCATGTCGGAGACGCCAATTATTGAATGTTTAATAGTGGTTTAGCGCAGCTCGCGGCCGAATTAGCATTGATTAGCGGCACGGTGACCTGGCGCGCGATCATGAAATCGGGACGTTTGTACCTTTTTGTTTAATGATGAATTAAGTCTGCATGCCTCACAGTTCTGCGTTATGTTCTCGAAGGTGTCTGAAGTCTGCCTCCACACTTTGGCCAGCGTGATGAATATGGCCTATCCCCCATTTTGCGAGAGGAGATCCAAGCCGGTGGAGATGATGATGATGAATAGAGTATTGAGTTAACTTCGTTACTGGATTTCTATAATTTTGAGATTTGATTCTAAAATATTATTGCACCACGATTGCTGTTCATCAGTAACTCTACGGTACGGTAACATTGTCATGATAATTATTATGAAAATCACTAATGCAAGTGCAATAAGTATCTATATTGTAAACTATTGAGGCTCAAAATTTCAAGTTATTTATTGTTACAATACAAACCACTGAATATGTATATTATTTTGTAGCTGCAGAAGGTAATGTTTGGAGTCAAAACGTCAAAAGATTTGGTAAACGTTTTGAAGTTGGACTCTACCAAACCGAATACAGCTTATCGAGTAAAATTGTGACTTTCAAGCTTGCTTCTTCTATAAGAGAGGGACGTTGTTCTTTTTTAGGGTTCCGTACCCAAAGGGTACCAACGGGACCCTATTACTAAGCCTACGCTGTTCTTCCGTCCGTCCGTCCGTCCGTCCGTCCGTCCGTCCGTCCGTCTGTCAGCGGGCTGTATCTCGTAAACCGTAATAGATAGACAGATGAAATTTTCACATATTATGTATTTCTATTGCCGCTATAACAACAAATAATAAAAATTGAATTAAATTAAAAAAAATAAATTAAAATATTTCCATGGGTACATCGAAATATTTTTATTCAATTTTTTTTAACGGAACCCTAAAAGAGCGAGGCCCGACTCGCACTTGGCCGATTTTTTCAACATCGACGTTTTTCAAACACAAAGTTAACATTTCTTGCTTTCTCCCGCGCCAGTGCGAAACGTTTTACTTGCCAGTTGCCACGTTACTAAAATGATGTATCGACAATTAGACTTACTGGCTCTAAGGACTACTTTCCTATGAAAGGGAAACTGTAAGGTGCATATTTTAACGTGCTACGGATAATTTTGCTAGTTAGCCATGACGCTATATTCGCGGACATGAAAGCCAAGGTAAAGTTTAAAATCAGGAAAATCCTCATAAATGTGGAATAATGGTAGGTAATATTTGTGGCATATTAATTGTGCGGTGCGGGGAGGGGGGGGGGGAGGCGCGCAGTCACGAGCAGGGAGGGGGGGGGGGGAGGCACCGAATCAATTGCGAGTGCGGCCATTACTTTGGAGCGCATTTACATTGAATGCGACCGCGAAATGCGATCCCAACGTCGTCGAGACTCGAGACGAGTCGCAATTAAAATACGGCGATAAATTAACGGACAACTGATACACACGGCTTAGGATTTATTTGATCGCTCTTCATAGTGGTAAGTGGTGGTCTTCTAGGTAGGACCATAATAATTTGTTTAGAATACAGCATTTCCCTTGATTTCATTTTTTTAATTATAGTAGACTAAAATATGTCGTCCGCGTGGATTAAAGTTTTTTTTATTCCCGCGGGAAATCTTTAATTTTCCGGGATAAAATGTAGCCTATGTGCTAATCCTGGATACAAGCTATCTTCATTCCAAATTTCAGCCAAATCGCTTCATTCGTTGTGGCGTTAATGAGTAACAAACATCCATCCATCCATACATCCATCCTCACATACTTTCGCATTTATAATAATATATTAGTAGGAAATAGGATATGAAGTAGGAAAGTAGGATATATTCATATATTATTATTGCTAAACTGTTTTTTATTCGATGACAAGCTATTCCTTGACTGGCGATCTCACCTGATGGTAGGTAAGTGACGATGCAGTCTAAGATAGTAGCTGGCTAACTTGGAAGGGGTATAGCAGCGAACATTCAATCCATACCCCTAATCGGTTTCTATACACGCCATCGTGCCGTAACGCTAAATCGCTTGGCGGCACGTGTTTGACGGTAGGGTGGTAACTAGCCACGGCCAAAGCCTCCCACCAGACCAGACCAGAGACATTTCAGAAATTATAAATTCCCAAATTGACCCCACCGGGAATCGAACCCGAGACCTCCCAGTTATAAGACAACAGCGCTCACCACTGAGCCAAGGAGGTCGTCGAAAACGTCGCTACTTTTAAAATATCTCATACCTACTATGAGATATTTTAAAAGTAGTATCTCATAAACTTTTAAAATATCTATTTCATTGACATCAGACGAGTCGCAGGGAGCCGCTGTTCACAGGAAGTGCAAGTCCGAGACCTGTGGAAGTCCATGCGAGAGACCTTTGTACGAAGAAAAACAAGGATTTATACTTGCTAGCTAACTTTCCCGCGGCTACTAAGCATACTGAATTAAGGGTCGATTGCTGTCATACAAATCTATAGCACGGTGCGCCTCAGCGGGACACGCGAATGATTCCAACCGTACAACTCTGGACGCGAACACAGCCCAAACGACGTATTTGAGATTTAAATCGTGGAATATTTGTGGAGTGGTTCCCGTCCACTCGGGAAATGCTGTATAACGGTGAGTGTTTTTGCAGCTCTCACAACAAAGGGCAGCTCGCGACGCCCCGCGCCCGCGCGGCTGCTGCGAGAGCAGATAATCTGTTGCATCTCCCATGCGCGCCGCATCGCAGCGGACATTGCCGCGCGCAAAAAGCTCCGCCGGCGAATCCCACTTCGTTACATAATCAGACTCTCTCACGGCCCTAATATGGCGCTTTTCTCACATCTCTGCGTGTTTTTATGAGATTTTTTAACGTATCCCGGATAAATGGTGCCAGGGTTTCATGTGAAATGTCGAATATCGTTGCATGGTTAATACTTGGAAATGATCGCGTGTTTTAAATGGTTTTCTATGCTTTGGTAGTTGTTGAAGGTGAACGTGCTTGTTGGTTCCTGTGGTAATCACACACTCGACAGTTATAATGCGAGAATTCATATTTCTCTGTTCAAAACTGCATCAAACCAGCAGCACTTCACTGACAATAGAGTCTCTCTCTATTATCAGTAAAGTGCTGCAGTCTTAGTTTCCTTTCAAGTTAGCTCGCTATCATCTTAGATTGGATCATCACTTACCATCAGATGGCATCGCAGTCAAGGGCTAACTTGTCATGGATTAAAAAAGTCCTGCCGATCTGCTTCGATCGTTTGTGGACGAATGCAGTTAGACATCCAGTGACGGCAGACGCCAGACGGCAGTAGATGGCAGCTAGTAGGTAAGCCCGATATTATAGACGGCTATATTCTGGCAATTGGAATCAAAACGCCGACAAACTGCTTTTGACGGCAGTGGATGGCAGCCAGTTAGTTCTCCTCACTCTGCTTCGATGAATGACAATGAGCTTTCGTTTAGCTGCCGTTAGCTATTTTCGTATCCACTTTATCAGGGATCTTATCCACTTCGTCATGTATATGACAGATTAGCCTGCCCTTGGTAGACTCATTGACGATTCAAAAGCACTTGTAAAAAAGTTTATTTGAATAAAAAACATTTCTATTCTATTCTATTTTTCAGTCTGCCTGTATGTAAGCCGCACAGTTTCATCACATTACGCTTCGAGCGAGAAGTGCAACTGCAACAGTGTATCTGCGCTGGGTCTTTGTGAGATTTTTTCCGTTTCAGCGGCATCGTACCGGCCCGCGCGCGCAAAAACTGCCCCATTCATATGCACAGGGAGGAGTGTGGTCAGTTTTTGCTTCGCCGGACGTTCCCCGAGTTTTATTTGTAAATTGGGCGCGGGGAGGGGGGTGGGGGGGGGGCGAGCGCAGCGCCGCAGTAACGAGCCCGTTCGAGTCATTCAGATGCGCGACTAGTTTTTGCTGGAGCGCATAATTGAATACGAATGGCGTACCTACTCGGAACGGATCTAATGGCGAGAGAGGCTGTGCGAAATTTTGACCAAGTGCTGTATGAATATTGAATAGGTATTGGCAAATTTCTGCAGCCTCCTCTGAGTGTGGCGGACTATCAGTCCTTACGCGGTGGATCCATGACACCAGTCTGCAGATCGGACCTTTTTACCGACCCACTCAAGCGGTTAGGTCGTTCCTTATCGACCGAGCGAAGCGAAGGTCTCTGAGTTTACTAGAGCGATTTGCACTTGTCCGTCCGTCCGTCTGTCAGAGCCTTATAACTTCTGAATTACTGAACGTAATTACTTCAATTTTAGATATGATATGTAAACCGATGGCCTCCAGCCGAAAATGGCTTAAAAAGTTATAAAAATCTTTATTTCAGGGGGGCTCCCATACGAAATGGGGGGCTTTCAAAGTGGAGATTGTATTCGAGGCTAGATCTCTAAAACCACTTTGTTTTAAAACTTGAAACTTACACATAATTTGAGTTATATTCTGTACTTGAACAACAAATACTAAGATTAGATAAATATTATAAAGAAACGAAATTATTTAAGTTTTAATGGGCATCAATGTTTTTAACAAAACTTCACTATACTGTTACTAGATGGCGCTGTCTTTAATATTGTAAATACGCATCCCATCCACGAAAGCAGATGACGATTGACGTCATCAGATTCGGCGCGTTTTAATTACAATATAATATAGTTAAAACTACATTATGGGATACCGCGAGGTCTCAGTTCGGGGCGAACCACTAGTAGTAAAATGTTTTGAGCTTAGAGCGCTGCAAAGACTATGCTGTTAATAGCGAACTGTCATCCCTCCGTGGAACAGAAGTGCTGCGACATAAGTTTTCCGTAGGTACGCACGTGTGAATACTTCCCAAAGTATTGTCATTACATAGGTATTATCCTGTTGTGGAAAATAATTTTTAAGTAACGTTAATTTTTTTTCTTAAAAACTTAAAAAGTTCTCTCTTTTCACTAAGAAAAGGAAAGTTCGAAAATCACATTACAGGAAATTCGACTTAAAATCATAGCTTACTCGGTATAACATTATTAAAATTAGCGGAGTCTGATTTTTATATTAATATTTTGATAATTTCATAAAATATTAAGTAGGTATATGAAAATTGGAAATAATTATGTCACAGCCCTAAAGGCGCCTACTGTTAACAGGATAAACATCCTAAACGCTTCCTAATTGTACCCCACCCCTCACCCCTCACCCCTGTCTCCCCCCCCCCGCACCCGCACCCGCACTTACAAGGGTTTTTATTAAACTATCGTCAATGCTTTACAGTTTAACTGAAAAACAAGATGACTTAAATATAATAATCAGAGCAGGTATAATTTATATTCCTTTAGTTAAACTATTAGGGGCTACTATACTGCGCAGTTCTGTCACATACCTATTTCTAGTCTAAACCGACTGTTCAGTTCTGATTTCTGACTGTATTTTCGACCATATTATTACTGTATAAGTAGCTAGACTACTAGACTACTGGTTTGTCTACAACGTATAGTAGGTAATTTATCTGCGAGTAAACGTTGCACGATAAATAAAATTTCTTTGGGTTCAATTGTACCCCATGTGAATAATATAGGGTTAAATGGAATAAATATCATAGGCATAATCATAGGCATAAAAATTTCAATATCTTTGCAATTAAGTGAATACAATGATCATTAGTATAATTATTAATTTATGATATTAAAAACGACTAGATATACTTTTTTATGTTTTACTGCTGTATGTTGATGGTTTATAATTAGGTACTCTACTCTTTTTACAATATTTTATGAATTTCATAGTAAATTCATGGAATAGTTTTGCATTCAGCTGCTCACGAGACGATACAAAAACTTGTTAAGTAGGTATTATCAATATTATAATTTTATGAGTTTTAAAAAAGAGCAACGTGCTAAGTTGTTTCATGTTTGCCTGCTCTTCCCTGCAGTCTGCTTTGTGAATGTAGAGTCTTGGAATAAGAGCCTCGGAATGGCGGAACATGATGACTTTAACATTTGGATATTTGATAGGTGGGTACCTAAATGATAAACCGAGCAAGAAATCAAGAATGATTGAGCTGTGATAGCCTACTGGTTAGGACTGCGGTCTTCTGTTCGGGAGGTCGCAGTTTCGAACCGATTCGGAGTTATGTGCGTTTAAGGGCCGATTTTAATAGCGTAAAATAAGTTTTATCCGAGCGTTTTGATATTTTGGCAGATAAAGCGTCGGTTAAACGTCACTCGACGGTGGTGAAATCGGCGCTAAGTAATTAGGTAAATATTTATTTATTTTCCGCACTTACACTGATATTACAGGATAATTAATCCTAATTCGTTGGTGCAACACATATCATATAAAACTTTATTAAAAATTGGTTGTCTGTAAAGTTGGTATACGGACGACAGTTTTACGTGATAACGTCATAAAGAAACATTAATGAATAAATGTGTCACAACTCACAAGACAACGCTCAGAAAGATCGTGCCTCTCTATCGCTTGTTCCGCGCTCTCGCTTGCACGCGCAGGTTCAGGCGGAACGTGACACTTTTTCGTGCATGCAGCCGGTGTTCATCGATTTATAAGACGTTATCACGTCAAAACCTAAATCTAACATATCATACCTACATCATATTATTAATTATGCTTCAACGGTGAAGGAAAACATCGCGAGGAAACCTGCACGCCTGAGAGTTCTCTGTAATGTTCTCAAAGGTGTGTGGGTCTGCTAATGCGCATTGGGCCAGCATAGTGGTGGACTATATGGCCTATAACCCTTCTCTGAGAGAAGATCTGCGCTCAGGCGTGAATACTTGATGGATTGATCATGATAAATAATTAATTCATAGATACCTTGAAATTAGGTACGGTGCCTGTAATTTTTTTAAGACTGTTTAAATTATTGTTGACTGTGAATTGTTGTGGATTAAAAATAATAATATTAAGAAACTATACAGATGTTATTTGTGGTATTATTACGGCTGTGTGTGGAGTGTTTTTGCGAGGTCTCACACGCAGTACCGGCTCGATGTAATGCGAGGTGTAAAATTAAATAAACCCGGTAATAAAGTGTGAAGGCAGTATAATGCGCCCCGCGCTGACAGTACGGTGTCCAGCTCGCACCGCGTCCATCGGGACAGCTTTTTGTTTGGCGCCACTGCTTCATGTAAATATTACGTAATCTACATACTAAGTGGAAAATTTTCAGTAAAGTACTATAATAACCTCAGAGTTCGTTACTCATAAACAACTAGGTACATATCTTGTCGTAAAAGAAAGAAGAAAAATAATTATATTAGGTAGATAAGATAAAATTTATTCTATACTAGCTGATGCCCGCGACTTCGTCTGCGTGGATTTAGTTTTTAAAATCCCTCGGGAACTCTTTGATTTTCCGGGATAAAAAATAGCCTATGTCACTCTCCAGGTCCTAAACTATACCTACCCATGCAAAAAATCACCTCGATCCGTAGCCCTGTTGCGGCGTGATTGAAGGACAAACCAACAAACAAACACACTTTCGCATTTATAATATTAGTAAGGATGGTGTCACAGATTAGGTGGCACAATGTTTGCCCGAGGTCACCCAGAAAAGGTGCTTAGCTTAGCACAAGCCGCGCATCATGATGTAGCGAATGCGAAGCAATCGAGGTAGCCCGGGTGACGTAACATCTTAATACAACTTCTTGCCTAATTAATTATTAGAATTTATAATCACTAGATGGACCGATGACGTGAAACGAGTCGCGACCGTTACACTGAATAAAGGCGGCGCAAAACCGAGACCTGTGGAAGTCCATGCAAGAGAACTTTTTTCAACAGTGGACGTCTAGCAGCTGATAAAGAAGAAGGGAAACTTATTACAGCAACATTTAAAATCCATAAAATGTATTTTTATCATCACCAATATTTCTACGTAGGTAGATACATATATGAATATAGAAGCAGTGATAGCCGGTAGTAGGTACTGCGGTCTCATATTCGGGGGATCGTAAGTTCGATTCCTGGCTTGTCTAAGTTATATGCGTTTAAGAAATTAAATATTGCGGTGATTGAAAACATTGTGAGTAAACCTTCACACCTGAGAGTGTGTGTGAAGCTTGCCAATTCGCATTGGGCCAGCGTAGAGGACTATGGCCTACAACCCTTCTCTGAGAGGAGACCTGCGCTCAGGAGTGATCCGTTGATGGGTTGCTGCTGATGATGATGATGATGTATATGAATGGTGTAGGCAGGACATCCGCTCCCGTCTGCGACATGGAGCCCGCAGTGTCGGTGCGTGCCATTAGTGCCGCGCGGCGCATTCGTCAGGCGACGTGTGCGAGCGATGCGATAGTCGCGAACCAACAGTGACCACCACTCGGGCGACACAATATATCCCTCACGCGGCTTGCACTACGCTTTATCGTTGTGCTAGCTGCGAGTTAGCACTTTGGCTGCAGATCCTGCACCTTTAAAAAAAATTAAAACACTGAACTGTATAAAATAGTAGATTGTTAACCGAGGGTCGAAAGAATCAATTCCCGAGGTATTTAGGCTATAGTCCGAGTAGGAATTGATTCTTTTACCGTTAAACACTCAGTCAGTTAAACACTCTACTTTTCATTTCGAATATGAGGAAAATAAAACTAGTTGTTTAAGTATCTAAACTATTTATTGATAATATATAATAATATTAGTAGTATGTACCTATTTAAAATTAATTGTCAAATTAGGACAATTCGTGAAATTGAAAGTAACATTTTTGTTTGGAATGTTTATGCTGTTTGATATATTATGACAAATTTGGCTGTTATAGATATCTGTAAAAGTAGGAGACTCTGGTATTTCATCAGACGATGGATTACATGGCGGATACTCCCTGGAAGTTGTCGGCTGAGGCGAATTGGGGCGTATTTTTATTTCAGTTTCAGTTAATTTGGTTGAAATTTTAGTTTTATTTTGGACTGAATCCTCAATGTAGCCTTCGGCGACTGTGCTGGATTTCCAGCCTCCATGTCTTTTTAACGTTGTCATGTTTGCCCCTGAATCGGCTAAAAGTGTTGTTGACGTTCGTCTAAAACAATGTCCGGTATACTGCTCATAGTTTGGTAAATTCAAATATGTTGCTATCTGCTTCGGCATACCTGAGATTTTATTTTTACCGATCACTTGTTTATAGCATTTTCTCTTCTGATAGTTGAGAAAAAAATGGTCCGTTTTTACATAACTAGGTCTCATTTTTTGATATTTCTTTACTATTCGTGTAAACTCTTCTTCTACTACAAACGAGCGCTCAATATTTGTTTTTGTTTTAGTCAGTTTTACTAGTAATAATTGGCCTTGACTTTCAATGTCCTTAATTGTCAAATTTGTGAGTTCACTGCTTCTGCAAGCGCCGCTTATACCGAGTATCAATACCACCTGTGAAAAACATGTAATTTTTTAGTATTTATGTAATAAATACGTTCATTTTTAGAATAAATCCATGTATACTTAGGTAAACTTACCTTCACTGCCAAATATATCTCGTCAGGAGCATCATTTAAAAAAGTTTCCACTTCATGAGATGTGAAAACCTTAGATTTCTTAACTTGAACCCCTGAGACTGTCTTTTCAAAAATGATGTTAAATTATGGAATTCTTTCAAATTTACATTGTGTTACTAAGTGTACTTTTGAGCATTGAATATCGGCTCCATAGCGTAGAAGGCTGTAGTTTACTACACAGTCCATTAAAATATGTAAGAAATACACTTTCGGAAAACGATTTTATATTCTTCTCTGCTCGCCACTTCATAAAATTATTGTATGTGTTTATATATCTCTCTTTTGACATTTCTGCAGGCAAAAGATTTTCAATAACACTATTTGCCTCGTCTTTAATCGAATCTGGTGTCAACATTTCAGAATCGCTTGAACTCATTTTTAATATTCAAATCTAAGATTAGGTACCTATTACCTATTTTTTGAATTCCGTCACAAATACATAACAGATTAGTATCCCGCCAATTTATGTCCATATTTTAAATTTAAAAAGAAATTTAAAATATGGAACTCACCGCGTAATTATTGTTGCTGTTTATTCCGCTCAAAGAAGTTTGCGCTATTTTCACACTGGCTGTTTAGAAAGTCACATGGCTGCAGCATTTTTTTTAATTAGTTTTTTTTTACATAAAAACTCTTTACAGCTGACAGCAGTTCTATTTTGAAAGTTCATTCCGGCCCTTAAGTGGGAAGTAATTTGTATGAGTTTTTCCCTCCCTATGGAGGGAAGCAGCATTTTCCACCCAATAATCAGATCAAAACAACTTTCCGAGTATGAGAAATGAAAAATCATTTTTTTAAACCGACTTCAAAGACCCGCACCAGTCCAATTATTTAAAGTTGATTTTTTTCAAACCGCTCGACGGATTTCGATAAAATTTTAATGGGAGCACCTGGAAAGTATGCCCTATCAAACAAAAAATAATTTTCCAAATCGGGTCAGACGTATTCGAGTAATCGGTGAATATACATAAAAAAGATTTCAATGAATTGATAACCTCCTCCTTTTTCGAAGTCGGTTAAAAGGATCAGACATCAACCTAGAGAGTTATGACGAAATCAATAAAATCAATGCTAAGATGCTGAAAACAATACAAATCATCGCTATTCGCTACTATGATCCCTAATATAATGTCCATTGTCCATGCTCCATGGGTCATAGAGACCACCAGTTTCCGTTTGACAGTTTCTGTATAAGTATAGAGTAAAATATAGGTTGTAGTTACGTAGTCCCTACCTAAAAGTGTATGATGATTCCTTAAAAATAATTTCTTTTTTAATAGACAGCTGTAATCTAGTCAGCATCAGGCTAAGAACTCAGTAAATTAAAAAAGATTTTCTAAAATGATCCAAACGAGAATTGAACCAAGGATATTCGGTACGCGCAAACATAAGGACCCCCTTCACTCTTTGTGTAGATCAACTTCAATTATGATAAAAATGAAACAATAAATTAATTTTCTGCCGACACATTTCTAGAGAACTTTCCCATAGAGTTCTACTCGTACACGCATGTCGTACAATCAACATAAATTGATTTAAATAGAATGCAGAATGAGTGATTGCCGTGCGGAGCGCTTTGTCGATATAACAGATATCTCGTGCACGGTAATGGCGGCGGTGACCAGGGGCGGCCGGTGGCCATCGCGGCAATTATTCAAATCGGCGTAAACAATTGTCGCTAATGGCTTTATAATGTGTGCCGAGTGCCGAGCGCGGGCCACGATACAGGGCTGACAATTACCACAACATTGAGTCTGTTGCTCTCAGTACAATCTGTACAGTACTTTTCCTCCGGAGAATCTTCAAGGGATGTTGATTGCTGTGCACACTTGCTTTACCAGAACGCTGAATCGCTGTCTTTAGGTATAGGCTTGTACAGTTTTTGCAATTCACTAAGGCGAGTGAGCTTTACTCGTGGTTAATTCGTGTACATGCACATTGCATACGTGTGCGTGCCTGTCAAAGCCTAGGTGGGAGCGGACAGGCGCGAGCATTGCGCTCGCTCACACTTATACAGATACAACATACACACAACCATAAGTCAGTCACCCTCGTGAATTGCAAGAACTATAACTGGCCACGGTCAAAGTTACCGTCCAATCCATCTTTGACCGGTCAGAGGTGGACCCACAGGGCAAAACCCGCTACCTTCCATGGCCCCTCCAAACTCTCCTTCATATGGGCCGAAGCACTGGGAGGGCGCCCGGTACTTGCTCTTGGCGTGTTTCTCGGTGCGCCTTCTCGACTCCCTACAAGTTCTTTTCGTCTCTGGCATGGTTAAAGGTGGACTCAAACCCGCCACCTCCCATGGCCCCTCAAACCTCTCCGTTATATGGGCCGAAACACTGGGAGGGCGCCCGGTACTTGCTCTTGGCGTGTTTCCCGGTGCGCCTTCTTGACTCCCTACAAGTTCTTTTTTCTCTCATCCTTTGTCCCTTTCGTCACTCTCCCCCTTCTGGGGCTAGACGTCACTGCACAGGCTTGACTCGCGTCGTCGCTCTGTGGCTCCTTGCCTGGTCCCTGCTCGCTCCGATCCGCTTCGCCTCTTGTGCCATTGGTGCGCGAACTCCCGCAGCCGGTTATAGTTTTCCGCCGACGCAACGAGGTCCATGTAGTAGACTGGTCCCGCCTACCCGCGATCGATCCCATCCAGCATCTTGTCCCGTAAGTCCTTATAGAGGGTCAAAGGTGGACTCATGTGATTCGAGCATCGCTCGTGTGTCGCAGCCCTGCCGCGCGGCCATCATTAGCGATTTCACGAGGCGCGCGCTGCGGTCCCGCGCCGTGACATTTCAATCAGCTGACGACCACCGCCGCGCCGCGCCGCCACTACACCGCACGCGCTGCTGCCGGCCCTGCCTGCTGCCTGCTCGCAGCTCATCATCATGCTAGCAAATAAAACCATTGCAACTGTCGTACAAGATTGCTTATGGAGAATCTACTACATCCATAAAGTATCATTACGTCTGTCACCTGTTATAGAATAGAATAGAATAGAAATGTTTTTTATTCAAATAAACTTTTACAAGTACTTTTGAATCGTCAATGAGTCTACCACTATACACCGTACATACTTATATTCAGGAGACGGACGGCTGTTCCCGGGGTATTTTTATGCTACGACGAGTATTCTACAACACAAGCACAAAACAACAAATTCTTTAAGGACTTAGGTACTAGATTGATAAGATTTTTATCACGATACATAATGTTTGTGGTATCCCCTAAAAGACTGCTTGTTTCGAACGTTTGCCAAATGGCAATACATTTACCCGAACATTTCACGTCCCTGTCTCCACATATCTGGCGAAATTCAGAGTAATTTCAATGCAATTTCGTGTTAAAAGTAAATCTCTATCTTTTTTAATCCCCCAATCTCGTCAATCGGCTTAAAATCAGTTTGAAATACTGAATTTGCGTCATTATCTACGAAAAGCTGCACCCTGTTTCGATTTATTCATGTTAGCACAACATAATCTCGTTTCATTTGCTCTTGGATAAAGCTGCTAAAATTGTTAAGTCAATTATCTTTGTCTAGATTATTTTCTATGTAATCTAATATATAAAATTCTCATGTCGCGGTGTTTGTTACCAAAGTATTCCAAACGGCTGGACTGATTTTTATGAAATTTTGTGTGCATATCGGATAGGTCTGAGAATCGGAAAACATCTATATTTCATACCCCTAAATAATAAGGGTGACCCACCCCTAAATATTTTTGTTGGCGTTACGAAGTTCGCTGGTCGCAGCTAGTTTTCATACTGTAAAATTTATATTTATAGTTACAAACTACAAAACCCCAACGTGAAATTATGAAAATACTCCAATTCCTATCGCTTAATCTGCAGCACGGCCATCGAGCCTCGTCGATGCATCGTCAGGATAATGAAATGGTTATCCGCTCCGTAGTTTACGGGTCCACTGTTTACCGGCGTTCGGCGCATTAAGTGCGGCCGCCATCCATCAGCGGCGGCGTGTCGGGCGAGGCCGTCGCCGCAGCATCGGTGAACTGCCCCGCGATAATATCTCTACTTCGGCGTTGCAACTTGCACCGGCCAAGCGCCAGGGTCTATTCTGTAACACCTGTGCTAGCGAGCGACTCTACCGTGCGATATCGTTTGAATAGCCAAGTATTTGAGGATACAGAATACAGGTAGATAATGGTTTTCTTAATAACCACATTTGGGCAATAATAATTTTTGGATTAGCAAAAAAAAATTTTAAATTTGTTAAAAGTTTACGTAAGTACACCTTTCTTTTTGTTCTTATCCTATAGTCTTATGACTATAGCTTGTGAACTAGTGATACTTATTTCGTTATATGAATTTGAAGGCCTATACTGTGGTTTTTAATACCCTAGTGAAATACTTATCTATACCTAGTTAATATAGTTAGTTAATATCTTTCTTAGCAGATCACCCAACCAAAACCTGAGACTACATGGTAATTAAGGTGGTAGGTAGGAATAAAATATTGGTCTTTACCTATGAAACTGGAGGTTTGTATCAAAATTTTAAAGTGTATTTTTTATTTTAGCTAATCAAAGTACCGCCCAAAGTACCCATTTTGATGGCAGTTTGTTTATCCCTTTACTGTAGAAGTCTGCTGGACGAGAGGCGATGAAGAGTGGGTGTGCGCTCGTTAACAGTAAACAGATTTGATTTTTACAGTAGTAGATCAAGTTTCAACTATCCGAAAAAAACCACGCAAGAATTACATCATACTGCCAAGGGACGTGTTTGGACAAAAACTTAAAATGATGAAATTTGTTCGATAATAAAAAATCGCGAAGTTAGGTCTAATTTTTTACCAATATTCATTTATTTTCAATGTGTTGCATATTACAGAGCCAAAATTTTTACATTAAATTCCGATTGATATTATCAAGAGAGTAGCCTAGCGAATTGAAAAGAAAATGAATATTTTACGAGTTACAAAGTATTTGGCGCTTACTACACTCCTATTCCACGCAAAACGCTTTCTTTTGTCGCGCCTCACATGAGGTTGTGGCTATGTTTTATCTCATCGCGAAATCTGATTTTTTTCTGGCGTTACACGCGCTAGTGACTTTGTACTGCCTCTCGGGTGTTGAATTTTTTCCCACTTAAAAAATTGACAAAATTTTGAAAAAGTAGAAACCTGTTGGGGAAATCATCAATCAAACCTGTTGGGGACATCTGTCACTGTTGTGCTATTCGGTAGGAAGCTGTGATGTACAAGTCCGGCACTGGTCCACCAGACAGTCACCATCATCTTCCTATGGGTAATCTTAAACGCTTACTATCATAGACCGTGTTTATGCAAGCAGTGCTAGGCTCTTACACGTCGTTAATGTTTCGTGTTGTTTGCGCAGCGGTATTTCCACGTAGGTACATATTCGAAAATTATATCCATGGCGCCAACTACCACAATTTTACAAAAACAAAAGACTGAATTCGGAGTTAAAAAACATGGCTTTCGAATAAAATTAATTTGAATTTTGAATTGCGCGCCAATCCACAGACAAATCTGAAAATGCTGGTTTAAAAATCTCCAATTTCTCCAAGTTCCAATTAGGGCAAAAATATTGAAGTGTATGAGTGTAAAGCTCCAAGTCCTCATTCTACCTACTATACTACGGAGGATATATACTACGGATATATACTACGGAGGTTTGCAACTCCTACTTTGTTAACTGTGCACTATGGCTCTGAACAGTGCTCTGGAGCTCATGTCGAACCACTGACTGGCGCGCAGTTTTAAGCCAGGATATTCATTTTCGGCCAGGTCTTCGTCTGCCTTTTATTTTTCCTTGAGTATAATAAGTTCAGTGGTGCAGAGTTACTTTCGCATTTATATAGGTGAAAAGCAGTGATAGCCTTTAATAGTTAAGACTGCGGTCTCCTATTCGGAAGTGCAGGTTCAATCCAGGGCACACACCTTTAACTTTTCGGAGTTATGTGCGTTTTAGCAATTAAATATCACATGCTTCAACGGTGAAGGAAAACATTGTGAGGAAACCTGCACGCCTATAATAAGTATGATGATAAAGATGATCGATTTAATAGTACCGAAATACCTCTTTATGCTGAGAAAATAATCGTCTACAGATACACACCGTTCGTTTCTATCCAATATTGTATCGAATTGTTATCGAGGGATGTGGTGGTCGGCGCGCGCGGAGTCACGGCCGGGATGCGCGCTATACTTAATCCCGCGGCGCACGGATCGGCTAAATTTATTAGAAAGCCAATCGCTTCCCGCTCGCCAATTTACTAATCGTAACTCATCTGCGATAAGCGAGGCTGGCACAACATCGGCAGACGCGCCAACATCATTGTTCCAAATAAAATCAGGAATTTACAGGTATTATACAAATTACAATAATAACAGGCAACTGCATCATGTCAAATTAGTAGAATTAGTAGCAGTTGGGAATGCGCGGGCGCAGGTCATGATAGAATTGGGTATTATTTAACGAGGTGTTGTCTCGGCATTAGCCGAGTGTCGAGTGGAAGCTGTGGGAACCAGCCCCGTCACCCGACATAAACTGACCACAATTTAGTTGAGTCGTTCGATATCGCATTCCTCGAATTATTTTGGTTGAGTTTTAATCGAACGAGCGAAGCGAAGGTCTCTGAGTTTACTAGAGCGATTTGCACTTGTCCGTCCGTCCGTCTGTCACAGCCTTATAACTTCTGAATTACTGAACGTAATTACTTCAATTTTAGATATGATATGTAAACCGATGGCCTCCAGCCGAAAATGGCTTAAAAAGTTATAAAAATCTTTATTTCAGGGGGGCTCCCATACGAAATGGGGGGCTTTCAAAGTGGAGATTGTATTCGAGGCTAGATTTCTAAAACCACTTTGTTTTAAAACTTGAAACTTACATATAATTTGAGTTATATTCTGTACTTGAACAACAAATACTAAGATTAGATAAATATTATAAAGAAATGAAATTATTTGAGTTTTAATGGGCATCAATGTTTTTAACAAAACTTCACTATACTGTTACTAGATGGCGCTGTCTTTAATATTGTAAATATGCATCCCATCCACGAAAGCAGATGACGATTGACGTCATCAGATTCGGCGCGTTTTAATTACAATAGGGGGCATACTCAGGGGCAAAGGAACAAGCCCAGACGGCCAGCCAGGGTAGCAACCTACGAACCCCGGCCAACGATCCTAGAGCCCGCACTGCAGCCTCAGGCAAAAGACGCCCGAGAGGCAAGAGGGGCAAAAATAAGAAACCTGCTCCAACTAAACCGGAAGCCACCCAATCGCAACCGCAATCACAATCGCTGCCCACGCAAGACGCCACGACTACAAGCGCAAACATACAAGGGCAGACTATAGCGGCTGTCATAGAGGTCCTGCTGGCTGTTACACAGGCTGTGCGGGACGGCAAGAACCTCAGTCCTAACATCCTCGGAGGTTTGGCGAAACTAATCCCCGGAATACGCTAAGCCTCTGAGGATATTATACTGGAACGCCCATGGACTCAAGCACAAAGAGACCATGCTCAAGATGGTACTAAAGGAAAGAAACATTGACGTGGCTCTCATCTGCGAGACCTTCCTGGGCCCAGCGGATAGAACACGCTTTCCGGGGTACCATATTTACCGGCGGGATGAGCGCTCCATAGCCAATATCAGCTACAGAGGTTTAGTGGTTCTGGTGAAGAGGAGGATCGTTCACCAGCCTCTACCCGAAACGAAGCTCAATGCGATGAGTGCCCTCGGTGTGGAGATTTCCATAGGAGGCAGACCACACCATATCTATTCAATCTACCGGCCCCCGGCGGGCAAGATAGACATAAGAGATGTACACAAACTCCTTGATACTCCTTTTCCAGTCATAGCCGCCGGGGACTGGAACAGTAAAAGTCCCTCGTGGAATTCCTCCACCACTTGCCCAAATGGGAGAATTCTGGAGATGGACGCTGAAGCCCGGGACTATGGGGTAAGCGGGCCAGAGGTCCCTACTCACTACCCTTTCGCGTTGTCCCATAACCCGGACGTGATAGACCTGGTGGTACACAAGGACCTGGACGATCGCCTAACACTTGAGGTGACGGATGATGAGCTACAATCGGATCACCAGCCGGTTGTAGCAACTCTTGAAGCACTCCCAGCCAGAGCAGCGCCTCCCGCACGGCGCGCCCGGATAAACTGGCAAGCATTCACCAGCGAGTTAGAGGCCAAGTCTCTACATAGACCAATACAAACAGCTGCGGAGGTAGACAGCTACACTCAGCTGCTCACCACGACCATCCAAGGGGCATTGGATCAGGCCAGACAAGAGCTACCCTCATCAACGCACCAAGGGCTGCCATTTCGCGTCATGAAGTTGATCCATGAGAAAAGATCCCTCAGGCGCGAATTTCAAAGAACAAGATGCCCTAGACTGAAAACGAGGCTGAATAAAATCGCGGAAAGAGTATCCCAAGAATTGAGGGAACTGGATGCAGAGTCATGGGACCGGCGCATAGAGGAAGCTGAGGGTGACATGACCTCGCTCCATCGACTCTGCAGGCAAGTAACAAAAGCCTGCCCCCCACAAAGACCCTTATTCCACGAAGACGGCACACTTAGATACCGCGCAGCAGACCGCGCCGAGATCTTCGCCAGACACCTGCAAAAGCAATTCACCCTGAACCCACTTACAGACACTCA
Source organism: Oeneis ivallda (assembly GCA_029955525.1). Classification (NCBI taxonomy): domain Eukaryota; kingdom Metazoa; phylum Arthropoda; class Insecta; order Lepidoptera; family Nymphalidae; genus Oeneis; species Oeneis ivallda. The sequence continues at coordinate 248,028 of JARPMR010000010.1, forward strand.
TCACCAGGCAACAGTTGAGAAACACCTTGGGGAGTACTTCGCTGGACCTATTGGCAACGAGGAAGACCCAGTAGTGATTTCCCCTGGCATGGTGAGGCAAACCATTAAAGAAACAAAAGTGAAGAAAGCCCCCGGCGCAGATAACATCACGAACAACGCGCTGAGACACATCCCCCGTAAGACGCTGGCAGCGATTACGCACCTTTTCAATGCCATTCTGCGTACGGGGAAATTCCCTGATAGCTGGAAAGAAGGTTTAATTATAATGCTTCCCAAGCCGGGGAAAAATACTATGAAACCGGAGAACTATAGACCAATAACTCTCCTCTCATCACTCTCCAAGGTGTTCGAGAAACTCCTGCTGTGTCATCTGAAGCCCCATATACCCTCTAGATCGGAGCAATTTGGGTTCAGGTCAGAGCACAGCACCACGCTCCAACTGTCGAGAGTACTGCACCTAATTACGGCAGCACTAAACAAGAAAGAAAGCGCCACTGCAGTATTTCTCGACATGGAGAAAGCTTTTGACAGGGTCTGGCACGATGGTCTGCTCTACAAGCTGGCCCAGTCGACTGCCCCCCGCCGCCTCATTCGAGTGATAGCGTCCTTCCTAGCGGAGAGACGCTTTCGCGTCAAACTAGAAGATCAAATTTCTAGTGAAGGTTCGATCGCTGCCGGAGTTCCACAGGGTAGTTGTCTGTCACCCGTTCTGTACGCCAAGTACACGGACGACATACCAACAACGGCAGACACTACCCTTGCACTATATGCCGACGATACGGCATACATCGCCACCTCACTGCCAACCCGTCCACAGCATGCAGTGGACAAACTACAACGGGTACTGAATCTGCTCCCCGACTGGCTTAACAAATGGAGGCTTGCGGTCAACGTGGGGAAGGCGCAAGCCATCATGTTCGGCGGAGCCCGAAAGCTACCCTCCCGGCTCTCACTATTGGACCAACCAATTCCATGGTCCAATGAAGTGACGTATCTGGGAGTCACTATTGACAGACGCCTCAACATGCAAGCTCAAGTGAAGAAGTCAGTGAACAAGACACGTGCGGCAACGATGCTGCTCCGGCCGGTGCTGCACTCCAGACTCCCGCTGCGTACGAAGCTTGGAATTTACAAGACCTACATCAGATCCAGGCTCACGTACGCAGCGCCGGCATGGTATGCCCTAACTAGTGAGACCAGCAGAGTTAAACTCCGTACACAGCAGGCCATCGCTCTGAGGCGAACCACGAGAGCTCCCAGATACGTCCGCAATAGCACAATTGCGCGCGACCTAAGGATGGAGAGCATAGACGAGTTCATCAACCGCATCGCGAACCAGATGTTCTGCAGAGCGGACGCCTCCAGCCTTGATCACATCAGGGGGATAGCGCCGTACCACAGGCGCCCCCCGGATGGAAGAAGATTTCCGCGCGACTTAATCGCGCCTTAACTAAAAGGAAGACCAAACTCCCAACCAGAAGAATAATCTCGATTGGTAGACTCCGGCTCGACCGCGGTAGGCATCTGCTGGGCTTCCTTATGGTCTCACCCGGTAGGGCCAGTCCGCGACAGCAGAGAGTCCACCAACTTAATTCATGGTTCTACTACCAACCCAAAGACCCTGCCGTAGTGACGGCAGGCGGCAGAACTCACATGCAGGGGGGCTCCGCCCCGAACATGTTTCACCCGCGCCCTTGCGGGCGCGAGTGCTAATCACGGATTAATTACAATATAATATAGTTAAAACTACCTTATGGGAATTATGGGATACCGCGAGGTCTCAGTTCGGGGCAAACCACTAGTTAATACACGGAATGCATAATAATACCTAGTACATCTTTATCAACCGATAGACGCCCACTGCTGTACAAAGCTCTCTTGCATGTATTTCCACAAGTCTCGGTCTCGCGCCGCCTGCATCCAGCGACTCCCTACGACTCGTTTCATGTCGTCAGTCCACCTAATGTGGAGTCTACCAACACTGCGCCTCCCGCACTTAGTACATCATTAGTACATATTAAAAAATCAAAAACCACAGACTCGACACTCGTTAGAGTACAGACGTATAAGAATATAAATTGCGGAGCTCATACAGTTCCTTGTCTAACAAGTTTGTTTTACAAATCTAGGACGCGCTCGATCTGTTGCGGTATTTTCTAAAAATGATTGCTTCAGATGATAGCAGTCATCTCGTGGTCAAGTCTCACCTGCTATGATTAAAATGAATTCCGCCGCCGCTCAGAGGTGTTTGCGATAGTCACGGTGTAGCAATCGTTTTAGACAATCCCACAGTTGTTTCCGTCGCGTGTTGTGTCTGGTCAAGCCTTGTCTCGAGCGTCAACAAAGGCGAAGGTTACGCGGTCAAGGGTGCTCGGCGGCGGCTTTGATGGTGATGAGACCGCCGCGCGCTCTAATTGGCGACGTCATCTGTGAAACTATTGCCTGTGGCATTCATTAGTAATCAGGTAGGACATATGAAGCTACTCTACTATCATCTATTCTGTGGACTGTGGTTTAGTCAAACTTCATGATCACTAAGTAATTTGAGGCACTTCTGAAACTATTGTGAGCTATGTCTGCTTATCTTATTCGCATTCCATTTATGCATGCTACCACATATCGTTCAAGATCAAGCTGATGTTTTAAAACTGTTGATTGAAAATAAACGATTATTATAATTATTAATATTATCAAAATCGAATGAGTCAACAATAGTAAGCGAATAGCCTAGTTTTCAGAAGGCATGCTCCTCTATTTTTTTGGAAAAATGCGTTTTAAGCAATTTTCACTAGCTCTAAGTGATAAATGAAAAGAACAAAGTTCTCCATAATGTTCTCAAAGGTGTATGAAGTGTGCTAATGCGCACTTGGCCAGCGCGAGCGTGGTGGACTATGACCTATTCTTTATATCGTTAGTGGGGAGCGCTGCGGCCAGCTGTATTACTGTAGTCGGCCGGCGATGAGTGAACTGCAGCTAAACCACACGAGTAGCTAAACTCACAATGTTTCGGCCGAGTTGTCTGACAACCGATAGATGTCCACGATCGGATGTACTTCTCACTTCATTAGATTTTACTTTTCACCGCGGTGCCGGTGTGGGCGTGTGGAAACTGGAAGTCGTTACAAACTTCCACACGCTGCGGTCTGGGCGCCGCTGTAATAGGGTATGTAATATGTATAAAGACTTGTCCTGACTGACTGACCTATCAACGCACAGCTTAAACCATAGGAGTTAGAAGTTTAACATTTTGACAGTAGGTTCCTTTTATGACGTAGGCACCAAAGGATTTTTTGAAATTCCACCCTCGAGAAGGTTAAATAGGGGAAGAATGTTTGTTTCAAAGTCCGTGATCTGTCAAGTTATATCTATGAAACTTGGTATTTGGGCTTTCAATTAAAAATGAGAAATGCGTATTTCACACACGGACGAAGTTGCGACATAAGCTAGTCGGTTAATAAGTTCAAAGTTCGAGATCCAGTGAGGTTAGTCGATACTATAAACGGTAAGTGTACCTCTGATGGCCATCACTTGAATTGACGATGAAGATTGTCTTGTTAAGTCCAGTACACTCTAACGTGCGACCGGCGTGTCAGAGCGGAGGTGCCGCCGCGTTTGTTAATGTGGGTCACGGCGATTAATTATTTATTATAACTGGGGGGATAAATAACTCGCGCGCCGCTTAGTGATGTGAACCTTATGCGGGACGAAAAAACGGGACGCTTAATTAAAAAAAAAACATCATTTACGCCTGAGGTACCTTTAGAGGTACGCCTCTACCAGAGATATAAGCAGGTAAATGTTATCGTATCGCTTTATAACCCTTTTCCAACAGAGCTAAACCAATCTATGACAACAAAGCCTATGCCTACTTATTGGTAATCCCGCCCACTCCTCTGCCTACGCAGCCTGGTACTTCTCTGGGGTAAAGGCAGCCTCTAGCTAGCTTATTACCAAATCTAAGTATTTACCTATTACCTACTCAACTATAGAATAGAATAGAAATATTTTTTATTCAAATAATCTTTTACAAGTGCTTTTGAATAGTCGATGAATCTACCACTGGTTCGGAATGCCTTTCCTGCCGAGAAGAACCAGCAAGAAACTCGGCGGTTGCTCTTTTCAAAACAAATTTACAATACAGTAAATACTATGCTATATATACAGTGTTTCCACAATGAGGGAAGTTCCAAAAATGCATACCGACTAACTTCTATCTTAAGATGGGCAGACATAAAGTAGCCGCCGGTGGCACCCGTTCACGAGCATGACGCATGACCCAGCCATTGCTTCGCTCAACCATATTTGAGGGCACGTAACAACCCGCATCACACGACACCACCACAGAAATGTTTAAAGAGTGCGTGACATACTTATGCCACCCATGTTAAGGCATCGAATTGAAAACTAATATTCAAAGCTCATTTTAAGACATCACTATTATTATGTATACTCTCACGAGACAAAGCCTGTATTTTATAACATGAGAGAGTTGATCTAATTGGGCGATGAATACACGCCGGATTTTATCGTTCAATACATCAATAAATTGCACTGAATGATAAGCTCCGGAGGGTTCAAGACTATTTTATTATTAGTATTGTTTGTTTGGGAGGGAGCAGTGATAGCCTAGTGGTAACGACTGTGGTCTCCTATTCGGGGGGTCGCAGGTTCGATCCCGGGTACGCCTTACCTTTGACTTTTTGAAGTTAAGTGCGTTTAAGAAATTAAATATCACATGCTTTAACGGTGAAGGAAAATATCGTGAGGAAACCTGCACACCTGAGAGTTCTCCATAATGTTCTCGAAGGTGTGTGAAGTCCGCCAAATTCGCATTGGGCCAGCGTGGTAGACTATGGCCTATAACCCTTCTCTGAGAGGAGACCTCGCTCAGTAGTGAGCCGATAATGGGTTGATAATGATGAAAATGATTGTTTGACCGTCGAAAATCGATCGGGACGTCCCGCTTAAAGTCTCCTTTCCGACATCCCTTCAGCGAATGAAGACGTCGGCGCGGGCTCATTGATATTCGCAGGCGCCAACAATTGGCGGCGTCTTTTTTAATTCCCTTAATTCCCGCCGATCCCACTTGCTCCCGCTCCCCCTGCTCCCTCCCGCTCCCTCCCGCTCCCTCCCGCACCATCACAAGCTCCTCCGCTCTTCCGCCGACATCCGCTCGCCGCCAATTCAGATCATTTAGTGTGAATCACGCTATTTATTGGCTGTTGTTATTAAAATGTATCTAACGATGTAGAATTTGGGTATCAAAAGATGCCAAGCCGTAGTTACTTACGATTTAAGAGTAGAGTCTGAAATATTACTCAATTCTGAAAATTTTGATCGAACTTGCACCAGCATTGCTCTTGAATTTTCTAGCAATTGAGTCAAAACCAACCTGCTATGAAGAGTATATATATCTACCTATGCATATAGGAATCAAACTTAAAATCTTTCTATTTTTAACCCCCGACGCAAAAAGAGAGGGGTGTTATAAGTTTAACGTGTCTGTCTGTGTATCTGTGTATCTGTGTATCTGTCTGTGGTAGCGTAGCCGCCAAACGGATGAACCGATTTTCGTTTAGTTTTTTTGTGTCATAGATAATTTTATCCCGAGTGTTCTTAGCCATGTTTCATGAAAATCTGTTCAGCCGTTTCAAGATTATCAGCTCTTTTCTAGTTGATTAGGGGATCTGACTAACTTCGTTATGTCCGATCGATTCGAAATTTGGTACCGTGTTACTTCAATGATATTGAAAGTATATGGTAAGGTAACCATGACCTTATCAGCCGTTTGAAGATCATCAACTCTTTAATAGTTGATGAGGGGATCTGACTACCTTCCATATGTCGTATCGATTCGAAATTTGGTACCGTGTTACTTCAATGATATTGAAAGTATATGGTAAGGTAACCATGACCTGATCAGCCGTTTGAAGATCATCAACTCTTTAATAGTTGATGAGGGGATCTGACTACCTTCCATATGTCCTGTCGATTCGAAATTTGGTACTTTGTTACTTCAATGATATTGAAAGTATATAGTAAGGTAACCATGACCTGATCAGCCGTTTGAAAATCATCACCTCTTTAATAGTTGAAGAGGGGATCTGACTACCTTCCATATGTCCTATCGATTCGAAATTTGGTACCGTGTTACTTCAATGATATTGAAAGTATATGGTAAGGTAACCATGACCTGATCAGCCGTTTGAAGATCATCAGCTCTTTAATAGTTGATGAGGTGATCTGACTACCTTCCATATGTCCTATCGATTCGAAAGGTACCTACCGTATTACTTCAATGATATTGAAAGAACATGGTAAGGTAACCATGACTTTAAATATGACATGTTAGAGTAAGGTTTAGATTTCGAAGGTGGGTAATTAAATGGGATCAATTAGGCTCAATTACCACTACGCTAATAAATCACTATAAATACCTTCCTAATATTTATACTTACCTACTTTAAAAAGGACTAAATAAAAGTAAAATTAAAAATTTTAAAAACCCCCCGACACAAAACAAATCTCTAAAAACTAACAAATAATATTTTATACCTATATATAATTATTATCGTCACATATAATTATGTAAGTTTAAATATTTTTATTTTCCAAGTGTCGTCGTCGTGTCGGGGGACCGCTAAGTGAGAAAAACAGTTGTAGTCGCAGATTGCAACAAAAGAATTTACTTACTCCGAAAAATTCGCAAAATCGACACAATCGTCAACGTCGTCTGCCCTCACGTGTCGCGCGCGGCATTACGTAGAGCGTAGACTACATTACATGCATGAAACTTAAGATCGCTCGTACCTAAATGTAATTCGTAATAATTAATTAGCTGTCGGAAAAATACTTTATAAACTTTAGCGGTCCCGCGACGCGACGACGACACTTGGAAAATAAAAATATTTGAACTTACTTATTATATGTGTAATGTGACGATAATAATTATATATAGGTGTGGGTAGGTGCTAAAAACATAAGCAGCTGTTCTTGTGTTATCATCATTTTTAATTATATTTTAAAGTATATATTTTATAATTACTTCATTGTTATGTGTTAAATAAGTGTTCTTTTACCTACCAGTAATTTCATAAACAATATTCCTGTGATTTTGCACAAGTTTGTGTTTTCGCCAAGTACTGTTACACTCAAGCACTTCTCCATAATGGATTCAATTAAACAGTCAATTACTGAGCTTAGGGGTCCATCCCAGCTACCAGTCCAACGTACGACATCGCAGCACAGTTCAGTGCGTTCAGGAGTTTTGTGATGGCGGCGCTGGAAGGTTTGCATATGCAAGTCCAACTACTTTTCAAATCAAATGACGACTTAGAAATGAGAAGTAGACGTAAAATTCTTTTGGTCATGTCCAAAAGCACTCGCTGATCATCTCAAGTTGCCAATTAATTCGGAGTGTTTGAGTCGCTGCCATCGCCTAGGACGTTTTAAAGCAGATAAGCCAAGAGCTGTGCTCATCAAGTTCAGAGATTTATCACTCAGGAATAAAGTATGGTACGCAAAGACCGGCTTAAGGAACTCGGGCATAACTCTGTCAGAGTTTCTTACTAAGGAACGACATGGCGTATTTGTAGCCGCTCGCCAGCGCTTTGGCGTCACTAGGTGCTGGACCAAAGATGGGCATATCTTTGTAGTTGGACAAGATGGTACACGGAAACTTATCCGATCGGTTGCCGAGCTCGACTCCATTGCGACTGTATCCACTGCCCCACTGACATCAAATAATGCTCCGACGACTGCCCCGGCTACTCCTAAAGGCGGATCAGCGCGCATCAAGAGGTCTGCCAGGAGATAGGCTTTGTTTATTGATCATATATGATACACAGAGTGCCTAAAATCAGTTTTTTGTCGGTGTTTATACCCCTTTTATTTAGTTAAGTAATAGGTATATCCACTTAGTTTATGGCGGGTATGTAAACAACTACTGTTTTGAATCATTGACGTACGTAATATTGACGTTTAGTTACCCATATCTTTCTATATATATTTTGCCATATATTTTGTCAATTTTATTCATGGCTCATTCTACGCATTTGACACTTGTCAATGTCAGTCTACTACAGATTGAACTTGACATTGAATCTGCCAGTTACGCATCTTGCACCATAGATATTACTTTCTTAGAATAGGCATTCTGTTTATTACTATATACTACAGATTGAACTTGAAATTGAATCAGCCAGTGTATATATTATAATGCATTTTGCACCATAGATATTACTTTCTTAGAATAGGCATTCTGTTTAATTAGGTATTGGTTGTTTGAGTGATATTTAATTTTAATTTTATTATTGTTTAAGTAAATTTTCCTTGATATATGTTATTATTTTAAAGCAATCTCTTCTTACCTTACTGGTGGGTAAAAGAACCTGTATGTATGTATCATTGATACACATTAGTATCTTTTGCTATTAATTTATTTATACAATATTTTTATTCTTATAAGCATATATATTGTTATATATTTTTATTATATTTGTTTTATTTGTATTAAATGGATATTAGTGATAACCATAATGATAATTCAGACGATAATCTTACTTTTTACTCGGCGTCTTCAGATAGTTTTCACAGCTTCTCTCAGCCACTTAAATCCTTCCTGGACTTGACCTTTTCCCCTTTTCCCAAAAACTTCAATGTAATTCACATCAATGCCCAGAGTATTCCATCACACTATCTAGACTTATTTGATTCCTTTGATAATAATAATATTCATGCCATCTTAGTTTCAGAATCCTTTCTTAAACCGTGTTTACCTTCTTCTTCTTATTCCTTACCCAATTTCCACTTAATTCGTAATGATCGCACGGGCAAAGGTGGAGGCGGTGTTGCGATATACCTTCGTAGTCAGATTCCCTTCACGATTTTAAACAAATCCCCTTCGCTATACTCCGACTCGGTCGAGCACATTCTTCTTGAGGTTTTGTTTGGTAGTACTAAATTACTCCTTGGCGTATTTTATAGTCCTTCGCTCCATATCGATTACTTCCGAACCTTCGAAAATCTGTTGGAACAGTATGTAACATCTGTTGACCATACCATCCTTATGGGCGATTTCAATACTTGTATAATAAAAAACGATTATCGTTCTAGACGCCTTGTCAATATTGTTGAGAGCTCTAACCTTACTTTGCTTCCCACTAATGCCACACACTTTTTTCCAAATTTTGCTCCTTCTCAATTAGATTTAATGATAACCTCCTCCGTCGATCTTGTGGATATCCATGGTCAACACCCCGCTGAGGCCTTTTCTTACCACGACCTCATTTACCTTTCATTTAAAATCCGTCCCCCTAAGGCCAAGCCAACCATAGTTATGCGTCGTAGCTTTAAGAATTTCGATAATATTAATTTCATGTCTGACCTCAACAATATTGACTGGGGCACTATAATTCAGGCAGAAACAGTTGATGAAAAAGTCGAGTTATTCAACTCATTCCTGACAGATCTGTTTGATAAGCACGCTCCGCTTCGCCCAATGAAACTCAAACATTTACCAGCCCCTTGGCTGACGCAGGACATTAGAACCTTGATGGCTAAGCGGAATGCTGCTAAATCAAAATATAAGCTACGTCCAACTGACAATAATCGTAATAAATATAAATCATTGCGTAATCACTGTAACAAGGTCTGCAGAGAAGCCCAAAGGAATTTTATTTTTTCATCTATTGAAAAAAGCCCTGAAAGGACTTGGAAATTTTTGGAGACTCTTGGGATTGGGCGTCAACAACGAGTTACTCCAGACAATCTTGATCTTGATGCACTCAACAAACATTTCACCTCAATCACTCCCATTGACAGTCAAGCAAAAGCCTCGACACTAAATCATTTTAGATCACTACCTACCTTATCTTGCTCACAGTTTCGATTTGATCCTGTTTCCAAAGATGACATAAAGAAACATATTCTCGCGATCAAGTCGGACGCTGTGGGTTGTGATGGTTTAAATCGCAAGATGATTTTACTTCTTCTTGATAATGTCTTGCCTATTCTCACCCATATCTTCAATTTTTCCTTCGCTTCCAATAAATTTCCCAGTGTCTGGCGGAACGCTCACGTTGTCCCTATTCCAAAGATTAAAAATCCAACTTCTTATACTAACTATCGCCCTATTTCCATTCTACCCTTCCTTTCTAAAGTTCTCGAGCGTATTGCCTGCCAGCAACTTAACCTTTACTTAACTAAGAATAACATCCTTAGTCCGTTCCAATCTGGCTTTCGGAAAGGGCATAGTACTACCACGGCTCTCGTCAAAGTTTGCGATGATCTCCGTGACAATATGGGCCAACAACTTGTCTCTGTCATTGCTTTACTTGACTTCAGTAATGCATTTAACACTGTTGACTTTGATTTACTGTTAGCTGTCCTAGAATCCTTTAATATTTCCTCTAACACTATTTCTTGGTTTGCTAGCTATCTGTGTGACCGCCGGCAGTGTGTGACTCTCAATAATAAATTCTCTTCTCCACTATCACTTGCAGCTGGCGTTCCACAAGGTGGTGTCCTTTCTCCTCTCCTCTTCGCAATCTTTATTAATACTGTCACTCAACTTCTCTCATCATCATTTCATCTATATGCTGATGACTTACAAGTTTACGTTGCTGCTCCTGCCCATGACATCAATTCGGCCATACACAGGTTAAATACTGAACTACAAAGGATCTGTGAATGGAGTAAATCCTATGGGCTTAGCATTAACGCTGGTAAATCCCAGGTAGCTGTGATTGGCAGTCCTAAGCAATTGGTTAAGGTGGATACCAACGCTTTGCCCCCCATTCGAGTTGATGCGGCTCATTTGGTACTTAGCGGTACTGTTAAAAATCTTGGCCTCCTAATCGATAACACTCTCTCCTGGATCCCACAAGTGTCGGAAGTGAGTCGCAAAATATTTGCAACAATTGGTTCGCTAAAGCGTTGGAAAAACCTTTTACCAATTAAAACTAAAACTTCTCTAGCTAATTCCCTTCTATTACCGTTACTCGATTATGCTGACTGCTGTTACCCTGACTTAACGGAAGAACAACTTAACAAGCTGGAGCGGTTACAAAACCTTTGCATCAGGTTCATCTTTGGTCTGCGCAAGTTTGATCATGTATCCTGCTACCGTGCCCAGCTTGAGTGGCTTCCGATAAGGCAGCGTCGTGACATGCACATCCTTACTCTTCTCTATTCAATTCTTTTTAATCCCGCTACTCCTTCTTATCTTAAAGAACGCTTTTCTTTCCTCAACAGTGTTAATGCACCTGGCCGCTATTTGAGATCGCACAACGATAATCGCCTCACCTTTAACACCTGTTATGCCCGCTCCTATGGTCAGTCCTTTACCTATAAGGCTACCTTACTATGGAACTCCCTTCCCTTCGAAATAAGACACTCCAAATCACTCCCTATCTTCAAACAGCGTCTGAAAAGTCATTTTCTTTCTATGAAACCATAAGTGTATATAGTGGATATTTATGTATGTATATATTTATATATTTATATATATTTACATTATATATATATTTATATATTTACTTTATTTCATATATTTTTTGTTATGTATGATATACATGTAATGTTATATTTATGTATTGTATTATATTATGTCATAATATTATTTATTTTAATATAGTCTATAATAATAATAATAATAGTCTATAATGTTTACAACTTTCCTCGATCTTAGCTTGCACTATCCCATTTTCTTTGGTGTTTTCCTCTCAAGACAAGGGTTGCCTGGAAGAGATTGCTTTTGCAATAAGGCCGCCTTTGCACCTTGTACTTATTTTCTTTTGTTGTATTTCAACCATTATTTCTTGTTGTGCAATAAAGTATTTTCTATTCTATTCTATTCTATAGGTATAAAATATTATTTGTTAGTTTTTAGAGATTTGTTTTGTGTCGGGAGTTTTTAAAATTTTTAATTTTACTTTTTTAAATTTTTCTGTAAGTATAGGTAGGTACTTGTTTGAATGAAGCGACTCATATAATAACGAACAAACTTTACTTGAGGAATTTGTTTGATTACAGTTTACACTCTTACCTCTATACCTTTATATTGTATTAGCTTTTGTCCACGGCTTCGCTCACGATAAGTTCTATTTTGAAACCTCCATTTTGTCCCCTTAGAGGTTGAGTTTTCAAAAATATTTTCTTTGCGGACTTCTAAATTAGAATAGCCAAAAATAAATCTATATGCCAAATTTCAACCTGATCCGTCCAGTGGTTTAAGCTGTGCGTTGATAGATTAGTCAGTCATATATATTTAGATTTCTTACCCTTCTATTTTATTTACTAATAGTTCCAAGTGCAGTCCCAGCTTTAAGCATCAGTAGCAACATTAGGACCTCTCGCCGCGTCGCCGTCGGTCTGCGAGTGCCAGGATAAATCTCATTGTTCTTCGATACAGATACCTAATGCGATAACTGAATAGAAGCACAACAAAGCAGCGCGTAGGAACAATTGCAGCGCTGTAGAGCAAGGTGACAGCGGCAACAGCGCGTTGTCGCATTGTGCGCGTGACACATTGTATGCAAATGTGCGGGCATACACCGGCTTAGCACCTCGCGCGCCACTCGCCAGCCGCCACGACACCGGCGCGCGCAGGCGGCCTGCACGCGCAGCTTGTGGACGGAAAATGTAGCTTACGCGGATCAAGGAGCGTGGTAGGAAGACTGTCTTCCTTGCCAACCCGTGGGCAACCTCAGCCTGTAGATACATATATATGCTTTTCCAAGAATAGAGCAAGCACGCAACGTATTTATGAAGTTGCGTCACTTACTCTGCAACCGATCCATAAAGATCTCTACCAGGGTGCGTTCGGCACGATGCTATGTTTTTTCGGTTCTTCTGTATGGTGTCGAATCATGGACCTTAACTCAAAACATGAGCAATCGATTAGAGGCATTTGAAATGTGGGTGTATAGAAGAATTCTGAGAATATCATGGACGGATAGAGCTTCCAACGAAAGGGTTTTGCAGATGGTCAAGAAAGGGGCCGAAGTTTTAAAGACAATAAAGCAACGAAAACTGCAATATCTGGGACATATAATGCGTGGCGATAAGTACAAATTGCTCCAACTAATAATACAGGGGAAGATACAAGGTAGGAGACCCCCTGGAAGAAGACGGACCTCTTGGCTCAAGAATCTCCGGACATGGTCGGACTGAGTACTCGATCCTTATTCCGCGCAGTTGTGTGTAAGGTCCGAATAGCCAATATGATAGCCGACCTCCGGTAGGAGATGGCACCTCAAGAAAAAGAAGATTTCCAAGAATCCCTGTACAAAACTTGCTTGACATCAACCGTTCACTTTGGGGGCGGCCAGCTTCATGTATCTGTGGTATCCTGAGAGAAGACGAATAAATATTTGCTTTGAATACGTAACATATTTTAGGGGGAATTTCGGGTAAGAATAATGATATCATTAATTGTTTTTATCAAATTTTATCTATGGTTTTTTAAAATTGTTGTTGGGAATCCACAATTTAAGTTTGGAGGATTGATATTTGAAACCACAATTAGGCTGCAATGTTTGATCTCATTATTCACCAAGATTGGATCAGCAATGTCTCCACGTTTAACGACTACGAATGGAACTTGCAAATAACGGCCAATCGGAGCGGCGCGGGTGTTCGCGATAAGCTAATTCGAGCAGCTCGCGCTACTGTATTAATATTATATCCCGCGTAGAATATTTAAAATTGATAACAGCGTTTATTCGCAGTTCGCGAGCTGGCGCGCGCTCCGTGCCAATTACAGCCATCGCCGCTCGCCCGCATCAGATATCACTAACAAGACGATCCTATCTGTCGCGCGCCGCACCGCACCGCACATTCAAATTGCGATAGCGAGTACTGCACGGGCCCGCTGTGGACGAGGCGAGACCTTACCGCGCGGGCAGAGAGGCGACGCGCGAGCCTCGCTCTCTCGGCCGCTTTGCATGACGACCGCCGCGGTGGCGTGAATTACGCGGCCGCGGGTCGTTATTGTTTCAGCGAGATCGAGCGTCGCAATCGCACCGATCTAGATCGCAGTGCGCGGACGCGGCGTGCACTTACACGCATTAATGACGTCGCGCGGGAGCATTGTGGCGCGGCCGGAGTATATCACGCGGACGCGATGCCGCGATACGAGCAGCTGACGCGGGAATCGGGAAGGACGCGGTGGCCATGAATCAGCGCGACAATGCGCTGCCTGCCAAGTGCCAGCGGAGCCCGGTAATAGTTCCGGCCGCTATTGTACTCCGTGTCCTAGCGTTTGTTTGGAGCACGAGTGGTGTTGGCGGGCCGTCAGCCGGCCGAGCGGCGCCTTCGAATAATTCGCGGAGTCATCCGCTAGATTTATTGGCGCTAACCACAGAGCGGCGCGGGCGCAGGCGAGGCGGCGACAATTAAATCATTTGCGTACCCCGACTTTATAATCGCATGAATAGTGTGTTTTTGTATCTCGCCTATTAATCATAGGCCCGTATTTAGAAAAACGATCAGCTCGGGTAGCGTTCGAGCGGATAACCCGTGATTATGAAATCTTTGAAGAAAAAATGCCTTTTTTGTGCAGAATTCTAATAGCAGGTAGAAGATTCGGGGTTTAAAAATGATCATTTTTGCTTTAAGTATATTCTGTGGAATTGAAAATTTAAATCCTTCCGGACAATATGAACATTTAAAATTAACTAAAGTTTGTTTTAAGGTACAAAGTACAAATTCTCTGAAAGGAGCGCTCAGTAGTGGCTTGTAAGCCCTTGATGGGTTGATGATGAATAAATTCTAGCAGCAATAGGTATCTAAGCGTCTAGGTATGGCCTATGCGGGTGGACTGCAGATTAGATTTTGTTTATTCTTGCAAAAAATATTCGGAATCAGACTTGAATACTACGTATATTAAAATCTAGTGGAACACTAGAGTTCGAGATATCAAGTTTGAATCGAATTTCACGCGGGTGCCAAGCCAAGAGCGAGTGCTTGTAATACGAAGAGAAAAAGCACAACGAGTAGGAGCTAGCGAGTGATAGTATGTACCTACTTAGTTATTGGAATGCAAGTGTGGAGGCAGACACAAAACGAGGAGCGATAATCGGTTCCCAGGGCCCGGGCCGGCCGATGATGACGCGCGGTAACTGTAAAGTGGTAAACCGACCAATTGCGTAATTGGCGATGATCAATTGTCGTCGTGAGAACACTTCTGGCTACAGAGTGGCGACGCCGCACAACACATCTGCTGCTTTAATCGTTGAACCACGTCTAGCTCTTAGTAATTTATAATTTTCAAATTAGGCAGCATTGTTGCAATTAGATCTGAATTAGAAAATACTACGTACCTACTAAAAAAGTAAATTCATTCAGTTATGTGCGTTTTATTGGCAATTAAATATCGCATGCTTCAACGGTGAAGGAAACATCGTGAGGAAACCTGCACACCTGAGAGTTCTCCATAATGTTCTTATAGGTGTGTGCATTCCACCAATTTGCATTGGGCCAGCGTGGTGGTATATGGCCTGTAGCCCTTCTCAGAGAGGAAACCTGCGCTCAGTAGTGAGCCGTTGATGGGTTGCTCAATTGCTCATGATGATGATGAAATAAAAAAAGTTTGGCAAGCACTTAACCCTTTGCGCCACCCTTTTGCATTACTTAATCTGAATCCGAGAAAATAGCTCTCTGGTGCAGTGGTATAATCAGAACGTCTCAGGTTCAATTCCTATTGGGATTAGTTTATGAATTTGTTGCATCTAAGTTATCTCTGGTCTGATCTGGTTGAAGGCTTTGGCCGCTGCCAGCTGTCACCCCCCGTATCTCCAAACGATGTCGAGAAACTGATTAGGTGTATCGAAGGGTTAAATTTTTTTCAAATGTAGCCAAAATAAATCTGTTCGTCAAAATTGATTCAGCAATTTCGAAAATACGCCCAAATAAATAAACAGACAGACCGAATTGACCGAATGAGTTTAATAAGAGGCAATTGCTTAAAATCACAGACAGGTAGGTAACTCCTTCAATTTTGGATAGAAGCAGGCGTTATTTTGCAGAAGTTCATGATTAGCAAGAAAATGTTAGAATTATTTTGCTATAATCCACCAACAGAAAAAATCTGCATGTTCAAACATGCAGTAACAAGCTAAGCACCGCTCACCTTCCCAAGCAAGCAAGAAAGCAAAGTTCCAAGCAAGCGATGCCACCACCAGTCACATGCACCACCACACAAGACTTTTACACTACTCTCATTATCCGCATCTTCAGGAGATGTCGACTTTACAATGCAGTATTGTCTGACAATACTGCTATGTAAAGTCGACATCTCCTGAGGATGCTCCGGTGTCGGGGCGAAACGTGCGTCGAGATTAGTGTAAAAGTCTTGTGTGGTAGTGCATGTGAGTGGTGGTGGTATTGCTTGCTTGAGAATTTTGCTTTCTTGCTTGCTTGGGAAGGTGAGCGGCGCTTAGCTTGTTACTGCATGTTTGACCATACAGATTTTTTCTGTTGGCGGATTAAAGCAAAATTATTAGTATAGATGGTGTGTAAAATAACAAGATGTAAGCAGCGACCCTGCGCGAGAGCCGGCAGGTGGCGGGGAGTGGCTGGCTGGTGCCGCGCACGGGAGCAGCGCCGGAGGCTGCGCGGCTGATCTGCCGCACGGGGCGGGCCAGCGGTCAGCGAGTAACTTGAACGAATAATAACATAAAATTACTCTGCTTCGAGGTCCTGTCTAGTCCTCACTAATAATATAAATGCGAATGTATATTTCTTTGTTGGTTTGTTCTTCAATCATAAAGCAACGTGATATTTGCATAGGTAGGTATAGCTGAGGACTTGGTGAGTTACAGTCTTAGTCCTTTTATCCCGGAGAACAGAGGGGTTCTGTATGCCCAAAAAAATCCAACCTCACGCGCAAAATTACGGGGGAAAGCTAGTAGGTACCTACCGAATATTTTTGATCCAATCCCGATCGACACTCCACGAGTTTAAACGACCTCCCTGGCGCAGTGGTGAGCGCTGTGGTCTTATAACCTGTAGGGCTCGGATTCGATTCCCGGAGGGGTCAATTTGGGAATTTATAATTTCTGAATTGTCTCTGGTCTGGTCTGGTGGGAGGCTTTCGTTGGCCGTGGCTAGTTACCACCCTACCGTCAAGAACGTGCCGCCAAGCGATTTAAGCGTTCCGGATGGCGAGTAGAAACCGATTAGGGTTATGGGTTAAATTTTCACTGCTGTACCCCTTCCAAGTTAGTCCGCTACCATCTTAGACTGCATCATCAGGCTAGATCGCAGTCAAGAACTATCTGGTCTTCGAATAAAAAAATATTTTTTAATTTGAAAGCAGCAATAGGTAACTTGCTGAAGATAATTAATTTGCGCTAATAGTACACCCTAGTGTGTAATTATAAGAAGTGCAGAGTGAGAGTATATTCCATCATCTAATTAATAAGCAAGCGGTAATTTATTGCACATTCACTTATTTAAAACATGTACGGTCTATTTACATTATAATTTTAACTTCACTACAAAGTATAAAATAATTTTAGCTCGTACAGGTATTTTGAAGTCGGGCTAGCGTTGCGCATCACTTTCATCGTTTCTATTGAGGCCCGCCCGACTTCAACATACCTGTACAAACTAAAATTATTTTATACTTTGTAGTGGCGTTTGAAGTCGGTTTATTTAAAAATAATTTTTATGTAATATTGTTTTAGATTCTGGTTAAATTGTTAACCTATTGTACTATTCTTTTATCGGGCCTTTTTCTCTATTTAGTTTGTACCTTATGATCAAGATTTGAATACACGCGGTCAGAGCGCGGGGCAGCGGCGGCCGGGCGGTGCTCACGTTTTGATTAAACGCTGGTTTATTGCCGAACGAAACGCGGAGAATCGGAGATGCAATCACATTACACGCGAATTAAACCAAACTTCTTGAGAATTGCTATTAACGCATTCAGATGTATTTTAGGAGTGTTATAAAGTACTGACAATACTTGTTCTAGAAAAAAAGGCTTGGTCTCTACCATTAGATAAGTACACCAATAGTCTCTACCATAAAAAAAGATTAATAGAAAAAAATAAAAGAATAAAAGAAATAAAAGAGAATAGATCACTTTTTTTCTTTTTAAAAAAGAATATTAGCCAAGCAGTACTTGACACATACGTTCTCCTCTTCCTTCTAAATAAGCGGAGAGCTTATGCCAGGAGTGAGTACGACAATAGTGCAAGGGTGGTGATCGAACCTGCGACCATTCTGTTTACAGGCCGCATTTTTAATCGTTGGGCTGTCGAGGCTATGTACCTGTTAGAAGTAACTTCAAGAAACCTTAATCCATTCTTCATAATACATACTCGCATTGCACTAGTTATTTCATATTTGTTGGATAGCGAGTAAACTACTAATAATATAATATAAAAAATATTTTTAAAAACCGACTTCAAACACCTATATACACTTCAAAATGTATATAATTTATTGTTGATTTTTAAAAACCGTTCGACTGATTTCGATGAAATTTTAATGGGAACACCTGAGAAGTATACCCTTTCAAACAAAAAAAGAATTTTCCAAATCGTTAGGTTCAGGCGTCGTCGAGTAATCGGTGAACATACAAAAAAAAGATTCTGACGAATTGATAACCTTTTTTTAAAGTCGGTTAAAACTCTAATTAAAAGAAGTAAGTCAAAGTTAATTTATGATATGTTTTAGAAACTTTTATTATAATTGTATGCAATTAAAGCACTCGGCTTAATTTATTCGCGTATAATTTAATTAATGCAATTAATAGTGAGGACGTAAACCGTTTTCTAGATAACTTTTCGCAATTTTGGAGTTAATAAATTATCGCAACGCCACCGGAGCGTGCAGGTTTTTAATACAGGATAATTTAAAACCGCCATTATGTAATAATATTATGCGATAACACCACGATAACACGTATTCGTGATATGTGAAGGAGGCGATCAGGGCAGGCAGCGTGACCGCTGGCGCCGGCGACGCGCGTCGCTCAGTAGATAGCTCCTGCTCAGGCCAAAGAGAATGTAATCACTACGTTTCACTACGTTTTAGCCCAGGCTTCATGTACTCGCATAAGTTGTAGGGTAATGACGGCCGCTTTGATCTTTCCGATGAACTTGAAGTTATTTGAACGCGTTCATCCAATCGCCTTACAAAGTAAGGTCGTAGAAGTAGGCAGGCATTTCCCTGGCATACCAAGCCCAAAGGGTATGAAGTCACAGGTAGTGCAAGGTGAAAAAAGATAAATGTCATCATGTATTTGAAGTTTGCTACGTGTAAAACTTAAGTTGATAAATGTATAAACTTTACTGAAGGTCCAGGATACTTGTACGCTTTCTTTTTTTATTATGGTGACTTTAAATAGGTATCTTAGAGTTAATAAAGTCCCGTCTCCGGTCTCGGAAATATTACAGCTTACCTTCGCGTACATGGATAAATACATATCTACTACCTACTTAGTATTGTATTGTATAACTTAATTCACACTCTGTAGTAGCACGGAGACAAAACGCAAAAGTGTCGTGAGAATAATGCGAGTTTTTCTCCGCGCCGCCAGATTTGGTCGGCGATTAGCGCGGCGGCGACGCGGCGTTGACGCATGCATCTGATTATGGAAATGTGAGGAAAGTGCCGTATCGCGGGTATCGCGCGATCGTGGGAACTACGTAGATGTAGCGGCGCGTTGATCTTTCGGCGACGATTTCGCGATGGCCGTGCGATAACCGCGCCACACACGCGCGACCGACTACATGTTATCATTTTATATTTTTACTGATAAAAATACAACGTCAACTATCCACGTTGAGGGAATAAAGCAAACAGCCTGCCTTTAGAGCGCTATTGGCTCACTGTTGTGCATGTACCTACCGTAATTCGATAGCTATTACTTAAACTTTAGTGTGGTAAGTAAGTATACTATAATATTTTTAACCGGCGGTGTTGGAACTTGTTTATACACTGCGTATTAAAAAAAATTTTAAAAATAAATATCAAGTATTTAAAATTAGTAACAATTAAGATTCAATATAACAGCTAAATATGAAATTATTTCATTCATTTGTATTAAAGAATTACTATTATCTTCTTGTTTTTAGGGTCCCGTACCTCAAAAGGTAAAATGGAACCCTTATAAGATCACCCTCTTGTCCGTCTGTCCGTGTGTTACCACTGATTTTCTCAGGAACGGGTGGGCCTAGCAAGTTGAAATTTATATCAGATTCTGAGGTCTATAGTCCCTATTAGGTGTATAAAAATCAAAGTCCTGCTCCTGAGTCAACACGATAAAAAGATATGGGCAAATTTAGATTTTCGCGAAAACTTGTAAGTACCAAAATTTACCTTAATTTTCAACTTTTGCAAAAAGCAAGGTCTTACAGCACAAATAAAGGAAAAATTCCAAAAAATAAAAAAAAGTTGAAAATTATACATAACAATAATACTTACATATTATATTGGCAGTATAATGGGTAAGTACGGAACCCTCGGCGCACGAGTTCAACTCGCACTTGACTGTGTTTTTATTTGTATTCCATAGATTTAGGTATCAAGTCTGAGCGAATATCATGCAAACACTCCAGGAGCCTGCATCTTCAGATCACCGTGTAGGCATGTGTAGGTGTAGACCCGATGCGGCGGTCGCCGGTCGCCGGTCGCGGTCGCGGTCGCGGTCGCCGGTGATTTATCTGGCGCGGCGCGATCACGCGATATGATGTAATTAAGCCGCGCACGAGCGCGAAATATTACCATACCCCGGCGCGGTATCGCGGCATCGCGGCCTGCGCCGAGCGTGCGGGCTGGCGGTAGCGACACCAGCACCGGGCACTATCCAGGACTGTCCCAATGCTGACAACCTCCCTGGCGCAGTGGTGAGCGCTGTGCTCTTGTTACTGGGAGGTCTCGCTTTCGATACCCGGCGGGTCAAGTTGGGAATTTATAATTTCTGATTTGTCTCTGGTCTGGTCGGTGGGAGGTTTTGGCCATGGCTAGTTACCACCCTACCGTCAGACGTGCCGCAAAGCGATTTAGCGTTGCGGCACGATGGCGTGTAGAAACTGATTAGTGGTTAATGTTAACTGCCATACCCCTTCCAAGTTAGCCCGCTACCATCTTAGACTGCATCTTCACTTACCATCAGGTGAGATCGCGATCAAGGACTATCTTATTGTCATCAAATAAAGAAACTTCTAACCTACTTTCCTTTTCCCTTTCCTCTAGGCTCAACTATACTTCTATCTGAACTACCTTCTTCTATCTACAAATCCCTCAGTCAAGGGATTACGGAACTAAAAGACTAGGACCAGGAAATAGAGAAAGAGCTCTAACTAGAGAAAGCCATTATGCACATCTTGCGACTGAAACAGAGATCCAATAGGCTAGTCGCATTCAAAGTGCCAGGATGAAAGATGGGCCAAAGCCGCGACAAACCGGTACCCTTTGGAGTTAAAAACGAAGACCTGGAAGGCCATTTAAGAGATGGGATGACGACCTCTCAAAACTTGCGAATAAGACATGGAGTACTTCCCTAGCTAAAGACAGAAGCATACTTATCTATGGGAAAAATGGAGGAGGCTAACAATATTAGCCATGCTGAAATTGATAATTATATTCCTCTCTTCCCTCAAAACAAGCGTAAAGCTGTGTTCTCAGTGGGTACGACAATAGTACAATGAGTGGGGAATAAACCGTCGATCTTTCTGTTTTCAGTCCGCACATTTAACCATTGGGCAATTGAGACTATAATTTTATGCTACATATTAAGGAGATTCCACGGAATTTTGAAAACCTAAATCCACACGAAAGAACTGCTAATAAATAATTAATATCGTCCTAAACATAGAGATATGTAAAATGGGATTGTATTTTCATAGTTGATTCTAGGATTCCATTATTTGGATACTATAAAATAGCCCGCTACCATCTTAGACTGCATCATCACTTACCATCAGGTGAGATTGCAGTCAAGGACAATCTAGTCATCGAATAAAAACATAATACATAATATTATCGCAGTACTTCAATGTCTCACAAAAGGTAAAATACGACGTGGTAGCCCTACGTAGCATCGACTTTAAAAATGCGCAGGTCACGCACGAAAATGATATTCGTGGCGTTTTTAAATTAAAATTGTTTTATCCGCCGTTATCATGACAGGGTTTACCTTTAATGTGTACACCGCAGCTACAAGTTAGTGGAACCTAAGTATAGAGTCAACAAGGCCGCCTGTGCGCTATTTATGTCTTGCCTATTTGTTTATGTGATTTTTTTGTTTCGAGCTGTTGTAAAAAGACTATGTATCTATTTAGGTAAAAAAGCCAGAATGTTCGTATGTTAAAAGCAGAATATGATAAAATATTTATAAAACACAATAAAATATGTACTTCTTAAAACTCTGGTCAGACAAAACACAGAACGAACACGATGCGTGACGGAGCGTGTGGGTCAGGAGCAATTTGAGCCTTCAAGCAAACTGCTACATCTGAGTGTGACCACAGCAGTTCAGCTCCGCGTGTGCATGCATTTATATCACTCTTTTTGTATTACCTTCGTGTGCGCGAAAAACAAAACTTTGCATATTCATGTACGAATCGTCTTAGACTTGTAGTGCGAATGTGAGAGACTGGCATTAGGTCACACATTAGGTTAACTTGACAGTTGTTTTGAATTCGTGTCAGTGATTAGCGCATTGCGGCTCTGCAACAATGGGTTTTGTAGGCATGCCACACGGCTGGTGCGCTGCCGTCGCAAGTTAAAACTATACTGCGAACGTACCGTGAAATGAAATTGAGCATTCCGTTCGACGCAGTGACTTCGTAACGCATTGTACCTTTGTCAAATCACGGACTGAGCTACATAGGAACATCCGTGGTGGTGTCACAAGTGGCGGCGTCGCATCGTCACGCGGCGCGGCGCGTGCGACCAGTGCTCAGTGCTCGTGGACTCGAGGAGCAACGCTCTGACGCTGCAGGCCGCTGGTCGCTGGCGGTGGGACAATGAGCAATTAAGTGCGGCATCTACATAATGCGGCCGCATCCGCCGCGGCCAGTCCTGGACGCTGCGCAAAAACCCACATCCGCCATTCATATTCAGTCCGCGAGTTTGCATTTAATCTCGACGACGCGACGTAACTATGTGATATGTATGTAATGTATGTTGACGACCCGCCCGACGCACTGCATTGTGGTTTTGTCAGCGGGAGATCCTGGGTTTGTTTCCCTTTGGGAATTCATCGTTTTTAAAACGCTTTGGCCCTGGCTAGGCGAAGACGTGCCGCAAAACGATTTAGCACCAGATGATGATGATGGCCTCATAAGAAGGCTCAGGATTGCTCAGCGAACGATGGAGAAGCTATGCTCCGATATGCTATGATGTATCGATATCCCTGCGAGATCAAATCAGAAATGAGGAGATCCGTAGGAGAACCAAAGTCACCGACATAGCTCAGAGTGTCGCGAAACTGAAGTGGAAATGGGCGGGGCACATAGTTCGAAGAGCTGATGGTCGTTGGGGCCCCAAGGTGCTGGAGTGGCGACCCCGCACGGGGAAGTGCAGTGTTGGCAGACCCACCACTAGGTGGACCGACGACATCAAACGAGTCGCAGGGAGCCGCTGGATTCAAGCGGCGCAAGACCGAAGCTTGTGAAAGTCCATGCAGGAGACCTTTGTTCAGCAGTGGACGTCTTTAGGTCGATAAAGATGATGATGATGCTACTTGAGGCATGTGTTTTACCTGCCACGTCTAAGCGTCAAAGACAGCATTGTTACCACAAGTGACTGCAGTCAGTGGTTAATTGGCCGTAGAGCGTTTAAGCGAGGATTGGCGCGGACAAGCTCAGCCAGAGCCACGCCGGGTGCACAAGTAGCTGCACAGGACACAGCACTCAGCCTCGGCCGGCGCGCTGCGTCGCTTGTGATGCGGCCCGCGCGCCGCACACCTGCGCGCGCCGTGACGCGCATGCGGCACCGGAGGCGCGCAGACCGACCGCCATTGTTACTGCGCACTTCCTACTTTACTTTACCCACAACACACAATTATGTCTTAATACAATTGCATTTTTTTTAAAGAATATTAGTTAAATCGAAGTTGACTAATATCCTCCTATCCTCATAAAGAGTGGGTACGACAATAGTGCAACGTGTGGGATTCGAAATTACAACCTTTCAGTTTTCAGTCTACACCTTTAACCGTTGGGCTATTGAGGGTCAAATTATTGTAATCATAAGGAATAAAAATGCCTATTTCCTTACCAGCATAAAATTCCCTATAATCTATGATTGCAGATTCATCTAATCTAAAGCCTAATATTTTTTTTCTCCATTCACGTCGGTTTTACTTAGAGATAATAAAATAAACCCTTAAGTCTACACTTTCAGGGTTGGGCTTTTTAGCTGTAACATAGGAAGAAGATACCTATAGCTTTTGCTGACAAATCCATAATATTTATATGTTGGATTATAATATAAATACGATAAATTATATTATTAGTTTTATGTAATTATTTATTAAAAAAGAATAAGATGAGTTTGTAAAATTTTTGAAAAGTATCCCTACCTACTTAGCAGCTGTCCATAGGACGATGTCGCGGTTGGTACCATTATAATCTAAAAATAATCTATAGTAAGAAATTATTTTTAAAAACCTGACTTCAAACGCCCGCGCCACTACAAAGTATATAATTTACTGTTGATTTTTTTTAAACTTTTGTCTGGTGGGAGGCTTTGGCCGTCGCTAGTTACCACACTACCGTCAAAAACGTGCCGCCAAGCGATTTAGCGTTCCGGCACGATGGCGTGTAGAAACCGATTAGGGGTATGGGTTGAATGTTCACTGCCATACCTCTTACAAGTTAGCCCGCTACCATCTTAGACTGCATCGTCACCATTAGGTAAGATCGCAGTCAAAGACTATCGTGTCATTGAATAAAAAAAAAACTATTCGACCGATTTCAATAAAATTTAAATGGGACCACCTGGAAAGTATACTCTTTGAAACAAAAAAGAATTTTCCAAATCGGTTCAGGAATCTTCGAGTAATCGGTAAACTTACATAAAAAAGATTCCGACGAAAGGATGGCTACTCCTTTTTCGAAGTCGATTAAAAAATATTGAAGATCAATAAAATAAAACAATACAATAAGTAGGTGTTGTAAACAACATCCCGCCACCTGCGACTGGCGGCGCGAGGCGCAAGGTCGGCTTTCAGGCGCTCGTGACGAAGCCTGCATCCTCCGCCCGCCCTTGAACCGCGCCCGCCACGGCGGCGGCCTCGTGCAATGACCTGCCCGAATGTGGGTACTGGGAACAATGCAATGGGTAGGTGTTGTAAACAACATCCCGCCACCTGCGACTGGCGGCGCGAGGCGCGAGGTCGGCTTTCAGGCGCTCGTGACGAAGCCTGCATCCTCCGCCCGCCCTTGAACCGCGCCCGCCACGGCGGCGGCCTCGTGCAATGACCTGCCCGAATGTGGGTACTGGGAACAATGCAATGGGTAGGTGTTGTAAACAACATCCCGCCACCTGCGACTGGCGGCGCGAGGCGCGAGGTCGGCTTTCAGGCGCTCGTGACGAAGCCTGCATCCTCCGCCCGCCCTTGAACCGCGCCCGCCACGGCGGCGGCCTCGTGCAATGACCTGCCCGAATGTGGGTACTGGGAACAATGCAATGGGTAGGTGTTGTAAACAACATCCCGCCACCTGCGACTGGCGGCGCGAGGCGCGAGGTCGGCTTTCAGGCGCTCGTGACGAAGCCTGCATCCTCCGCCCGCCCTTGAACCGCGCCCGCCACGGCGGCGGCCTCGTGCAATGACCTGCCCGAATGTGGGTACTGGGAACAATGCAATGGGTAGGTGTTGTAAACAACATCCCGCCACCTGCGACTGGCGGCGCGAGGCGCGAGGTCGGCTTTCAGGCGCTCGTGACGAAGCCTGCATCCTCCGCCCGCCCTTGAACCGCGCCCGCCACGGCGGCGGCCTCGTGCAATGACCTGCCCGAATGTGGGTACTGGGAACAATGCAATGGGTAGGTGTTGTAAACAACATCCCGCCACCTGCGACTGGCGGCGCGAGGCGCGAGGTCGGCTTTCAGGCGCTCGTGACGAAGCCTGCATCCTCCGCCCGCCCTTGAACCGCGCCCGCCACGGCGGCGGCCTCGTGCAATGACCTGCCCGAATGTGGGTACTGGGAACAATGCAATGGGTAGGTGTTGTAAACAACATCCCGCCACCTGCGACTGGCGGCGCGAGGCGCGAGGTCGGCTTTCAGGCGCTCGTGACGAAGCCTGCATCCTCCGCCCGCCCTTGAACCGCGCCCGCCACGGCGGCGGCCTCGTGCAATGACCTGCCCGAATGTGGGTACTGGGAACAATGCAATGGGTAGGTGTTGTAAACAACATCCCGCCACCTGCGACTGGCGGCGCGAGGCGCGAGGTCGGCTTTCAGGCGCTCGTGACGAAGCCTGCATCCTCCGCCCGCCCTTGAACCGCGCCCGCCACGGCGGCGGCCTCGTGCAATGACCTGCCCGAATGTGGGTACTGGGAACAATGCAATGGGTAGGTGTTGTAAACAACATCCCGCCACCTGCGACTGGCGGCGCGAGGCGCGAGGTCGGCTTTCAGGCGCTCGTGACGAAGCCTGCATCCTCCGCCCGCCCTTGAACCGCGCCCGCCACGGCGGCGGCCTCGTGCAATGACCTGCCCGAATGTGGGTACTGGGAACAATGCAATGGGTAGGTGTTGTAAACAACATCCCGCCACCTGCGACTGGCGGCGCGAGGCGCGAGGTCGGCTTTCAGGCGCTCGTGACGAAGCCTGCATCCTCCGCCCGCCCTTGAACCGCGCCCGCCACGGCGGCGGCCTCGTGCAATGACCTGCCCGAATGTGGGTACTGGGAACAATGCAATGGGTAGGTGTTGTAAACAACATCCCGCCACCTGCGACTGGCGGCGCGAGGCGCGAGGTCGGCTTTCAGGCGCTCGTGACGAAGCCTGCATCCTCCGCCCGCCCTTGAACCGCGCCCGCCACGGCGGCGGCCTCGTGCAATGACCTGCCCGAATGTGGGTACTGGGAACAATGCAATGGGTAGGTGTTGTAAACAACATCCCGCCACCTGCGACTGGCGGCGCGAGGCGCGAGGTCGGCTTTCAGGCGCTCGTGACGAAGCCTGCATCCTCCGCCCGCCCTTGAACCGCGCCCGCCACGGCGGCGGCCTCGTGCAATGACCTGCCCGAATGTGGGTACTGGGAACAATGCAATGGGTAGGTGTTGTAAACAACATCCCGCCACATGCGACTGGCGGCGCGAGGCGCAAGGTCGGCTTTCAGGCGCTCGTGACGAAGCCTGCATCCTCCGCCCGCCCTTGAACCGCGCCCGCCACGGCGGCGGCCTCGTGCAATGACCTGCCCGAATGTGGGTACTGGGAACAATGCAATGGGTAGGTGTTGTAAACAACATCCCGCCACCTGCGACTGGCGGCGCGAGGCGCGAGGTCGGCTTTCAGGCGCTCGTGACGAAGCCTGCATCCTCCGCCCGCCCTTGAACCGCGCCCGCCACGGCGGCGGCCTCGTGCAATGACCTGCCCGAATGTGGGTACTGGGAACAATGCAATGGGTAGGTGTTGTAAACAACATCCCGCCACCTGCGACTGGCGGCGCGAGGCGCGAGGTCGGCTTTCAGGCGCTCGTGACGAAGCCTGCATCCTCCGCCCGCCCTTGAACCGCGCCCGCCACGGCGGCGGCCTCGTGCAATGACCTGCCCGAATGTGGGTACTGGGAACAATGCAATGGGTAGGTGTTGTAAACAACATCCCGCCACCTGCGACTGGCGGCGCGAGGCGCGAGGTCGGCTTTCAGGCGCTCGTGACGAAGCCTGCATCCTCCGCCCGCCCTTGAACCGCGCCCGCCACGGCGGCGGCCTCGTGCAATGACCTGCCCGAATGTGGGTACTGGGAACAATGCAATGGGTAGGTGTTGTAAACAACATCCCGCCACCTGCGACTGGCGGCGCGAGGCGCGAGGTCGGCTTTCAGGCGCTCGTGACGAAGCCTGCATCCTCCGCCCGCCCTTGAACCGCGCCCGCCACGGCGGCGGCCTCGTGCAATGACCTGCCCGAATGTGGGTACTGGGAACAATGCAATGGGTAGGTGTTGTAAACAACATCCCGCCACCTGCGACTGGCGGCGCGAGGCGCGAGGTCGGCTTTCAGGCGCTCGTGACGAAGCCTGCATCCTCCGCCCGCCCTTGAACCGCGCCCGCCACGGCGGCGGCCTCGTGCAATGACCTGCCCGAATGTGGGTACTGGGAACAATGCAATGGGTAGGTGTTGTAAACAACATCCCGCCACCTGCGACTGGCGGCGCGAGGCGCGAGGTCGGCTTTCAGGCGCTCGTGACGAAGCCTGCATCCTCCGCCCGCCCTTGAACCGCGCCCGCCACGGCGGCGGCCTCGTGCAATGACCTGCCCGAATGTGGGTACTGGGAACAATGCAATGGGTAGGTGTTGTAAACAACATCCCGCCACCTGCGACTGGCGGCGCGAGGCACGAGGTCGGCTTTCAGGCGCTCGTGACGAAGCCTGCATCCTCCGCCCGCCCTTGAACCGCGCCCGCCACGGCGGCGGCCTCGTGCAATGACCTGCCCGAATGTGGGTACTGGGAACAATGCAATGGGTAGGTGTTGTAAACAACATCCCGCCACCTGCGACTGGCGGCGCGAGGCGCGACGTCGGCTTTCAGGCGCTCGTGACGAAGCCTGCATCCCCCGCCCGCCCTTGAACCGCGCCCGCCACGGCGGCGGCCTCGTGCAATGACCTGCCCGAATGTGGGTACTGGGAACAATGCAATGGGTAGGTGTTGTAAACAACATCCCGCCACCTGCGACTGGCGGCGCGAGGCGCGAGGTCGGCTTTCAGGCGCTCGTGACGAAGCCTGCATCCTCCGCCCGCCCTTGAACCGCGCCCGCCACGGCGGCGGCCTCGTGCAATGACCTGCCCGAATGTGGGTACTGGGAACAATGCAATGGGTAGGTGTTGTAAACAACATCCCGCCACCTGCGACTGGCGGCGCGAGGCGCGAGGTCGGCTTTCAGGCGCTCGTGACGAAGCCTGCATCCTCCGCCCGCCCTTGAACCGCGCCCGCCACGGCGGCGGCCTCGTGCAATGACCTGCCCGAATGTGGGTACTGGGAACAATGCAATGGGTAGGTGTTGTAAACAACATCCCGCCACCTGCGACTGGCGGCGCGAGGCGCGAGGTCGGCTTTCAGGCGCTCGTGACGAAGCCTGCATCCTCCGCCCGCCCTTGAACCGCGCCCGCCACGGCGGCGGCCTCGTGCAATGACCTGCCCGAATGTGG
The DNA here is from genome assembly GCA_029955525.1 of Oeneis ivallda. Lineage (NCBI taxonomy): Eukaryota > Metazoa > Arthropoda > Insecta > Lepidoptera > Nymphalidae > Oeneis > Oeneis ivallda. Next base: position 277,360 of record JARPMR010000010.1, read on the forward strand.
GTACTGGGAACAATGCAATGGGTAGGTGTTGTAAACAACATCCCGCCACCTGCGACTGGCGGCGCGAGGCACGAGGTCGGCTTTCAGGCGCTCGTGACGAAGCCTGCATCCTCCGCCCGCCCTTGAACCGCGCCCGCCACGGCGGCGGCCTCGTGCAATGACCTGCCCGAATGTGGGTACTGGGAACAATGCAATGGGTAGGTGTTGTAAACAACATCCCGCCACCTGCGACTGGCGGCGCGAGGCGCGAGGTCGGCTTTCAGGCGCTCGTGACGAAGCCTGCATCCTCCGCCCGCCCTTGAACCGCGCCCGCCACGGCGGCGGCCTCGTGCAATGACCTGCCCGAATGTGGGTACTGGGAACAATGCAATGGGTAGGTGTTGTAAACAACATCCCGCCACCTGCGACTGGCGGCGCGAGGCACGAGGTCGGCTTTCAGGCGCTCGTGACGAAGCCTGCATCCTCCGCCCGCCCTTGAACCGCGCCCGCCACGGCGGCGGCCTCGTGCAATGACCTGCCCGAATGTGGGTACTGGGAACAATGCAATGGGTAGGTGTTGTAAACAACATCCCGCCACCTGCGACTGGCGGCGCGAGGCGCGAGGTCGGCTTTCAGGCGCTCGTGACGAAGCCTGCATCCTCCGCCCGCCCTTGAACCGCGCCCGCCACGGCGGCGGCCTCGTGCAATGACCTGCCCGAATGTGGGTACTGGGAACAGTAACATGATGGTGCATGGATCAGCCGTGCCTATATCGTTATTGGAACGTAGTTCCTTATCGCGCGGTACGGAAGGGGGCTAGACGGAAAAAATTAAGGAACCGACCCTCGACACATTTTTGAAACCGACACTTTTTTGTTGAATGTGAATTTTGCATTGTGTTCGGTATATTCGCCTTAGAACAAGGCTTCTGTCGCATGGCCTAGTGGTTAGGACAGTCGCCTATAAGTTCAACGTCGATGGTTCGAATCCCAGCTCGACAGACTGAATTTTCTATTTTCAATTTTATTTTAAATAATTTCTAAATGTGGAATTTTTCCCTAATTTTTTATTGTCTAAATTGTATAAAATGCTATTGTACTACTAACGCCATCTGTGAAAAAACAGTAACTCCACCAGAGTAACTCTTTGGTTTTGTAACAGTGCAATAGAAATAAACTAAAAATAATTCATCGTAGTTAATCAATGTAATTCTAGATGACACTACTATTTTATTAAAATTCCTTCACTAAAATTAATCGAAAGGAACTACGTTCAATCCGGGTGTACCTTGACACCTCTCAAGTTTTTTTATCATATTGAGTCTACTAATAACAATGTAATCAGTTTTCAATCTTCGGAAATCGACGGAAGCGGCTATCTATTTATACTTAACACTCAGAATAGGCTTGGTTTTGTGACAGAGTTAAAACGAGACAACTTATTGTATGTCCAGACATAAATTTGTCTCATTAAAAATTCAAAAAATTCAAAATCATTTATTTCATGTAGGCCAACTTGTGGCTCTTATGGTAAGTCAGTAATCTACCACCGGTTAGAAAAGCTGATTCTGCTGAGAAGAGCCGGCAAGAAACTCAGCAGTTGCTCTTTTCAAAACAAAAGTGTTACAAAATGTAGCTTATCTATCTTGTGGACAGCTGAAGCAAAGCCGATTAGAATAGAATAGAATAATAATATTTTTTATTCAAATAAACTTTTACAAGTGCTTTCGGATCGTCAAATGAAATTGTACTTACAATTCAATACATGTGAAGACGGGCAGACAGCAAGTATCACCATTCCCGCCGGTGGAACCCATTCACGAGCATGACGCAAGACCCAGCCATTGCTTCGCTCAATAATTTTTTAGGGAACGTAGCAACCCGCACCACACTGAGCAAACTGAGACAAGGCTGAGACAAGGCTGAGACAAGGCAGAGAGACAGTAAGTTTAACTTTTCTCACCCAATTTCTTTTTACATTAGATATTCCCTGTTTCACCTCACAAAAAGTAACAAGGAATCTGTTGAACATTTCATTTACGAAATCCTTTTAATTTACGAAAATATTTTTCATTTGAGCACCAATTTCCTACAGTGTCTAGAATGATGATCCCGCAGAAGTATAAATTGTGTTTAAACTTCCAATTCATAAAAATATTCATCCTCAATTTGATTTATAGCGATCAATAGACAGTAAGATAAACTCTGCAAAGGATTCCATGCAAATATAATTGTTCCGCGCTCGTGACGTCCGTACTCCATCAATACAATAGTCAGTGCAGGCAGTGATGGCAGTCCACACATGTAAATCCTGCGCGTTCATCTCGCGATGATTGATCGCCCCGCGCCGCGACCCGCTCAATAAATCATGCCCTCCGCTAATACAGTTATTATTTTATTATTCCACTCATGCTATTAATCAATTCAAAGCGATACAGTTTACTTAGTTTGACACGAGTTGTAATTTTATTCTAAGGTTGGAAGATTGGCCAAATTTTAAAACTGTATTGTTGATGTTTGGCTCATCATCATCATCATCATCATTAGCAACCCATCAATGGCTCACTACTGAGCGCAGGTCTCCTCTCCGAGAAGGGTTATAGGCCATAGTCCACCACGCTGGCCCAATGCGAATTGGTGGACTTCACACACCTTCGAGAGCATTATGAACAACTCTCAGGTGTGCAGGTTTCCTCACGATGTTTTCCTCCACCGTTGAAGCAAGTTGTATTTAATTGCTTAAACGCACTTGACTCCGAAAAGTCAGAGGTGCGTACCCGGGATCGAACCTGCGACCCCCGAATAGGAGACCACAGTCCCAACCACTAGGCTATCACTGCTCTATGTTTGGCTCGTCGTATTTAAAATCCTCAGATATGGCGAATCAATCCTTACATAATTCAAAATTATTTATTAGTGTACCTGTGGCTCTTATGATAAGTCAAGACTCTACTACCGGTTCGGAAAGCTGCAGACCGATTCTGTAAAAGCTGCATCATCATTACTACAGTCTCAATGGTGGTGATTGGCTGAATTTATCGCGCTATTTCTGTAACAATGCGTTTTAGCCAATAGCGAGTGAGTATCGGCCAATCAGAGGCGATTACAATCGTCACACTGTAGCGAACATTTTTACTGAATCGCACAAGAGTCTGCTGAGTAGAGCCGGGGACTGATTATCGTCCCTACTAAAGTAAAGCTGGGGATGATCGACAGATACCTGCCTAGTTGCTAAGCAGGTAGGTAATGAACGAGTTAATATTTCATTACGGTTCATTATTTCACATTGCTGCGTGGATCGATTAGTTAGAACAATGAGCGCGGCATCATCGCTTTGATGCGCCGCGCCGCATTTGTTTACGTCAGCCCGAGCCCACCGCCGTGCCCGACCGACGTCACAAAAACTTCTCTAATAGTTACGAGTATGCTCGCTGTACTTAGGTATGCATTCTAATTGAAGGGAATTGTATGAACTACCCTATTGTCAGGTAGGCATCGCTCACGGGTATTCATAGTGGATAAATATTTAAATTAGTTTAATTAGGTTCTTAGTAAATGACAATCATGTCGGTTATTAGATTTATGACTATGCTGTGTATAAAAAAGACTCTTTTTATACACATTATATTCTACTCTTTTTAAAAGAGTAGAATAGTTGTAATATTTTGTTCTCAAATGAGCTGGGGTTCACTATTCACACCCCATTCAATATTAATATTACTATAAGAGCCTGTTTCATGACCTTCAAGCAAACTTTAACCAACCAATAAATTTGATTTTTTGACAGTTTTTGTCGAACGTCAAATTTATTCGCTAGTTGAAGTGTTGAAACGGGCCCTTAGTAAATATCAACATTTTTTGCTAACTTTACAACTCGCATCACACAAATAAAATAAATTTTTCGCCGATTGATAGTTCGTCGAACGTCGATCTCGGAGAAGGCGGACAGTCAGAAAGTCACTGTAATACAAGTAGGTAAGGCAAGGTGTCCAGAACATGGTGTCTCAATGGTCGTGGTCCGATTTTTCCAATATGTCTCCGTAGGAATAAAACCATTCTCTCCCAAACCTGAGAAAAATCAATTATGACCATCAAAGTTATCGTCAGTAAGTCATTTAAAAATATTACTTGAAATGTGGCGCACTGTTTTTACAATGACATGAGCTTTGTAGTTATCGTCTTTCTTTTAAACGACTACAAACGAAACCCAGCTCAAAGAATTGGTAGAACCAACGACAGTCGTTAGAATATCTTCTATACCTACCCTATACAGTATACGTCCCAATAACTGTTAAATATAGGACCAAACTTGAAATCATAAATATTAACTGAATCACACTGAGTAGCATTACCACTAAACCCCACTGGCAGGGTTGCCACTTGCCAGCCCTGCGACAATATTGAACGATATATTTTTACCTACCGTACTATAAAATTATAAAATTATGTACCTACGCTGATAAGAAAAATACTATGAACTACTTCGTCCACATGGAATAAGGTTATTAATATCGTATTTTTCTTTTACCCTTTGTACTTTATTCCAACCAATTTTATTTAAACACAGAAAAATATAAATTACTTCGTCTACATGCAATAAAGCTATATTAAAATCTCACGGAAACCCCTTGTTTTTCCGTGATAAAAATGGTGCAGGTCCTCTACTATACCCATGCAAAAAATTTTGTCGATCCGTTTTCCGTTGCTGTGTATTTCAAGGACAAGTGTATCCAACAAACATATAATATTATTATGAATTTATGAAAATTGATTTAGAGCACTATTCCCTACTCTCTCATCAAAAAATTTCTGTGAGAGAAAGCTCTAAGTTGAAATATTTGTATGCAATAAATTGCATGCGAAATTGTGTTGCCGTGCTTTATTCACCTGTTTGTTTTCTGTTTAAGAAATAAATTCCTCTCTTTGTAAATTGTATGAAAGAGCTTTAAGATTTAACTAGCTTTTGCCCGCGGCTTCATTCACGTTAAGTTCAATTTTTCAATTCTTTATTTTACCCCTTTAGGGGTTGAATTTTCAAAAATCCTTTCTTAGCGGATTCCTACGTTATAAAAGCTACCTTATGCTAAATTTCAACTCGATCCGTCCAGTGGTTTGAGCTGTACGTTGTAAGATCGATCAGTCAGTCAGTCAGTCAGTCAGTCACCTTTTCCTTTTATACATTTAGAAGATGAACTATAATTATAATTTTTAATGACAAAAATTTAAAAGGCAAGTGCCAATTTTTTTGTAATGTACATTTTTAATCTGAAAATTATTACAACTAGCCGCAAAATGTGTCCAACTTTGTAGTACAAATCTCTAAACTTAAATGTTATTGGCAGGTCTAAATCTAGTGCTTTCGTTTATATATATGAAAGGTACGTATAGTACGAGACACTAGACCTATAAATTAAGTTTAGTTTACAGTTTGTGTACAACAGAGTTGACCAACTTTGGCAGCCCTGCCTGCGGTGCTCTACCGGAGCGATTAGGTATGAAAATGATCACCCATTACCACGGCGAGGGCTGGCCGCGCATCGCAATGTGCGCGCAGGTGTTCTGTTCGAGGCCTCGGTTCCGAGAGCCGCTTCCTTCCCCGAACACCCTCCCCCCCCTCCCCCCTCCCCCATCCCCCCAGCACACAACAATGGATGAATATGTATTCAATCTGTGATGACTGCCACTGATTTATAGATTGATTCCTCGTTCCGGTGACTAATAGGTACGCCTAATATCCATTGTGGACAAGTTTTTTGATACATGAACAGAATAGATGCTATATCTTTTTAACTGTGGGCAAGTCTATGCTCGCGATTGTATCTAAAGTTACTCGGTAAGAGGAGCGTCCTGCGTCCCTTCTAATTCCGAGAAGAGATCTGTGACCAGCAGTGGGCTGGTGATGGGTCGAGATGACGATGATGATGATCATAAATAGTACTAATCATGGCAATTTCAACATTACCTACAGCTAAGTGGCGACAAGCTGAAAACCCTGAAAATCAGTGATGTGTTTCTGAAGCAGTGATAGCCTAGTGGTTAGGACTGTGGTCTCCTATTCGGGGGGCCGCAGGTACGATCTCGGGTACACACCTCTGACTTTTCAGAGTCGTGTAAATATGAATTGTTTCAACAGTGAAGAAAAACATCGTGAGGAAATCTGCACATCTGAGAGTTCTCTATAATGTTCTCGAAGGTGTGTGAAGTCCGCCAATTCGCATTGGGCCAGCGTGGTGGACTATGGCCTATAACCCTTCTCTGAGAGGAGACCTGCGCTCAGTAGTGAGCCGTTGATGGGTTGCTGATGATAATGATGTTTCTGTCTGTAGAAGGCATAACGACAAGCTGCAAAATTATGCTGGGTTGGGAATTACCCAGTACACGGATATCAACCCACTGCTTATTTTCCTTGTAGAGTACAAGTACCTATATGAAAAGTGAGAACTTGAATTCATTATTCTACAAGCAGATATGTAAAGATCAACGGATTTTCCATTCCCATAATCTCATAATATAATACCATGCGTCATCGCGTCATCGATCACCAAATAACTAACTAATGCCCATGTTTTGACGATTCCCGGACCGCTGCGTGCCGCACATCCGCACTGCTCATTATAATACTATACCGTAACTGATCAGAAATCTCCCATTTACTAACTTTACATTATAAATACAATAAAATCCTTTAATAAGTTGTACATTTAATAATGTGTTTGTATAGATTAAGTAATTTTTATGATGTAACAAATTTTGGACGTCCTAATAAAATATCAAAACTAAATAAACTAAAAAAAATACTGACTTGGTAATAAAAATATACCTACTCGTAGAGACGCAAGTTTCATTATAAATTATCGTAATCGTAACTGCCTTATCTCTGCTTAATTTATTTAATAATATTGAAATCACAAAGGCTGTAATGCGCTAGAAAATTTATTTGTCTGTATGTCGGTTTGCCTGTAAAATTTGGCACAGAAATAGCTTGCATCCCCGAGTTGGATATAGACGAAGGAGTTCCCACGAGGTTTCCAGAAAGCTATATCCTTGTGGGCGAAGTCGTGGGCAACAATCAACATCCACGGGTAGTTGTGGAATGAACTGTGAACAGTAAAGTGAATAATGTTGGAAACTTCTAAATAAGCAAAGCTTACGCCCGATCACCAGAACCAGCGACACCCATCGGTATGCCCGAGCGGACGCGTTATTAAATAATTCGGTGACAATGTGCACTACATTCAACTCGCTGCATTAATATTAATATTGTTGCAACAAAAAATGTGTTTCAACTACGGAGTAGCGGCTAATTCATTCTAGACATGTATCTACCGGTGGAGCGGCCGTGAGACGAACTAAGTATAATTGAATAGTTATTATAATTCATATATAAGTTCAGTTTTAATTTTTTTTTAAGAATATCCCAAGTTGAAGTTGACTTATATCCTCCTCTCCCCTCCAAATAAGCAGAAAGCTTGTGCTAGGAGTGGGCACGACAATAGTGCAACGGGTGGGATTCGAACCTGCGACCTTTCAGTTTTCAGTCCGCACCCTTAAGAGCGCGTGTAACCCCAAAAAAAATCAGATTTCGCGATGAGATAAAACATAGCCACAACCTCATGTGCGACAAAAGAAAGCGTATTGCGCGGAATAGGAGTGTAGTAAGCGCCAAATACTTTGTAACTCGTAAAATATTCATTTTCTTTTCAATTCGCTAGGCTACTCTCTTGATAATATCAATCGGAATTTAATGTAAAAATTTTGGCTCTGTAATATGCAACACATTGAAAATAAATGAATATTGGTTAAAAATTAGACCTAACTTCGCGATTTTTTATTATCGAATTTCATCATTTTATGTTTTTGCCCAAGCACGTCCCTTGGCAGTATGATGTAATTTTTGCGTGTTTTTTTCGGATAGTTGAAAGTTGATCTACTACTGTAAAAATCAAATCTGTTTACTGTTAACGAGCGCACACCCACTCTTAACCTTTGGGCTATTGAGGCTTCTTAATTTACACTAACTACTGCTACTATCACTAAGCAGTGATAGCCTGGTGGTTCGGACTGTGGTCTCTCGCTGCTGTGGTCTGCGCTCGGCTCTTCTCTCAGAAAAAAAAAGGGGTTAGGTTTGGTAGAAAAAAAGGTAACCTCTAGGCCTTAGGTTAAATCCGCCGAGCTAGCCAAGTACGGGTTGGCAGACGTCACACACGTTCGATGACATTATGGAGCTAACTTTCAGGCGTGCAGGCTTCCCCACAATAGTTTCCTTCGCCCTTAAAGCAAGTCATTTTGGATTGCTTAAAACTCAAAAATTGCGTAAACTAAGAGGCGTGTCTGGGATTTGAGCTCCAGTCCTTCCAAAAGAGGAGGCTGAATCGAATGTCTTGAAATCGAATCGGGTATTTGGGTTGGATTTAGGTGTCAAGAAACTTTCAACACCTATAATACAAGCAACTGTGTTTGCGTACATACTCGGCACTGTTTAATTAATCCCTATTATAGTTGGCTAGTTACCTCACTTCGACCAAGAGGACATTATCCCAAATTGCAGCTGGCTGCCGTCACGCGTGTTGTGTGTCGCGCGTCGAACGCTGATTCACGCCGTCGCGCGTGTTGTGTGTCGCGCGTCTAACGCTGACTCACGCCGTCGCGCGCGTGGTGTGTCGCGCGTCTAACGCTGACTCACGTCGTCGCGCGTGTTGTGTGTCGCGCGTCTAACACTGTCTCACGCCGTCGCGCGCGTGGTGTGTCGCGCGTCTAACGCTGACTCACGTCGTCGCGCGTGTTGTGTGTCGCGCGTCGAACGCTGATTCACGCCGTCGCGCGTGTTGTGTGTCGCGCGTCTAACGCTGACTCACGCCGTCGCGCGCGTGGTGTGTCGCGCGTCTAACGCTGACTCACGTCGTCGCGCGTGTTGTGTGTCGCGCGTCGAACGCTGATTCACGCCGTCACGCGTGTTGTGTGTCGCGCGTCGAACGCTGATTCACGTCGTCGCGCGTGTTGTGTGTCGCGCGTCGAACGCTGATTCACGCCGTCGCGCGTGTTGTGTGTCGCGCGTCTAACGCTGACTCACGCCGTCGCGCGCGTGGTGTGTCGCGCGTCTAACGCTGACTCACGTCGTCGCGCGTGTTGTGTGTCGCGCGTCTAACACTGTCTCACGCCGTCGCGCGCGTGGTGTGTCGCGCGTCTAACGCTGACTCACGTCGTCGCGCGTGTTGTGTGTCGCGCGTCGAACGCTGATTCACGCCGTCGCGCGTGTTGTGTGTCGCGCGTCTAACGCTGACTCACGCCGTCGCGCGCGTGGTGTGTCGCGCGTCGAACGCTGATTCACGCCGTCACGCGTGTTGTGTGTCGCGCGTCGAACGCTGATTCACGCCGTCGCGCGTGTTGTGTGTCGCGCGTCTAACGGTGACTCACGCCGTCGCGCGCGTGGTGTGTCGCGCGTCTAACGCTGACTCACGTCGTCGCGCGTGTTGTGTGTCGCGCGTCGAACGCTGATTCACGCCGTCGCGCGTGTTGTGTGTCGCGCGTCTAACGCTGACTCACGCCGTCGCGCACGTGGTGTGTCGCGCGTCTAACGCTGACTCACGTCGTCGCGCGTGTTGTGTGTCGCGCGTCGAACGCTGATTCACGCCGTCGCGCGTGTTGTGTGTCGCGCGTCTAACGCTGATTCACGCCGTCGCGCGTGTTGTGTGTCGCGCGTCTAACACTGACTCACGCCGTCGCGCGCGTGGTGTGTCGCGCGTCTAACGCTGACTCACGTCGTCGCGCGTGTTGTGTGTCGCGCGTCGAACGCTGATTCACGCCGTCGCGCGTGTTGTGTGTCGCGCGTCTAACGCTGACTCACGCCGTCGCGCGCGTGGTGTGTCGCGCGTCTAACGCTGACTCACGTCGTCGCGCGTGTTGTGTGTCGCGCGTCGAACGCTGATTCACGCCGTCGCGCGTGTTGTGTGTCGCGCGTCTAACGCTGACTCACGCCGTCGCGCGCGTGGTGTGTCGCGCGTCTAACGTTGACTCACGTCGTCGCGCGTGTTGTGTGTCGCGCGTCGAACGCTGATTCTTGCCGTCGCGCGTGTTGTGTGTCGCGCGTCTAACGCTGACTCACGCCGACGCGCTGCGGGCTGTAAACCACGCTCGTTAACCTCGTCTGGACCGAACTTCAATTTCCTTTTCGTTTCCATTAATTTTAGTGTTTGTATGCAAATTACTGTGTAAAAAACTAATTTTATTATATTATTTTACTAACCGATCTTGTTAAAAGATTACGAGTATTTAACTCTTTAACTGTTTTGCATGTTTTTAGCGATAAGAGTTGATGGGTTTATAGTTCGGTTGGTAAAGATATACTTCTTTACGCAAATCAGTAGTAATTTTTAAGGAACATGTACTTTTTTATTAGAATAGAATAGAATAAATAAATAAAAGTAGTGTAATTATTTATATTCAATTATAATTATAAAAAAAAAATTTTACTGGAAGTTGGGTAATCATATGTACTTTTAGCTTTATTATTATATTTTAGATGCACCTGGTAATCTGCAGGCAGTAGGTAACAGTAAACGTAATACCAATTTACTCCATTTGCTATTTATAATAAGCAATAACTGTAAAACGATCAACACTTGACACCACTTTCACTCGCTAAGATGTTAAAAAACTGAATTAATTACCGACGAGCCGAACCTGCGCTGACCCGAGCTTGTGGAAATTAGTACTACGAGGCCGCAGCAGACACCAGACCAGACAGTCGTCTATACTCACGCGATAACAACTGCCATGGATTTCCGTAGGATGTGTGTGTATAAAGTAATGGCTACTAATATTATAAATCTGTAAGAGTGTCCATAACAAAGTAGGTGACGTGATTTTTTTACATAGGACCTAAAAACCTGTCATGGGACCTTAAAGAGGACCTGAGTAGTGTCATAGGTAACTTTTTATCCCGGATAATCAAAGGGTTCCTGTGGAATTTTTAAAAAACATTAATCATCAGCTATTTTTACTTCTAAATTATTATAGATAAGCGGTTAAAGGGCAAAACTAGTATGGTCAGAAATTAATTAATTTTCACTGCTTTGGTGAAATTAAGGTGGTAAGCCTAATACTGATGGACGTGTGATCATAGGTCTCTTGAAGTGTTAATTCCTACGATAAGTTTTAGCTTAGTTTAAAGTGAAGTACCTAATAGAGCGCATGTTGCGACTGTCGTCGCATGTAGTCGCAGCCGGTCGCGCGGGCTCGTCGGCCGCGTGCGGCGCCGAGGGTGGATGTGAACGCTCCCTCCAAGGCCGAGGCGGCCCGTTACGTGCCCTTTGCGCTGCCCTTCTCCCCCCCCCCCTCCCCCCTCCCCCTCCAGTCTCGCTGCTGCTGCGCTCCCGCCACAAGCCTGTAACGACATATCGAACCACTGATGTACGACTTTCTAGTTTTTACGATAATACAATTTAATTAGTCCACGAAACACATCGTTTATATAAAACTGATGATCATATTTTTAGACTTAACGCTCGTGTTGGCGGATATAAAGGGAAACCCCTTAATTACTTCACAAGTTTTGCCTGCCACCATTGATTTTTCAGAATGAAAAGCAAATCCCTTGTTTCATTATTGAGTGATTGAAGGATATGCTTCAATCACTAAAACTTAAATGTTTTTAAGAAAATGTGATTTAGATTTGAATCTTCTAAAAAATAGATTTAAGTATGTACTCACAGCTGTTTATACTTACCTCTGACCCTGATTTCAAGTTTCGACCTCATCGTAGGTTTACTCCATGACAGCGGTAGAGACGAAATTATAATAAATTGAGTCAGTGATCTTTAAGTTTTAGCTCTTATTAGTTTTTACTTTGCGTTCCACGTGGGTAGCTACTACGGGAAGGAAAACGAAACATCTCGGCCAATATGACCATTTGCTATCCACGGTCATTTTATTTCTTAGATTTATTCTAAAGTACCTAAACGTTATTCTGTCGTTTCCCCTTCTCTATAATGCTCCAAATGATGACAGAAGCTACGGGGTTTGGTTACTCACTGAAAGTAATGCACCAAATGTTGTTTTTATTTGGAAAATGGACTATTTTTAACTAAAACGTGGCAGAGATAAGCTCGAATTTTAAATTTCGTCCAGTATTTCAGCCAGGCTGCTACAGGAACCGATGTAACTCGGTTAGGTACACCATCATCTACATGAATTATGCATACCTAAGTTTTGATTCAGGTTTTCACTGACTGTAGTGTGCGGAGTGTGTGAGTGCGGTGACTCCTGCAGCGAAATATCAATAGCCAGCGGGCGGCGGCCGAGCGGAAGAGCCTTATCGCCCCGCGCCCCGCGAATTTACAATGTAGCCGCCCCGCGCCGCGCGCCGCCCGCCCTGCCGAGCCACGCAACTATAGCGACTTTTCTCAAAACATAAGAGCTATTTTGGCTCGCGAGGAGCGACGTTTCGCGTCGGTGTGCGTGGAATTTTCTCGCCTGGAAATTCTAATGCGCCGCGCGAATGCGATAAAAAATGAGTAGCGGGAAACGTGCATACATTACCGACAGAGACGGCGCGCGGCGCGGAGCTCGCAGCGGCGCCGCCTCCCGACGCCGCTATGTATTTTACACTCTACATTTACATGTCGACTGAAAAAGGGAGGCTACGAATGCGATGTGGACTGTTTAATAAGTGTCTCCCTCGCCCCGCGCCCCGCGCCCCGCGCCCGCACCTCCCCTGAAAAGGCTCTCCTTCAAAGCCAGAATATAGTGTACTCACTTTACATGATAGGTAGGTACGCTTGAAAAGTTGTGAATTTCCTTCAATGACGACTAACTGTACGTAATTTCATCTCTTCGTTACTTATATTTTACGCGCCGTAGGAAAGTGCTAAGTAAGTACAAAGAGGTACTACCTGGTAGGTACGTATTTAGGAAGGCTGATTATTATGAATTTAAGCTAATATAAATTAATATAAAATTGCTAGGTATTTCTTTTTGTTTATTTGCCAGAAATAATGCAGGTATAAAATGAGGAGGGCTGGCATAATAATATGGCATTAGGTAGGAACTCTCGGGTTTGTTCAAAATGTTTTCCTTCGCCGCTTAAACAAATGATATTTAATTGCTTAAGATGCTCATAACTCCGAAAAGTTAGAGGTAATTACATAGGATTTGAATCCAAGACACTCGAAGAATGCAGCGTTAGGAAATAAATTAAAACGCATAAGCGTTCCCCATCAGGTGCGTTTTTTACCTTTTTAACTACCTACATTTTGCATTAGACGCGATCGCATGCGATCTTACGCAACACTTAAATGTACTTAACTACACAATAATTGTGTTGGAGTAAAACGCATTGCGATTTTGTCGACTTATAAAAACGCATCTTTGTGGAGGAAGCATCTAACATGAAACGAAAAAATTTTTGGAAAAACAGGCATAAGTGGCCTTTAAAGTACGTACAATCATCACTTTTTTATTGAAACTCATATAATGTAAAGTAAATAATATAGGTATTATGTCAATGAGTTAACAACGTATTAGTTACCATGGACCCCGCCGGTTAATTAATTGCTAACTCGGGGTTGATAAATATAGAATTAGATGACAGGCGGTAATCAACGCGTGGATCTAATGCCTCTAACGGACCGAGAGCTGGCGGGGAATTTGGGCGCAGTAGCTACGGTTCGGCTATGGTTCTTCTATTCCTTGAGTGAGGCTAAATGGACTAACCATAGCTTAATCCGTGGTTCATTGTCTGTGGTTTGTACTTATGTTGTGAATATTTTGAAATCGCAATTTATTTTAGAAAGTTTAAAAGAAGCGGAATTTAATATTTTCAATGGAGCAATCCCTATTCCTACTAAGTAATATTATAAATGCATACCTGAGTGTTTTTGTTTTTGATTTCAGTCAAAATAAACAAATATCAAGCCCCAACAGAGCTATCAGTAGCTCTGTTGGGCTTGATATTTGTTTATTCGACGCGATTCTTGGCATGATTTGAGTTGAGGAGTGTTGTAGAGTTACATATACCTAAGTTTCTTTGTTTTCTGGAAAAAACAAATGGTTCCTGTGGGAATTGGGATCTAACTCTGAGGACGAAGTTGCGTGCAAAAGCTATTCTTACTTATATTATAAATGCGAAAGTATGTTGGTTTGTCCTTCAATCACGCCGCAACAGAGCTAGGGATCGACGTGATTTTTTTCATGCGTATAGTTGAGACCCGGGAGAGTAACATCGGCTACTTTTTATCCCGGAATATCAAAATATTCAAGCGGTCGAAGTCGCGGGCATCAGCTAGTTAGAATATAAAAAAACTAGCAGGCTATTCCGTTGGTAAATAATATCTAAATAATATCTTAGGGTTAGGGTCTAACTGCGCCTACAGTTTTCTTTTTTTGAGCTTAGTTGGAAAAGAAATTAGAAAAGATACAACAAAGATATAGCTTCAATGCAACTGTTTGATTTTGCCTCCAACATTATAATATTAAAGTTTGAAAAATCTTCACAGCAATTTAACTTCTTTAATGTCAATTCTACCTCTTTTTTGCATCGGCTTTTATCAAACAACACCTCAAAGTCGGCCGCCAGCTCCTCGGCTACAACGGCCGAGTGGTCCCGGAGGGTTGATGGGTCGCTAATGGCGGTAAAAAGTCGCAACCGCGCGGTCGCGCGACTATCGCTGCGCGTTTTTCTAAGGGTTTTTGCGTGCAACACTCTGACTGCACATGCGAATAGTTGTGATACGCTCCTTGGAACCAGATAGGTATAGGTATATTTATATGGAGTAAAATTAATATACGGTATATATATAGGGGAGGTTGTTGGTGAATTAAAATTAACCCTGTATACCTCATTTATCTCATGCGTAATGGCTATGTAAAGCTTCTCGGGAAAAAACTTATTACTCTGACAGCAATAATATTTTAATAAAAAATATTTAAAAAAAAACGACTTCAAACTCCCGCGCCACTATGCAAAGTACCTATATAATTTATTGTTGATATTTTAAAAACCGCTCGACCGATTTTGATAAAATTTATATGGACCACTACCTGGGGAGTATACCCTTTCAAACAAAAAAAGAATTTTCCAAATCGGTTCAGTCGTCTTCGAGTAATCGGTGGATATACATAAAAAAAAAGATTTCGATGAATTGATAACCTCCTCCTTTTTTAAAGTCGGTTAATAAAATAAAAATTTGTAATGATAATGTGTAACGTTTTACCGCTGAATTTTGACGTTTTGATCGCCAAAATTCGTCGAAAAAACGTTCAAATATTATAATACTAGCTGATGCCCGCGACTTTGTCCGCGTGGATTTAGTTTTTTAAATCCCTCGGGGAACTCTTTTTAATTTTCCGGGATAAAAAGTAGCCTATGTCACTCTCCAGAACCTCAATACCCATGCAAAAAATCACGTTGATCCGTAGCCCCGTTGCGGCGTGATGAAGGACAAACCAACAAACCTACAAACCAACACACTCGCATTTATAATATTAGTAAGGATTTTATTTTTATTTCAATGATGTTGGACCGACTTAAAGTCAAAATAATCGTACGTAGCTCACAGGAATTCCGGTGAATAACGTTACTCACAGGAACATAGGACGCATTCGGATTTAAACAAAAAATGTAATTATTATCGTATATAAATAAAAATGTATATATTCCCTATATCCCGTGGTAGAAACATCACGCGTTAACGGCTGGACTGATTTTGACGGGACTTCCAATGACAGATAGCTGATGGTATAAGCCTAGCATAGGCTACTTTTTAACTGATTTTCAAAAAAGGATCAAAAAAGTATTGTGTTTTTTAACCTATAAATATCAATATCTCCATGATTTCTAAACCGATTTGCCTGAACTTTTTTTAATCGATACAGAAACTTTGCGAGATGGTCCCATAAAAGTTGTAGTTGTAGTTGTTGTAGTAGTTATAGTAGTAGTAGTTGTAGTTGTAGTAGTTATAGTAGTAGTAGTAGTAGTAGTAGTAGTTGTAGAAGTAATTGTAGTAGTTGTAGTAGTAGTTGTAGTAGGTAGGATCTGGGAAGTATACCTTTTGAAAATAAAAGGAATTTTCCAAATCGGTTCAGGCGTCTTAGAGTAATCGGTGAACATACATAAAAAAGATTCCCTTGAATTGAGATCCTCCTCCTTTTTTGAAGTCGGTTAAAATAAGAATAAAAATTAGTTTAAATTTGAAGAAGTTATGGAGTAAAACAGTCAAAATAGTTCAACCCCTATCTCAGAGAACATACATCCATCCATACATCCCATCCATCCATCCATCCGTATACTAAGTACATCTATCCATACATCCATCCTGACAAACTTTCACATTAGTGGGATAAGTAGCATAGGATACAGTTAATGTAGTTAAAGTTAGTAGCAGGAGGATACAAACATAAATACGTACATGCATACGCAGATACATACATGCATGGATACATATATACATACATGCATTTATGCATGCATACATACATACATACATGCACTCATGCATGCATACATACATACATGCATGCATTCATACATGCATGCATACATGCATACATACATACATACATACATACATACATACATACATACATACATACAAACATGCATACGAATATCCCGCGATAACTGTCTGTTTTCCCGGGATAAAAAGTAGCTGTTGTTACTTTTCCGGTCCTCAACTATGCCTATCCAAAAAACCCCCTTCAATATGTAACTCCCTTGGCACATAATTGAAGGATGAATATGTGAAGAGGCATACTAATATCCCGCAGGAACCGTTTGTTTTGCCGGGATAAAAAGTAGCCTTTGTCACTTTTCAGGCTCTTAACTTTACCAGTGCTAGGAAAACCACTTCAATCTATACCTCCGTTGGCGCATAACTGAAGGATAAATATGTGAAAAGTAGCGTACAAATATCCCGCGGGAATTATTTGTTTCCCGGGATTAAAAGTAGCCTTTGTCACTTTTCAAGTCCTCAACTATGCCTATCCAATAAAACACGTCAATCTGTAACTCCGTTGGCCCATAATTGAAGGATAAATATGTGAAAAGTAGCACACTAATATCCCGCGGGAAGTGTTTGTAGGAACAGTTACAGTTACAGTTTTATTATAAGTATAGATAGATAATAATTAAATTTTATGTAACAATGTCAATTTTTGACGTTCGTAAGCGTTAGGATATGCAGTCGCTTGTGCTTGAAATTTCAAAAACTGATGCTTGCTATGGTTTTTTGAAACCGAATCTTGCTTGCTTGTTTGCTTGCTTGATTTCTTGCATGCTTGCTTGCAGGATTTAAAAAAACCCGAATTTCGATGAAAAAATCGATGCTGCGGATAATGTAAGCGTGATTTAAGTACAATCAGCGCCATCTATCCGTGGTTTTTCAAAATCCCGCGGGAACTTTGGATTTTTCCGGGATAATTTGTAGCCTATGTGTTATTCCAGGGTATAATCTATCTCCATTCCAAATTTCAGCCAAATCCATCTAGTAGTTTTTGCGTGAAAGAGGAACAAACATACACACAAACTTTCGCCTTTATAATATTAGTAGGATTTTTGTTCCATTCTTTTTTTTAATTTAAAACAGGAAAAGCTGCTTCTAATCAACTACATTAATTTTACAAAAAATTCCTACTAAACTTTTTTGTTTGTCCTTTAATCATGCAGCAATGGTACAATGAATCCAAGTGTCTTGCTAGAATTGAGTTGTAGAGTTGAGTTGAGTTGAGGACCGAGACCTAGAGTATGATATAAGCTATGTTAATTTATCCCGTACAAACTAAAGGTTCCGAGAAAGAAAGCGAGAAAACATAGTTTCAGTAATCACTTACTTAGGCATGGCTTCTGATAATACAAACGCTCCTTACGCGAGGGATGCCTGCAAGAGATATTTTCAGATAAGGCCGCCCTTGCACCAGCACTAGGTATATTAATTGTATTCTATTCTATTTTTTCCCTTTGTAAACGTTCCGTTTTTCTGTGTTATTTGTTCAATAAAGCTTACCTACTACTAACAGCAGTGATAGCCTAGAGGTTAGGACTGCGGTTCCTATTCGGGAGGTCACAGTTTCTATCCCGGGTATCCACGCACCTCTCATTTTTTGGAGTTAAAGTATGTCTTGTGAGTATGTCTTCTTCTTCTTTATCAACCGATAAACGTCCACTGCTGGACAAAGGTCTCTTGCATGAACTTCCACTGGGCTCGGTCTTGCGCTGCCTGAATCCAGCGGTTCCCTGCGACTCATTTGATGTCATCAGTCCACCAAGTAGGGGGTCTGCGAACACTGCGCTTCCCGCTACGGGATTCACTTTTAAGCGACTTCAAAAAAAGGAGGAAACCTCATCCTTTGATAACCATCAATGCGATGCGCATTTTATTTCGTCAGTGTTACTCCATAACTCCGTCAAATCTGAGCCGATTTCAATAGTTTTTTTATTTGAAAGGACATAATGTCGTAAGGTTTGTCCCATTTAAATTTTGTGAAGATCTGATAAATATCTTCGGTGATGGAGGTCGGAACTCCTCACTTTTTTTGTTGATGTTACTCCATAACTTCGTAAAATCGGAACTGTTTTCAATAATTTTTTTATTTGATAGATCATACCGTCAGGTTAGTTCCATTTTAATTTGGTGAAGGTCTGATGAATATCTTCGATGATGGAGGACGGAACTTCTCAATGAAAAAGACAAATCGCTCACAATCAGAGAATGTGAAGATTGAGCCTACGAAGCTTCCACTAAAACGCTTAAAATAATAAGATAAGTATAATAATTCTTTTAAAAAGATCGACTTCGAACGCCACTACAAAGTATAAAATAATTTTAGTTTGTACAGGTAGGTATGTTAAAATCCGGTTAGCGTTGCGCATCAATTTCAGCGTTTCTATTTAGGCCCGCTCGACTTCAACATACCTGTACAAACTAAAATTATTTTATACTTTGTAGTGACGTATGAAGTCAGTTTTTTTAAAAAGGATTTTTATTTTTATATATTATACTAGCTGTTTCCCTCGCGACATCTTCCGCGTGGAATTAGGTTCTTTGAAAATCCCCTAGGAACGGCTGGTTTTATCGGGATAAAAAACAAACATTCAACCTTTATTTAAACCTTTAATTTAGGGGTAGAATTTTCAAAAACTGTGAAAGGCGTACTTCTTTGTTTTTAATCAAGAGCCAAAATACCAAGTTTCGTGGATATAGCTTGAAAAATTACGGACTTTCATACAAACTTCCATTCCCTTTGAGGGTAGATTTTACAAAATCTGTGAAACACGCAATTCTTTAAATTTAATCAAGAGCCAAAATACCAAGTTTCTCATACATAACTTGAAAAATAGCTCGAAGAATAAAGGACTGTCATAAACTTTCATCTCCCCTATTTTATGCCTTTGAGGGTAGAATTATCAAAAACTGTGATAGAAGTACTTCTTTGTTTTTCATTAAGAGCCAAACTACCAAATTTCGTGGATATAACTTGAAAAATGACAGACTTTCATAGTAACTTCCATCCCCTATTTAACCCCTTTGAAGGTAGAATTTTCAAAAAATATCAAATAGGTACTTCTTTATATTTAATCAAGAGCAATAATACCAAGTTTCATAAACATTACTTGGAAAATGAAGGACCATCATACAAGCATTCAACCCCTATATTACCCCTTCAGGGGTAGAATTTACAAAAAATGTGAAATACGTACCTACTTCATTATTTTTAATCATGCTACCAAATTTCATAAACATAACTTGAAAAATAGCAGACTTTCATACAAACTATCAACCCCTATTTGGCCCCTTAGGGGGTAGAATTTTCAAAAAATGTAAAATACTTACTTTTTTACTTTTAATCAAGAGAAATAGTACCAAGTTTCATAAACATTACTCGAAAAATAACTTGAAAAATCGGCCAAGTGCGAGTCGGGCCTCGCTCTTTTAGGGTTCCGTTAAAAAAAATTAAATAAAAATATTTCCATGTACCCATGAAAATATTTTAATTTAATTTTTTTAATTTCAGCGCGGCGGCGAGTCGCGCGCCTGGCTGCAGTACCCGGCGTCGCGCCTGCAGCGGCTCCTGCGCAGCGCGTGCCCGCCGCACCCGCGCAGCTGCACACGGGGTGAGTGATACCTACTTGTACCTACTGCCTGCTGCCTGCTGCCTCCTGTACAGCTAACGGTAGACGCTCGTGTGGCAGCGCGGCGGCGAGTCGCGCGCCTGGCTGCAGTACCCGGCGTCGCGCCTGCAGCGGCTCCTGCGCAGCGCGTGCCCGCCGCACCCGCGCAGCTGCACACGGGGTGAGTGACACCTACTGCCTGCTGCCTGCTGCCTCCTGTACAGCTAACGGTAGACGCTCGTGTGGCAGCGCGGCGGCGAGTCGCGCGCCTGGCTGCAGTACCCGGCGTCGCGCCTGCAGCGGCTCCTGCGCAGCGCGTGCCCGCCGCACCCGCGCAGCTGCACACGGGGTGATTGACACCTACTGCCTGCTGCCTGCTGCCTCCTGTACAGCTAACGGTAGACGCTCGTGTGGCAGCGCGGCGGCGAGTCGCGCGCCTGGCTGCAGTACCCGGCGTCGCGCCTGCAGCGGCTCCTGCGCAGCGCGTGCCCGCCGCACCCGCGCAGCTGCACACGGGGTGAGTGACACCTACTGCCTGCTGCCTGCTGCCTCCTGTACAGCTAACGGTAGACGCTCGTGTGGCAGCGCGGCGGCGAGTCGCGCGCCTGGCTGCAGTACCCGGCGTCGCGCCTGCAGCGGCTCCTGCGCAGCGCGTGCCCGCCGCACCCGCGCAGCTGCACACGGGGTGAGTGACACCTACTGCCTGCTGCCTGCTGCCTCCTGTACAGCTAACGGTAGACGCTCGTGTGGCAGCGCGGCGGCGAGTCGCGCGCCTGGCTGCAGTACCCGGCGTCGCGCCTGCAGCGGCTCCTGCGCAGCGCGTGCCCGCCGCACCCGCGCAGCTGCACACGGGGTGAGTGACACCTACTGCCTGCTGCCTGCTGCCTCCTGTACAGCTAACGGTAGACGCTCGTGTGGCAGCGCGGCGGCGAGTCGCGCGCCTGGCTGCAGTACCCGGCGTCGCGCCTGCAGCGGCTCCTGCGCAGCGCGTGCCCGCCGCACCCGCGCAGCTGCACACGGGGTGAGTGACACCTACTGCCTGCTGCCTGCTGCCTCCTGTACAGCTAACGGTAGACGCTCGTGTGGCAGCACGGCGGCGAGTCGCGCGCCTGGCTGCAGTACCTGGCGTCGCGCCTGCAGCGGATCCTGCGCAGCGCGTGCCCGCCGCACCCGCGCAGCTGCACACGGGGTGAGTGACACCTACTGCCTGCTGCCTGCTGCCTCCTGTACAGCTAACGGTAGACGCTCGTGTGGCAGCACGGCGGCGAGTCGCGCGCCTGGCTGCAGTACCCGGCGTCGCGCCTGCAGCGGATCCTGCGCAGCGCGTGCCCGCCGCACCCGCGCAGCTGCACACGGGGTGAGTGACACCTACTGCCTGCTGCCAGACCAACTATCTTTTTTTCTTTGGGGGAGGAAAAAATCCCTTCGGACTTCTGCCCGCTGGCAGGGCGTGTCCGACTTGCACGAACTAAAACAACCTCCCATGTCTTCCAGATTGGCACGGAACCGCGTAGCATTTCTTCATGCCAACCGAACAGTGTTTCACTCTTCTCTCTTCCTCTTTTCTTCCTTTTCTTTCCTTTCCCTCCTCATCATAAAGGACCGCAGCATTTTCCCATAATCCTCCCACTGCTCTTCGTTTGACAGCATGCGTGCTATTAGATTTTGGACCCCTACATTGCTATCCACTCCCTGTGCCGCTGACCTAAAGTCTGCACAGGCGGAACACTTTAAGATTGCGTATCTCAGGGTGTCTTCCTCATCAGTCATCACAAAAGTAGCACTTCTCGCTTGGTGCTTTTCCCATTTCAAAGAGGTAGGTGTTGAACACCCCGTGGCCGCTGAGCGCCTGTGTAAGCTATCGGTCTACCTCCCCGAGTTGTCTATTATGCCAACTTTTTAGGTCCTTTATAAGCTCCTTGGTCCAGACACCTTTTCCTGTTCCCCGACATTCTATTTTCCAGCCTGTCAGAATTTTCTCACGCAATTCCTGTGGCGTTTGTCCTTTGCTGGAGTACAGCATGGCACATTATCTGACCATCTTGTCTATGGGAACAAGTCCCGCAATTACTAGAACTGCATCCGTAGAGACTGTTCGGTATGCTCCACAGATGCCTATTGCCATTCGCCTTTGTACTGCTTCCAATTTTTTCCGATACAGTTCTATCGTCATTGCATCCTTGAAAATAGGCGCTCCTGAGTGGGCCACCAAAGCCAGCAAATACCCTTGTTCTGCTTGGGGCCTTCCATTGTTGGCATTAATCTGTTCAACGTCTCCGCTATATCTGTGCTTTTTTTGGCAACCTCTTCAATGTGTTTTTTGTAGTTCAGACTTTTGTCCAACCATACCCCGAGATATTTGGTATGTTCCTTTGGAGTAACGGACGCACCTTGAACAACAAATTTGACGGGGTTTAACTTTTACCTTCCGCTAAAAACTATAGCCTCCGTCTAGTCTGGCGCTAGGGATAGTCGTTTCCCTTTCATCCAACCGCTTATTAACTCAAACGCTTTATTTGCCTTGTTCATAAGGACATTCTCTCGCCGATGACTTGCCACTAATTATAGTAGCCAAACTACTATAATTAGTGGCAAGTCATCGGCGAAACCCACCAACTGCACCCCCTCCTATGCCAAATGCCTACTGCCTACTACTATTGCCTACTATACGAGTACCTCGGTTCAAATCAACGATAAGACGAGTTCAACTCATCAGTATTGCAGTCGAATGTGTCACGATTGTCACGTAACTGTGGCAATCTACAAATGGCCCGTTTTTGTCAGCAAATGTTAATCTTAGCAGTCTCTACGTTGATTTGAAACAAATACCTACCTACCTTCCTAGTACCTACCTATATTAAACCATCACGGGTCCACCGTTGGCCTGGCTCTTCACAAACCTTTGAGAACTTAATTATGTTTTTATTTTTTATTTGAAAAATCATCGCAATACACAATAAGTTGTTTAATAACTAGTGGAGCCTATAGGCCTAGCGTATAGATTTATGGAAACTCTCATGCATGCAGGTTTACTCATGAAGTTTTCCTTCAACGTTAAAGCACTAGGTGATAATATTTAATTACTCTAAAATATCTACTTAATAATTCTAATTCATTGCATAGTCATAATCTACTTAAATCAGGGCTTATTTCCATCTGTCAGTATCGATTTGCAATTGGATCAGTTGCTGTCGTAACATTATTGCTGGGCTATTGTATCGATTCAGCAGGAATGAATGAATTAAAATTTATTTTCAAATATATTTATTTTTAAAATATATTTTAGATTGTGTACAATCTAAAATAACATCCAATATCATCGACATCATAAAATATAATGAACTAGATATTTACTTATATTAATTCGCATCATAACTTTAAGATTTGTGTACCTACCTACCTAATAGATACCTACTAGGTAGGTAGGTATAGGTTGTATTTGATAGTTGATACTGATTTATATTTGAATGGTAGGGCTAAATGGTCAATTAAATTCAATTAAGTCAATAGTCACACTAGATCATTATCACAACAAAATCATGTACCTATTACCCAAGCAATGTATTCAATTATGTGAAGCAAATTAATTCAAATATCATTGCAAATACATATAAATACATTAACGTGTGAATTATCATGGGAAACAGTAGTGTTAACACTTAAGCATGTACACTAGGATGTCGGCAAACAATATAATATAATAGTTGACTGCAAAGCGAAGCTTTAAATAAAGGACACAAATGTTAATAATTTAATATAAATAAAAGAGACGTGTCAAGGGTCAAGGGACACCCGGATGGAACGTAGTACCTTATTAGTAGTATTTTAGTGAAATGAAATGAAATGAAATGAAATGAAATGAAATGTATTTATTTGCAAGAAACATTGTACGTAATAGATGTTAACATAATATTCAATGTCCAGTATGTTTCGTCAATTGACATGCAAAATATAATTATTTTTGATACTTTAGTTTTATACAGTTTTATACAGTTCTGGTAATTAGGGTTCCATACTAAAATGGTAAAAATGGAACCCTTATGGTGAGACTTTCTCCGTCCGTCTGTCCGTCCGTCTGTCACAGTCGATTATTTCAGTAACTATTAAAGCTATCGACATGAAATTTGGCATAGTTGTGTATAATAGTGGCCCAAAATCATTGGAATAAAGAAAAATCGAAAATTATTTTTAGTTTTAATAAATAAAGGGGGAAAATCGGGGCTTTGAAATTTCAAAGTAAAATAACTATATTGAGTGGGGTATCATATGAAAGGCCTTTACTTGTGCATTCTAAAACAGTTTTTTATTTATTTCTATATATAATAGTTTTTGATTAATCGGCCAAAATGTCGAAAAAAATTCAGTTCCCCCCCCCTTATCTCCGAAGTTTACCAATCGAAAAATCTGAAATAATTATGGTCAATAGAGGTTTATGTATATTTTACAGGAAAAATAAAAGCAACGTGAAAATTATTTTAGTTTTATTAAAAAAGGGGGAAAATCGGGGGTTTGAAATTTCAAAGTAAGATAACTATACAGAGTGGGGTATCATATGAAAGGCCTTCACTTGTGCATTCTAAAACAGTTTTTTATTTATTTCTATATATAATCGTTTTTGAGTAATCGGCCAAAATGTCGAAAAAAATACCGTTCCCTCCCCCTTATCTCCGAAGTTTACCAATTGAAAAATCTGAAATAATTATGGTCAATAGAGGTTTATGTATATTTTACAGGAAA
This sequence comes from Oeneis ivallda, assembly GCA_029955525.1. NCBI lineage: Eukaryota > Metazoa > Arthropoda > Insecta > Lepidoptera > Nymphalidae > Oeneis > Oeneis ivallda. Next base: position 302,176 of record JARPMR010000010.1, read on the forward strand.
AATAAAATCAACGCGAAAATTATTTTAGTTTAATTAAAAAAGGGGGAAAATCAGGGGTTTGAAATTTCAAAGTAAGATAATTATACCGAGTGGGGTATCATATGAAAGGCCTTTACTTGTGCATTCTAAAACAGTTTTTTATTTATTTCTAGATATAATAGTTTTTGAGTAATCGGCCAAAATGTCGAAAAAAATACCGTTCCCCCCCCCCCCCCCCTTATCTCCGAAGTTTACCAATCGAAAAATCTGAAATAATTATGGTCAATAGAGGTTTATGTATATTTTACAGGAAAAATAAAACCAACGCTCTAACTGGCATAGTTTTTTTTTTATCAACAATAAACCTCTACAAACAAAGTTAACGATAAATAAGCAAATGAATATAATATTATCGTTTTGCTTTTACTTTTGGAGTATGGAACCCTCGGTGCGCGAGTCCGACTCGCACTTGGCCGGCTTTTTTATTTTTATTAGACTCAAGTACACATAATAGTCATACATAGAAAATAAAATTAGATTTCTTATTACCTACCATTAGCTTATTATAAAGTACCCAAAATCAAATTCAAAGCAATTAAAATATAAAATGAACAATAAATATAAAAAGTATGTAATTTAATTATCTGTATGATGTCAATAAATTAATAAATTCAATGTCAAAAAAAAAAACTAATTTGTAACTCATTTTGTATTGAAAAATTCTTTTAAACTATAAAAGCATTTATTCATTAACCATTGATGCAGTCTCCTTTTAAATACTTTTAATGGTAAATCTTTCAATTCATTAGGCAATTTGTTATATATTTTAACAGACATGCTATAACAACTTTTGCTAAAAGATGCAGTTCTAGAGGAGGGAAATATGAGTCTGTTAGGATACCTTGTATTGAAATTTACCTGTTGGCTTTTTTTTGGGTAGAAATTAGACATATGTTTTTGAACAAATAGGCTTATCTCAAAAATGTACAGGCATGGCAGCGAGAGAATTTTTAATTTTTTGAATAAAGGGCGACAAGAATCAAGGGGGCCGGCTCCACAGATTGCCCTGATACACTTCTTCTGTCCAATAAATAAACGACCTATGCTAACAGAGTTGCCCCATACGACTAGTCCATATCGTAAGGCTGAAACCACAAATGCGTGATATGCCATCAGCGCCGTTTTCTCTCCTACTGTTTTTGATAGGCGCCTGAGGAGATATACATGTTGGTTAATTTTTTTGCCAATTTTTTCAACATGCGACTTAAAGGACAAGTTGTTATCTAAAGTGATTCCTAGAAAATTGACAAATTGTGCTTCCTTAATATTCTCATTATGATAATGAACCTTAATATCTTTCCCTTTCCCATTTTTGTTATAATACTGCATATACATTGTTTTATTAATATTTACAGCCAAGTTATTTTCGGTAAGCCATTCAATTGTGTCATTTATTGTTTTATTAATTTCTAAATTGTATGTCAAATCATTGTTACATTTAATTACAATAGATATGTCATCAGCAAAGAGTGTACAGTTGTATGTAGTAATGCCCGGTAAGTCGTTTATGTAAATAATGAATAGAAGTGGACCTAGTACACTTCCTTGTGGTACACCTTTGATATTAGGTCTAAGTTCTGATCGATAAGATATTACTTCTTGTTTATTATTTAAATTAGTAATTTCAACATATTGCGTGCGGTTGGATAGGTAACTTTTAAGCCACTCATTTGCTTGACCTCGAATACCATATTGATCGCATTTGTCTAAGAGCTTTTCGTGACAAACATGGTCGAAAGCTTTGCTCATATCAAAAAACACAGATGTTACAGGAATTTTTTGTTCATGCATTCTGATATTTCTTTGATTAGCGAAAAACATGCTAATGTTGTTGATTTTCCTTTTTGGAAACCATTTTGTTCCTTTAAAATGATATTATGTTTAGATAAAAAAGATATTAATCGGTTGTGCATTATCTTTTCAAAAATTTTTGATATAATAGGAATCAGTGTAATTGGCCGATAGTTGTTAACGTCACTTTTATCTCCTGCTTTGAATAAAGGTGTAACTATTGACTAGTGAAGGAATTGTAATAAGCTAGTGGTGTCATCTAGTATTAAATTGATTAACTACGATGAATTATTTTTAGTTCATTTCTATTGCACTGTTACAACACCAAAGAGTTACTCTGGTGGAGTAACTGTTTTTTCACAGATGGCGTTATCCAATTTATACAATAAAAAATTTGGGAAAAATTCCACATTTAGAAATTATTTAAAATAAAATTGAAAATAGAAAATTCAGTCTGTCGAGCTGGGATTCGAACCATCGACGTTGAATTTATAGGCGACTCTCCTAACCACTAGGCCATGCAGACGCCGAGTTCTAAGGCGAAAATACCGAATACAATGCAAAATTCACATTCAACAAAAAATGACGTTTCAAAAATGTGTCGTGTCGGTTTCCTTAATTTTTTCCGTCTAGCCCCCTTCCGTACCGCGCGATAAGGAACTACGTTCCAAAAATCTACATTCTACTATATTACATACACACTATACAAATTATTTATTTAATTAATTGTTGATATTTTAAAAACCGCTCGATCGATTTCGATAAAATTTATATAGGACCACCTGGAAAGTATATGCCCTTTGAAACAAAAAAAGAATTTTTAAAATTGGTTCACACGTCTTCGAGTAATCGGTGAACATACGTAAAAAAATAGATTCTGACGAATTGAGAACCTCCTCCTTTTTTGAAGTCGGTTAAAAATTAGCGTCATCTCCACAGTAATCTTACTTCTTCTTCTTCTTCTTTATCAACCTATAGACGTCCACTGCTGGACAAAGGTCTCCGGCATGGACTTCCACAGGCTTCGGTCTTGCGCCGCTTGAATCCAGCGGCTCCCTGCGACTCGTTTGATGTCGTCGGTCCACCTGGTGGGGGGCCTGCCAACACTGCGTTTCCCGGTGCGGGGTCGCCACTCCAACACCTTGGGACCCCAACGACCATCAGTTCTTCGAACTATGTGCCCCGCCCATTTCCACTTCTGTTTCGCGACACGCTGAGCTTTGTCGGTGACTTTGGTTCTCCTACGAATCTCCTCATTTCTGATTTGATCTCGCAGGGATATACCGAGCATAACTCTCTCCATCGCTCGCTGGGTGACCCTGAGCCTTCTTATGAGGCCCATAGTTAGCGACCATGTCTCGGATCCGTAAGTCATCACTGGCAACACGCACTGTTCGAAGACTTGAGTCTTCAGGCACTGAGGGATTTTGGACGAGAAGACATCTCGGAGCTTCCCGAACGCTGCCCAGCCGAGTTGGATTCGGCGGTTAATCTCTTTCTCGAAATTGGACCTACCTAGCTGGACTTTATGTCCCAGGTATATATACTCGTCTACAATTTCGAGCGCAGAGTTCTCAACGATTACTGGGTGGAGCGAAGCATGAGCATTGGACATGATTTTCGTCTTGCTCATGTTCATTTTCAGGCCCACCTGTTGAGAAACCCTGCTGAGATCATTGAGCATTGTATTGAGATCTCTCAGAGTCTCTGCCATGACTACTATGTCATCGGCAAATCGCAAGTGAGTGATGTACTCGCCGTTTATGTTGATGCCAAGTCCGTTCCAATCCAGAAGCTTAAAGACGTCCTCCAACGCAGCGGTAAACATCGGATTACATCTCCCTGTCGCACTCCACGCTGCAAGTGGATTGGTCTCGTAGTCTGGTCCTGTATACGTACTGACATGGTGGCGTTTTCGTACAAGCACTTCAACACTTGGATATACCGGTAGTCAATCCGGCATCTCTGCAGCGACCTCAATACAGCCCAAGTTTCCACCGAATCGAAGGCTTTCTCATAGTCCACAAACGCTAAGCAAAGTGGCCGGTTATACTCTTCCGTCTTTTGTATAACCTGCCGCAGCGTAATCTTACTTAAGACAGTATTACTAGTGGTTCGCCCCGAACTGAGACCTCGCGGTATCCCATAATTCCCATAAGGTAGTTTTAACTATATTATATTGTAATTAAAACGCGCCGAATCTGATGACGTCAATCGTCATCTGCTTTCGTGGATGGGATGCATATTTACAATATTAAAGACAGCGCCATCTAGTAACAGTATAGTGAAGTTTTGTTAAAAACATTGATGCCCATTAAAACTCAAATAATTTCGTTTCTTTATAATATTTATCTAATCTTAGTATTTGTTGTTCAAGTACAGAATATAACTCAAATTATGTGTAAGTTTCAAGTTTTAAAACAAAGTGGTTTTAGAAATCTAGCCTCGAATACAATCTCCACTTTGAAAGCCCCCCATTTCGTATGGGAGCCCCCCTGAAATAAAGATTTTTATAACTTTTTAAGCCATTTTCGGCTGGAGGCCATCGGTTTACATATCATATCTAAAATTGAAGTAATTACGTTCAGTAATTCAGAAGTTATAAGGCTGTGACAGACGGACGGACGGACAAGTGCAAATCGCTCTAGTAAACTCAGAGACCTTCGCTTCGCTCGGTCGATTATGATTTCTGTCATGTCTCTACTATTTAGTGTCTCTACTCTCTACTATCTCTCTACTTATAAGTGTTGGTTCGACAAATATTATACATAAATACAATAAATATAGATACAGCAGGAAGGTGCAGCAATGACCTGGAGTGGAGACCAGTCCAAAGAAATATTTTATCTGCGAAAATTTGGCGAAAACCAACGTAAGTATAGGTCACTATAGGTAAAATACCGATCTGCACCTTCACTTACCATGAGATTGTCGTCAAGCACTATTAGTCAAAAAAGATACGTGCGGGATCCAGGGCGGCCCCGGCGAGGTAGCCGGGGCAGGTGGGGTTTGAATGAAAGGATCAAACCATTCTTTAAAAAATCTCGCGGCCCTTACCCGGCGCTCGTCGCCTGCTAAATACGTCATTACGCCTTAAGCAACGCTAACATCTGGACACTGTTGCTTAATTTGAGTCCACTTTACACTCTGGCGACGTTTTTTGTTGGAGGGAAGCGCAGACTGACCGAAAAAGATGGACAGGGATCCCTTATCGGTAATCGGTGCCACGCATGGAAGCAATCAGAACCTCAGTCTGTCCATATACTTACTTATCTCATAACCAGCTTTTGCCTGCGACGAGTTAGGTTTTTAAAAATCCCGCAGGAACCCTTTGTTTTTCTGGGATAAAATGTTCCCAGGTACCCCTTTCTATACCCATTACCCATGTCTCAAAAACCCAAAAACATGTCGATTCATTGCTCCGTCACCGTTCATTGAAGGACAGAACAACGAACAAAACTAACATATACGAATATATTATTAATTGCTATAATATTGATTATCTATAGTGAGATCAAAAATCTTTGAAAATTCTAATGCTTTTTGCACCGACATATATTGTACCTACGGTACAGGTACAATATATGTCGGTGGCTTTTTGTCCTCAAAGTTTTTGACACTTGAGACTAGGCTTTGTGGTCTTAAACTTATCGTTTCGAAAGTGTGAAAGTTGTTTTAAAATTCAATTTTGTATGACAAAATGAAAACATACAAAAAAAAATCGGCCAAGTGCGAGTCGGGTCTCGCTCTTTTAGGGTTCCGTTAAAAAAATTACATAAGAATATTTCCATGTACCCATGAAAATATTTTAATTTAATTTTTTTAATTTAATTAAATTTTTATTATTTGTTGTTATAGCGGCAACAGAAATACATAATATGTGAAAATTTCATCTGTCTATGTATTACGGTTTACGAGATACAGCCCGCTGACAGACGGACGGACGGACGGACGGACGGACGGACGGACAGCGGAGGCTTAGTAATAGGGTCCCGTTGGTACCCTTTGGGTACGGAACCCTAATACCTTAGTCATTGTCCTATTAATTAATGTGCGCTGAGGAGTAGTAACAAAATACTATTTTTTTTTTATTTAACTGGTGCAACTGTTGACAATTTTATTAGTAAAATAATATGTGTAGATGTTTATAATATACTAGGGATGGACGATAAAACTGCGACAGTGTTTCTACTGCATCTTTATGGATATTAAGTAATTGGTTTTAAGAATATAATTCCAGAATATGTTTCCAGTAATTTTAAAATTAATGTGTGAATAATACATTTTTCGGGTGAAATCTATATAAACTAGTGGTTCGCCCCGAACTGAGACCTCGCGGTAACGGTTTCCCATAATTGACGATCAAAATTGACATTATTATTATGCCCGTTTTCACCAACCATACCTAAATCATCCCATTTGTAGAAGTCTCTTTACATAGGTAGCCCCTAAATACAATTCTAACATCCCAATGTCATTTTCACCTTTAGTTGTCCCGTAGAGGTTCGTAATAACAAAGTTGACAGAAAGTGTCAACTAACTTAACATAGGTAGCCCGTAAAGGTTAGGGAACTGTTATATTGAAATCCTCAAGGCCTCAATCAAACTTAGGTATAGTTTTTTGGAACATTCAAATTAAATTACTTGTACACAGCGTCAACTATTGACACGATCAGAAATATGTAAAAACAAACTGCAACGTGAAGTTTTATTGATGTTTGCTAAATGACTAAATAATAATCTTAATTGAATAATAGGTATGTTACATAAAGCTGCATTTGCTATATGAGATGAGAGCGCCATCTATTGACATCATTGTGAAGTTCTGTTGTTGCTGCTCATTAAAAGTTAAATAATTTAGTTTCCTTATTACATTTATCTAATTTTAGTATTTGTTGTTCAAGTACATGATATTACGCTAAAATTGTAAAACTTTCAAGCCCCAGCTTTCAATGGTTATTCCGTTCTGAGGTCAAATATAATCTCCACTTTGAAAGCCCCCCATTTCGTCAATTTTAGGAAAAAAATTTAAAAAAAAATACTTTTGTACTCTGTTCCAAATTATCTTTAAAATGAGGTACTGTAAACCTATGAAACGCAAAATTTTTTTTTTTTCTTCGCATTCGCTTCTATGAGAGCCCCCCTGAAATAAAGATTTTTATAACTTTTTAAGCCATTTTCGGCTGGAGGCCATCGGTTTACATATTATATCTAAAATTGAAGTAATTTCGTTCAGTAATTCAGAAGTTATAAGGCTCTGACAGACGGACGGACGGACGGACGGACGGACGGACAAGTGCAAATTCACTCAAGTAGACTCAAAGACCTTCGCTTCGCTCGGTCGATAAAAATGAATGTTGGTAAGCGCATAACTCAAGAATGGATGGACCAATTCGGTTAATTTATTTTTTTGTATGTTCCTTAAGTTCCACGGAAGGTTTTAATACAAAAAAAAAACAAAAACTAAATTCACGCGGACGAAGTCGCGGGCATCAGCTAGTTTCAAATAAAATGAAATATGATTTGTTTCAAATTGCCCTACTTACTTCATCCGCGCTTTTCATTTTGAAACGTCGCTCGTCTGTTGCTGTAGGTACAAAAAATTCAAAGGGTAGGTGGGTAGGTGATGGGTTATGCACGATTGGGCCCCTATACCTCTCAATTAGATTAATGCTCTTTGTGAGTAGATCGTTATCTGTCCCGCACCGGCCACGAGGCGTCAGTTTGCAGCCTCCGGTGTCAACGCGGGGGCTGACGCTGCCTGTGGCACATCGTCCCGCGCACCGGGGCGCCGCGCCGGACATCACATGAGACGTTACAACTGACTGATATAATACACCGACACTTGTTCACTGGAAATGAGATGTATGGATACGTACTTTACAGCCGCAATGGCAAGCAACGCGCAACGGTCTGGAAACTGTAACAACTGAAAATCGAAAAGTTGATGGTTCAAATCCTATCTGTTTCACTATTGTAATACAATGTCATTAGCACAGGCTTTACCCTTAGCTGGAGGGGATTTTTAGTATGCTAAGCTAATGGCTAATTCTAATTTCAAATTAATTAGAATAAACATCTGTCTGTAGAGTTTTATAGCTTTTCATCTTGGTTTAGAAAGATATTATAATTATCTAAGTTTGACTAAACATCGTGTTTTATCACAAAAATTGTGCTCTTAAAAACATTATACATACTTTTTTCTGTAGGACTAAAAAAAATTTCCATACTTGAAACAGAAAATTTTTGAAATAAAATTTTCTGAAAGTTGTTGAATAGAAAGAATTTTTCCCTTTGAGCGTTTTGCGTATAATTGTTGTAGATCTAAATTATCTGTAGGCTGAATGTAAGTGTACCTTATCGTAACAATTTACATATCACCTATTTTCATGCAGGTATAAAGTGGTTTCTTTTAGTTTAAGAAGGATTTATTATTGAGAGAGTTATCTAACTTCGTTTAGTGACGACTAACCTGCAATTGTAAACTACGCTCAATGGCTCTTCGATCGTCTCTATAACCTTGTCACAATTTCGATTGTGCTATAAATCTGCATCTCTGCGGGATGGCCGGGGTGTGCAGGGTGTGCGGGGTGCGGGGGGGGGGGGGGCGCGGGCCAGGTGCGGGGGCGGCAGATGTGGCGCGTGACGTCACCGGCCCACATCTCGCGCACCTCGCCGGTCGCCGAAACAACCCATATTCACGGGGCAGAAGGTCGCCACAGACGATTCCCGGCAAGGGTGTCGGCGCGTGCCGGCGGGCGCGGGTCAAGCGGCGCTCGGCACAATGCGACAGCCGCTGGCTATGCTAATGATTGATGCCCTTTAATCATCACAATGGCTGGAGGTATTCTATTCAAATGCGGCCTCGAGCGCTCTGTTTGCAGCACACGACATGACGGTGTATTTTCTGCGACATTTACCTCACGCTAAACTGCAATAGTTGCTTGGAATTTTAGTGTAGATTATAATTATTTAAATAGGTACCTACCTATAGCTAGCTGTACGTATGTACAATGTATTGGCTAATGAAATCGGTAGTTTGAAATGAATTATTAAATCCCGGAATATCAAGAGCTTTGTATCCTCGATAGATAAGTACTTAGGAACCGTAAAAACACGCCGTCGTTCCAGTTTCGGCTTTTCCGACTGCCTGTAATCTCAGTACCTTCGAAATCGGTTTATCCTTGGCAAGCGCGCTCTGTACATATTTGACAATGCGTCTTTACTTACTATCCGGCGGGATCACAATGAATCCCTAGTCAAAAAAAATATTACTCATTTTATTTCACTTATAAATACATATCATCATTCATCATCATTAGCAACCCATCAACGGCTTACTACTGAGCGCAGGTATCCTCTCACAGAAGGGTTATAGGCCATTTGGCGGACTTCACACACCTTCGAGAACATTATGAAGAACTCTCTGATGTGCAGGTTTCCTCACGATGTTTTCCTTCACCGTTGAAGCAAGTGATATTTAATTGCTTAAACGCACTTGACTCCGAAAAGTCAGAGGTGTGTCGATCGATCCATGATCGAACCTGCGACCCCCCGAATAGGAGACCACAGTCCAAACCACAAGGCAATCACTGCTTCATATAGATAGGTCTTAAAAACAAATAAGTTGTAGGTACTCGTGTTCTGTTCTCGGGTCACTGGACAGGCGCAGCACGTCATTACGCAGTTTGGGCGCGCACTGCACAGGAAGTGGTGACATTTTCGCGTTAAACACTCGTTCAACGCCGTTGTATTACCTCTCCTCCTTCAAGCGCGCCCTATACAAACTATAATTATTTTTTATTCTGATTACCAACCTACTAGTTTTCCCCCTGGATTCATCCGCTTGGAGTTACGTTTTCTTATAATCTTATTTATAAAGAAACCCATAATTTTTCATTTTATTTCATATCATTTTGTTGCATTTGTCCCACCTAGCATTCCTAAGTTCTACCCAGTTTGAGTCTAAGTACAAAATGTGCCACCTGCTGCTCGCTGCTTAGGGTATATTATCTAACATTGTGGAGGGTCAGCCTTAAGGCTCGCGCGTGACATTCGTCGGTTTAGTTTTGCATAACTTCGCGCTCATACAGTTAACCCCGAATCGCAACCTTCTGCGTTTTATCTAACAATCATTCACACTGACGTACTACTAACTACTAACTTACAATCAATAATAAATAACCAATATTTGAAGGCTCAGGGTCACTCAGCGAGCGATGGAGAGAGCTATGCTCGGTATATCCCTGCGAGATCAAATCAGAAATGAGGAGATACGTAGGAGAACCAAAGTCACCGACATAGCACAGCGTGTCGCGAAACTGAAGTGGAAATGGGCGGAGCACATAGTTCGAAGAGCTGATGGTCGTTGGGGTCCCAAGGTGTTGGAGTGGCGACCCCGCACCGGGAAACGCAGTGTTGGCAGACCCCCCACCAGGTGGACCGACGACATCAAACGAGTCGCAGGGAGCCTGGATTCAAGCGGCGCAAGACCGAAGCCTATGGAAGTCCATGCAGGAGACCTTTGTCTAGCAGTGGACGTCTATAGGTTGATAAAAAAGAAGAAGAGTTGAAACGCGCCGATTGTTCCAATGATTTATACGAATAGTATTGTTTGGGTGCAACGAAAATTAAAATACTTAATTAAGATACTTAAAGTTAGTCATTTTTCGTATTTATTGAATAGTAAAAACATACGATAGCTTAATCTACAATGTGATATTATAAATGCGAAATTGACTGTGTTAGTGAATGAATGAAAAGAATGAAATACTTTTTATTGTTCTATGCCAAAAATATCAGAGAAAAATAAACTTAAAAATACACATAGGCGGCCTTATCGCTTACAAGCGGTATCTAACGTCAATAATTTAATTAATAGGTTGGTAATTTTAAGAATTCAGAAGTTAGAAGTAAAATAAATAGAAGGCTAAAATGACGAGTGAGGAAAATGACCAGTGGTACGCTAACCCATGGGATCGACTCATACACGTGCAAAGGACAATGACCAACTTCCAAATTTTTTGTTGGAATTCTTTGTTTAGCGTCTGTAGATGAAAAATACATAAAAGTTTAATTTTGAATTGAGTTTCCAGACTCAGATAGACTTTAAGTAGGTAAGTACCTGTGATTTGAACATAGGTAGGTATACTAAAGTATTTTATCCGAACCTGTAGGTTTCGCTGCTAGGCTCTAGCAGATGCCTGGGAAGGTATTGGGGCGCTTGAGAATTCTATCAACAATTTTTTCGCCATTTTCCTTTCAGAGTCCTATTCAGTTTGTTTGCTATTTCTCAGTTTGCGGCTATTTTACATTTTATTACCAACATATAAATATCTATTAATAAGCCCAAAATCTTTCTACCTATAATGGGACTACTAAATATTCAAGAACTGCAGGAATACTTAGCTACTGCGTAGATCAATTGAAGCCGAATCGAGTAGATAGTAAGTAAGTACCTAAGTAGGTACTAATGGTGACATAGCTTCTAGTCAGCAGTTAGCCGCAATACAAATGAACTGAAATGTATCTTTATCTACATTCTACACTAATGTTATAACATTCTACTTATGTTTCCAATACTTGACTTATAATTACTACTGTTATAGCGCAGATAACAAAACACTCAATTTAAGCAATTTCACATGATGGTATAATATCCACATCGATATCGTAAAATCTCATTATAACATCAATAAAACGCGACCAATTAACCTGGCGAGCCTTATGTCAAAATCCTCATACAAGTTGTATAAAATTTTGATATTAGGCTGGCTTTTGAAAACAGTTGGGTTATACGTGAAAACTTCGTCGAAACTACTAAACTTACATACACAAAACTCTTTGGTAAGATCTTTTGGCAATATTATAAAAAGTCACCGCCATATTGAAATTCTTTGTTATTGGACCGATTTCGTTCAAAATCGATATTTGGGCTTCCCTGGGGTCAAATAAGAGGAAATGATTGGCAAAATTATAAAAAGTGACCGCCATATTGAAATTCTTTGTTATTGGACCGATTTCGTTCAAAATCGATATTTGGGCTTCCCTGGGGTCAAATAAGAGGAAATGATTGGCAAAATTATAAAAAGTGACCGCCATATTGAAATTCTTTGTTATTGGACCGATTTCGTTCAAAATCGATATTTGGGCTTCCCTGGGGTCAAATAGGAGGAAATGATTGGCAAAATTATAAAAAGTGACCGCCATATTGAAATTCTTTGTTATTGGACCGATTTCGTTCAAAATCGATATTTGGGCTTCCCTGGGGTCAAATAAGAGGAAATGATTGGCAATATTATAAAAAGTCACCGCCATATTGAAATTCTTTGTTATTGGACCGATTTTTACTCTTTTTGTTTGATAATTAATTGCATTAGTGAAGATAAAGTAGTGTATGCAACTGCATATAACACGGGTATTATATGACAGTTGCATAAACTACTATTAATCGCCACCAGCTGGCCAGATGCCTTGTTTTCATTGACAATTATTATTAATTTATTGGAATATGGTGCCAATACCTACATGTGTTTAAACGTTATTATACCTGGTAGGTACTAGACTTACGAATGGATAAAAAACGTTTGTTTGTAACTATCTAGGCATGTACTTTGTAATAAATTATTTATGTTACTATTTATTTAAATTATTAGTAAACTATTGTTGAATATTATTAAGTGTACCTACGCTTTACCTAATAGTCATTTTTATTTTTAATGTAGGTAATTACAGACACTTATAAAATTTCATATGTTACCTACTTATGAAATTAAGGTACTTAGTTAGGTACTAATAATAATCTAAGAATTAATAAATAAATATTTTTGTTTGATTTCCTCCTGTTCGATTTATACATATAGTAGGTATATATTTTATATGTAGATACTTTATGTAAATTTACGTAGATACGTTAGATTACTGCATTTGCAAATTGCAATCACGTAATTGTGGAGATAAAAATAAGGTGATATCTATGGGCTTTTGTTCGTGTTGAGGCGAGCCAAGGTCAACGACCCGCGCCTGCCGCTGCGACCTGCGAGGCGTCATGTGCTGCTCCCGGCGCTAGTATACCTACAGTCTACACGGCTATCTACGAATTCCTTGCTAATTCGGATGTACCGATTATTATTTATTGGCAATAAATAAAACCACTAGGTATATTGATGTTCAATAAAATAAGAAACTAATATTAGATACTTAAGGAATTCATTAATTTTTAATCGAGTGACGTTGTTTTAACATAAAGGCACCTGAACGAATAAAAGACTAAAATAAGTATTTGTTTATCTAGTCTAATTATGATGCCTCGATTTAAATAATAAATTTCGTCACCGTAACGATAGAGTGGTGATAGGTATGTAAGTAGGTACCCGGTGGGCAGCGCGAGCCGCACAGCAGAGTCGCGGCGGGCGCGGGCCGTATGTAAAGCGGCTCGGAAAATCCATAACGGGCCGCGGAAAACCCTTTTAATATACGGCACGTAAATAAGCCTCGTCGCGGCGGGCGGGGGGGCGGCGCGGGGGGCGGCGGGCGCGGCGCCGCCATTGGCCGGCGCGGGCCCGCCCCCGCGCGCGCCTGAAAAAACCTCGGAAAAACGCGGAGCGCGCGCGGCAGTGCCTCACGGACGCGCTCGGTGGGCGGACGTCGCTCGCGACAGAGAGACGGCGCGACCCACGACCGGCGGCCGCGGCCGCGCCATGCCCGCGCTGGCTCTGCGCGACCAGCCGCTCGACTGCTCCATGCGCCTGCGCGAGCCGCCAGCCTGGCCGCCGCGCGCCCGCGACCACGGTCAGTGCGACAGCCGGCCACCACCGGCCACCGGCCACCGGCCCCCGCCGCGCCGGCCGCAACCACCGCCGCCTGCCCGGTGTCGGTAGGCCTATTCGGTGCCTGTGTGTACAGTGTTGTTTTGGTTTACATTCTAACGTCTGTTACGTTTTTGCATACGTTACCGATGCGACGAGCGAGTGAGTAGAACTTCCTTATTTCGCTTCCACGTATTTTTCGTCCGGCGACACCCCTGAGTTCGCGCAAATCGTTTACAAATCTGAAGATAAATGACTTAACCCGTTGACCCTTGTAAAATATGACGGTATTAAATATGAGCCGGGCGGTTCGCCCCTCGACAACATGCCGCTCGCGACCCTCACCTTCTGTTGACACAGAGACGTCAACAAGTCGTCGCGCCGGCCGCGGCCGCTCGAAGGGTTTCGGCCCCTCGTGTACAGGTTGCATTCAATTGAGTCTGTACTCTGTGCAAAACGTCTCTTTGGCCCGACCCCCCGTCCCGCACGCGACCGGTAGGGTTAGCAGGTGACTGCACGCACGTGCCTAATTTTTTTGTGGCATTTTAAGTTGTTTAATAAAATCAAAACTTAACAAATTGCGACAAACATGTAGCCCTTGCTCATTGTTAGTTTTTGTATTGATATTAATTAGGCACACAATAGGTTTCTCTTTGAGATAATTATAGATATTTTTTAATTAGTTTTTGCACAGTAAAATTATGGTCAACCTACCCATTAAACAAATTCAGGCAAAAAATTCACCCTGGTGTTGAAAGCCCTCGACCCTCCTCTAATTTGGCTCAAAAGTAGCAGAGTTGTTGACCCTAATCTAGTTTTTTATAGCCGAGGCTCGGAGCGGTCGCAGGGCGGGGGTTCAATTTATCTAATAATAATATGAGGCGAGAGTGTGATGGACTCACATTGGCCTGATAACAGCATCCCTGACCCTCGCGAGTGACGCGTCGCGGGTCGCGGGTCGACTACTTTCACTTTACTAAATAAATTCAATATACGACAAGTAGGTAGTAGGTACCTATCTATTTACTTACATCACAATAAAGTCATCCAGCTCGGTTTCTATGTTCTGAAATTATTTATTGTCAAATAAAGTAACACTTTTATTAGAAGTAGGGTTCATACTTCATCATACGTACGAAAATACCTGCCATTATCGTTAGCTGTCAGATCTAATTACCTTTGTTCTTATAGAATAACTAGCTGACCCAGCGAACTTCGTACCGCCACTACTTATAAATGAAAAATTAGTTAAATAAACATTTTCCAGTGCACCAAATTGTGAATCTAAACCATCCTCGAATCCCTTTGAACTCACACAAAAAATTTCATCAAAATCTATCCACCCGTCTAGGAGGAGTTCAGTGACATACACACGCACACAAGAAATATATATATTAAGATAAAAGTAACGGAGTTATTAGGTATTCTAAGCCTTTGTAGCCTTTGTTATTTTAAAATTCAATTGTAAAATTTCAACCTGCATTGAAATAGGTATAGGTGTAAATTAATTTAAATGAAATACCTAATTAGAAAAATAGATCGCCAAATCGAATAAATATAACATTTTAAGTATGATTTGATTGTTAGATACCTACAAAGAGAACCTACCATTAGGTAGTTCCAGTAGAGTTTAGAAATAACACATGTTCATATTTGGTGATTGATTTATTGACACACAATTTTATACAAAGTAATTGGATTGAAATATCAATGAAGTAATTAATAACTTAAATACATAAAAATGGCAACTTTGTATTCGTATTATATATTTAATACTACTTGATGTCTGCAACTTCGTCTGTGTGGCTTAAGTTTTTTAAAAATCCATTGGGAACTCTCAATTTTGGGAGACAAAAAGTGGCCCCTAGTTCGTCTCCAGAACGCGAGCATCTGTCACCTGCAGGTTTTGAAGGTGGAACTGATCCAAGGGGTATGATTTTTACTTCTTAACGTGGCCATATCTATTGGTAGAGTTCACCACGTCTGTGATAGTGATGTAACGAATATTCGCATTCGCATTCGCATTCGCGGATATTCGCATATCTTAGCATATTCGCATTCGCATTCGCATTCGCGAAATTACTGCGAATGTTTTGCGAATATTAAAAAATTTTTTTTTGATGTAATAGTTGGTTAATAAAAAAAATCCATTAATTTCTTATGTTTTTTAATGTAATAAAAAGTAACTTTACCTCGTAATCACATTATCAGTTTTATCTTTATCGTTGGGTATCATTTATTTATTTATGTAAACAAACAAAAATAATCTACTATGAATCTTTACCTAATTATATATTGTTATAATTATTTTCTTGAAGAAAACTAAAAATAATAATCAACGAATACTTCTGTCTTCTATAAACTATAAATATAATCATTTTACGTAAGAGTTAACAATCAACACTTTAAGCAAACAAAAATAAAATTAAGTCTTTTACTTTAATAAAGCTGTAAATTAAGTCCATATTTCACTAGAATTTGATTTACTCATGTTTATAATCAATTTTTTTTTTATTTAACTGGCTTAACCAAAAACCACAGAAACACCGGCGCGAACAAAATGACACTTCAATCGGATGCGTTCATGGAACTAGGAATTACGAATTAGTCTTCCTATTTCTATGGTTCGAATTAACTCGGCTATTCTCGGAACAAAAAACAAACGGAACGCATTTCCGGAACTGCCGCCAAGGTCACCAAGCCATAGACAAATGGCGCCAAATTTAAACAAAAACTGAATATTCGCATTCGCATTCGCATTCGCGAATGTTGGCAGCAGATATTCGCATTCGCATTCGCGAATGTCTAAAACATGACATTCGTTACATCACTAGTCTGTGACTCCGTCGTTTAGTGATGTAACGAATGTCATGTTTTAGACATTCGCGAATGCGAATGCGAATATCTGCTGCCAACATTCGCGAATGCGAATGCGAATGCGAATATTCAGTTTTTGTTTAAATTTGGCGCCATTTGTCTATGGCTTGGTGACCTTGGCGGCAGTTCCGGAAATGCGTTCCGTTTGTTTTTTGTTCCGAGAATAGCCGAGTTAATTCGAACCATAGAAATAGGAAGACTAATTCGTAATTCCTAGTTCCATGAACGCATCCGATTGAAGTGTCATTTTGTTCGCGCCGGTGTTTCTGTGGTTTTTGGTTAAGCCAGTTAAATAAAAAAAAAATTGATTATAAACATGAGTAAATCAAATTCTAGTGAAATATGGACTTAATTTACAGCTTTATTAAAGTAAAAGACTTAATTTTATTTTTGTTTGCTTAAAGTGTTGATTGTTAACTCTTACGTAAAATGATTATATTTATAGTTTATAGAAGACAGAAGTATTCGTTGATTATTATTTTTAGTTTTCTTCAAGAAAATAATTATAACAATATATAATTAGGTAAAGATTCATAGTAGATTATTTTTGTTTGTTTACATAAATAAATAAATGATACCCAACGATAAAGATAAAACTGATAATGTGATTACGAGGTAAAGTTACTTTTTATTACATTAAAAAACATAAGAAATTAATGGATTTTTTTTATTAACCAACTATTACATCAAAAAAAAATTTTTTAATATTCGCAAAACATTCGCAGTAATTTCGCGAATGCGAATGCGAATGCGAATATGCTAAGATATGCGAATATCCGCGAATGCGAATGCGAATGCGAATATTCGTTACATCACTACCGTCGTTATTTTTACTTCTTAACGTGGGCATATCTATAATGGTAGAGTTCACTGCGTCTGTGACTTCGTCGTTATTTCTAAACAATAGCGCGTAACGAGATTATCAAAACACCATCAAGTGATGGTAAAATGTCTCGGCTCGCCGACACCCGCACCGGCACTTGTCTCTAACTCTCTAATGACCTATGATTATTCCCATACTTAGGTTAGAATATCGTCAATCATCAAACTGTGTAGGTATTACTTAAGCAGGTATAATAATATTATACGAACATACCTGTAATTATAGCTATAGTTTATATTATATTTTTCTCTATTTGACTGTCCCGTTCTATCATACTTAAGTCACAATATTAGATTTTGTGTTCTTTTGAATTAGATCGTAGTATTAATTGCATAGACGTCGACGATTGATATTTGAATTGTCAAAGATTAATAGTTATTCAAATAAATAGTTTTATCATCAAGGGTATTTATGTAGCAGTAAAATACTTTTTAATTCATTAGAATCGGACATTTAATTTCGTAGTTATCACGAGTATTAAAAATCGGCCAAGTGCGAGTCGGGCCTCGCTCTTGTAGGGTTCCGTTAAAAAAAATTAAATTAAAATATTTCCATGTACCTACCCATGGAAATATTTTAATTTAATTTAAATTTTATTATTTGTTATTATATTGTATTTGTTTGTTTGTTTATTATAGCGGCAATAGAAATACAAAATATGTGAAAATTTCAACTGTCTATCTATTACGGTTTACGAGATACAGGCCGCTGACAGACGGACGGACAGCGGAGGCTTAGTAATAGGGTCCCGTTGGCACCCTTTGGGTACGGAACCCTAAAAATTGTGAAAGTTTGTTTTAGTAAGTAGGTATTTAGGTACATATTATTATATTTGTATCTTCTTCAGCAAAAACTAATGAACCGATTGTGATGAAAATTGATAAGTTAATTACACATCTGTTACCTATAGCTCTGTTACTTTTCATCCCGACATTCCCACGGAACTGAAACTTACGCGGGTGAAACTGCCGGGCGCAGCTAGTATCATATAAAAGGAAAAGATGACTGACTGACTGGCCGGATCGGGCTGTTTGGCATATAAATATTAGCTATTAGGATGCAGGCATCCGTTAAGAAAGGATTTTTAAAAATTCAACGCCTAAGGGGATAAAATAGGGGTTTGAAAAAATTGAATTTAACGTGAGCGAAGCCACGGGCAAAAGCTAGTTAAAAATAAAATCAAAATTCAAAAAGACTACCACCCGGTTCAGAAACATTACATAATAATTCAATGTTCGGAAAGCAGATTCTGAGCTGAGCTGAGAAGAAGAGGCAACAAGACTCAGTAGTATAGTAGAAGATAGGTACGTACCTACCTAGTTATCTTATCACATATCGAATAATATTATTTGGAAATGCAATTTTGCGGAATTTGGTGACGTTATCAAAATACGGATATGCCATTATTAATTCCACTGGGTTGGGATTTATAAATTTTTTGTAACTTAAGTATAGAATTCCAATATTATCTAAGTAGTAGATTCTATTTATTACTAGCTGATGCCCGCGACTTCGCCCGCGTGGATTTAGTTTTTAAAATTCCTTCCCTCGAGAAGTCTTTGATTTTCCGGGACAAAGAGTAGCATAATATGTCACTCTCCAGGTCCTCAACTACCCATGCAAAAAATCATGTCGATCCGAAGCTCTCTTGCGGCGTAGGTATGTCTTTTTTTTTTACTTTGTTTAACCTTTTTTTTCACCGTTTAAACCTTCCCTGGACTACGACAAACTTTTCAAAACCAAAATCAGCTAAATCGGCCCATCCGTTCTCGAGTTTTAGCGAGACAAACGAACAGAAATTGATTTTTGTTTAATATATAGATTTATATACTTATTAAACAAAAATCAATTAATTAATGTAAGATCGAACAGAAAATATAATATTATCCCTTGTTTGGTTCACCTGGTCGGTTAAAAATAGTAATCTGCATTCCCGCCATCCCGAGATCACGCAGACCTTACTAATGATAATGCTTGAGGTCGTTAACCCCAAATTGCAGTACCTAGCGATCATTGATTATTATGCTTAGGGATAAGGTAGTTGTTACTCTTTTTTAGCATCTCTGAAAGGATATTGGTTATTTAAGAGAATCCACATTCATGGTTAGGTTAGCTTTGGCTATCGATCGATAAAATCTATTTGCAACCTTTACCTACCTATATACATCTATACTAATCTATACTAATACCTATTATAAAGTGGAAAGATTTTTTTGTTTGTTTGTCTGTTTGTACCGTATAGACTCTGAGACTACTGGACCGATTTTAACAATTTTTTCATCAATAGAAAGCTAAATTATCAGGACGTAACATAGGCTATAATTTATTTTCAAAAAATTAGAGATCCTTAAGAAAATTGCAATAATGTAACCCAAAGTAGTAGTAAGTATTTTGCCTATAAAATTCACTATTTGGCTTGTGCTGAGAAAACTATTGATGACACATAAAAATTATGTACTACATGATTAAAGTAATTATTATTTTCTACAAAAAGGTCCGCAAGGGTATATATCTAACTATCATAGTTAAGTCACAACAGTACAATAGCTTTTGTGAACACAAATAATAATAATAATAATTAGATCGCCGCCGGTAGAAACAAAGGTGTCGGTTACATTCGTATCATGTATTAATTTTTCCTTAGTAATATTATAAATATGTGAAAGTGTATTTGTTTGTTGGTTTGTCCTTCAATCACGCAGCAACAAAGCTACGGATCGACGTGATTTGCTTGGGTATATACCTAGTTGAGAAAAGAGGGTGATATAGGCTACATTTTATCCGGGAAAATCAAAGAGTTTCCGTGGAATTTTAAAAACTAAATCACGCGGACGAAGTCGCAGGCATCAGCTAGTATAGGAAATAAAGGCAATATTGGTGATGTACACTGACAAAATACGGTCTATGGGTCTGTGTAAGAATATATTTTGATAGGTACTTCTCCAATGAAACTGTAAGTAGATAAATAGACAAATTTTATTCACCAAAATGCAGGGACAATGTGGTGGTGTACAGAAAATCGAACCTAATACATTTAACCAGGACTGTTGTGTGTGTATAGCTAACTACTTACGTATTATTGTATTTTAGTAGTTTTACAATTCAATATTAACTAATCAGAAAACATATTATTTTACATTTAATATATAAGCAACGGGCAATTTTAAACGCTTCCAGTACCTGTACCTAATTCATTGTTACTATTATGGATTATTAATTATTATGCCTAAATATTGCAAACAATCCCGGAAGTTGGATTCATTAGAGGTACCTACAGCTAGCTGTCTACAGTCTACACCGCCGGATAGCGTAATTCTTCGGCATTTTTAGGGTTCCATACCCAAAGGGTACCAACGGGACCCTATTACTAAGCCTACGCTGTCCGTCCGTCCGTCCGTCCGTCTGTCAGCGGGCTGTATCTCGTAAACGGTAATAGGTAGACAGATGAAATTTTCACATATTATGTATTTCTATTGCCGCTATAACAACAAATAATAAAAATTAAATAAAATTAAAAATATTAAATTAAAATATTACCATGGAAATATTTTTATTTAATTTTTTTTAACGGAACCCTAAAAGAGGGAGGCCCGACTCGCACTTGGCCGATTTTTTAAGTAATAAAAAGTCGTGTGGTGTCGTGGGACACCAGATAGGAACGAAGTTCCTTATTATAAAAACATTAATTTCAAGTTCTATTCGAGGTATAAAGAAAATAATTATTCGGGTAGGTATACATTTTTTATCATAATTTTTTTATCGGTAAAAATCAAAATTACCCTAGGGAAGCTTAAATATCGATTTTATAAAATATTAAAATAAAAATAATTTTATAAAATAAAAAATGAAAATAAAATTGCGCGCCCCCGGGTGGGATCGAACCACTAACCTTACGGTTAACAGCCGCACGCAAGCCGATTGCGCTACGGGAGTGCACAACACGTTGAAATTATTATCGACCGAGCGAAGCGAAGGTCTTTGAGTTAACTAGGGCGATTTGCACTTGTCCGTCCGTCCGTCCGTCCGTCCGTCCGTCTGTCAGAGCCTTATAACTTTTGAATTACTGAACGTAATTACTTCAAATTTAGATATAATATGTAAACCGATGGCCTCCAGCCGAAAATGGCTTAAAAAGTTATAAAAATCTTTATTTCAGGGGGGCTCTCATAGAAGCGAATGCGAAGTAAAAAAAAAAAAATCGCGTTACATAAAATTGTTACGTATCATTTTAAAGATAATTTTGAACTGAGTACAAAAATATTTTTTTTTTAATTTTTCCCTTAAAATTGACGAAATGGGGGGCTTTCAAAGTGGCGATTTTATACGCTCGCTTGAAGACGCTCTCTAGAAAAATCCGCTATGGATTTTCAAACTGATTTTATGTTTTTAGGTCACTTATATCCTGTACTTGAACAACAAATACTAAAATTATATGAATATTATAAAGAAACGAGATTATTTAATTTTTAATGGGCGTCAGTAATTCATATAGCATCAACATAGCTTCACAATAATGCTAATAGATGGCGCAGTCAGTAACTATTCCCATGGAACTACGAGTTAAATTCAATGTTTGATAAATAATTCAATGTTTTCACTAACGTTCCCTAACCTTTACGGGCTACCTATAAGTTAGGTGATTGATGTTTTCTGTCAACTTATTTATCACGATCCTGTACGGGACACCTAAAAGGATATTGGGACGGATGTTAGGACTTAGGATTGTATTTAGGAGCTACCTACGTTAAGAGACTCCTACTTAGGGGATGATTTAGGTATGTTTGGTGAAAACGGGCATAATAATAATGTCAGTTTTGGTTATCATGTATCGATTGAATGAATAATCATGGGATACCGTTACCGCGAGGTCTCAGTTCGGGGCGAACCACTAGTCTATATAAGATTTTAGGCCATCAAAAAATGTAAAAGTGTCGTTACAACTTTTGTTCTTAATTTTTTCCGTCTAGCCCCCTTTCGCAACGCGCGATAAGGAACTTCGTTCCAATAATATTCAAGTATTTAAATAGGAAGTTACCTACATTATTCGTGGGAGGCTCTTCAAAATGAACAAAATCAAATTATTTGGAACACTTTAGTCGTGGTCCTCGCGGACACTTCAATTGGTATGCGTACTTAGGTACTTGGGTAACGTGTTATCGTGTAACGATTTTTACATTAGGTATAGATGTAACACGTGATTATACCTTCTTAGTATGGTTTCTTTCGCGTCGGCCCAATTCCTAATTCCACTAAGCTGATTAATCGCCAGTGAAACAAATCCTATCAAAATATGTTTACACTAATGCTATTGCCTTAGCTACGGCAAGTTCATTATGTATAATTAATTATCTTTTTCCAACACGTTAGCAATTAAAATCTATCTATAGGTAACAATGGTGTATTGGATGTCCGTTTCTAAGTAAGTTTTTGTGTTAGTAGCTAATTAAGTTTAATAGTAATTAATAACATTATTAGGTACTTATATTTTATCTCTTTAGGTACCTAAATTACATTATTTCAGTATGTGTTAAAATAATAATTATCATGTAGAGGTTATTGATTGTTCAATTAATCACTGGCGTCAAAATAACCGATATCTTGATGAAAGACAATAATTATATTGTTCATGTAGATGGGTATGATTATTTTACGAAACAGATTTATGAGAAAAAACTTGATTTATTTCATCGACCGAGCGAAGCGAAGGTCTCTGAGTTTACTAGAGCGATTTGCACTTGTCCGTCCGTCCGTCTGTCCGTCCGTCCGTCTGTCAGAGCCTTATAACTTCTGAATTACTGAACGTAATTACTTCAATTTTAGATATGATAATATGTAAACCGATGGCCTCCAGCCGAATATGGCTTAAAAAGTTATAAAAATCTTTATTTCAGGGGGGCTCTCATAGAAGCGAATGCGAAGTAAAATAATTTTTTTTGCATTTCATAGGGTTGCAGTACCTCATTTTAAAGATAATTTGGAACAGAGTACAAAAGTATTTTTTTTTTTAATTTTTTTTCCTAAAATTGACGAAATGGGGGGCTTTCAAAGTGGAGATTTTATTCGAGGCTAGATCTCTAAAACCACTTTATTTTAAAAATTGAAACTTGCACATAATTTGAGCTATATTCTGTACTTGAACAACAAATACTAAGATTAGATAAATATTATAAAGAAACGAAATTATTTAAGTTTTAATGGGCATCAATGTTTTTAACAAAACTTCACTATACTGTTAATAGATGGCGCCGTCTTTAATATTGTAAATACGCATCCCATCCACGAAAGCAGATGACGATTGACGTCATCCGATTCGGCGCGTTTTAATTACAATATAATATAGTTAAAACTACCTTATGGGAATTATGGGATACCGCGAGGTCTCAGTTCGGGGCGAACCACTAGTGTATTAGGTACCTAGCCCAACTTGTGGCTATTATGACAAGTCAAGACTCTACCATCGGCACCGGTTCGTAGTTTGTACAGCAGAGAAGTTCTGCCGAAAAGAACTGGCAAGAAACTCAACAGTTGCCATTTTTGAAACAAAATGTTACAATATTATCATGATGTACTAGGTACTTCAGTGTACCCAACTATTACAGCTGAATGTAAAACTGACACAGGCTACTCTGTGATGAAAAAACTCGATAGTGGTGTGATGACCTCGACTTAATAATAATAATTAATGTTTTGTACTAATTGTTTTTGTAGACGATATTTTACGAGTTTGAGTCACAATTTGATTTGCTAATCACTATCTTAATCATAATGTACAAATGCAGATTTTTATTCTAGAGCTACGGATATTATACTGAATCTTTGTGAAATAATAATTATTTCTGAAGCAGTTAAAAACTACCTTTTAACCAACTTTGCGGAAACAGAAGTAAACCTATTACTATAATTCCCATCGAGCGTAGCATAGAAATGCAAATAATAATATACCTACACTTAATTTTGAATAGCTATAATACTGGTGCAAGTGCGAAGTTGCAAATGTGTAATTGAGGTGTAATGACTGTTTCGGTCGGCCGCTGGGCTGCGGGGGGCTCGGGAGCGCGCTGAACTTTGTTGCTGCGTCACGCGTCACGCGTCACGCCACCCACTGCCATTGTCACCGTCACTGTCACTTTACTGTCTAACAATGGTTGCTATAGTGTGATGATCGCCATCACCTCGGACTGGCGGACACTCTCTTGCTATTTGCTTGAATTGCTGCAACAAGAATGCCTCAGGGTCGCTCAGCGGGTGATGGAGAGAGCTGTACTTAGGCTGAGTTGTTAAAGAAAAATAAGAAGAACAAGGGTGCCATAAATTCAGCCAATCACAATCGAGACTGTAACAATGATTGATACAGTTATTTGCAATCGACCAGCCGTGCTAATGCTACGGCCATACCACCTGTCAGCAGTGATCACACTTCCGGTCCTTGATGCACGAAATTTAAATTGTATTAATATTGACAGTTCGCATTTACTATGTCGTTAATTAAAACTGTAGATTGCAGACTTTTTCAGTACTTGTTCACAGAATTGTGCTTTGAAATGTTTTTGGTTCTGGTCTTGATCAATTATTTAGAACTCTGGAATAATTCAAAGTTTTTCATGTACTTACCTATTTTGTCGTTGTAGATTGTTCTCACACATCCAAATATCTGATGGCAGTTTTCACTATCGTTAGTTGTTAAAGTAAAATGAACAGTGTCCACCGAATTAGTTTTTCTGTGGGCGTTGATCTCGGAAACTATACTGAAGCGTTTTTAGGGTTCTGAAAAACTGAACCCTTATTAATTATTCGGTGATATTTTTTTTTAGCTTCACGTGCGAAGTTGAGGTATTTTATCCTACTATTCTATTGATACTCGTATTAGGTATAAATGCGAGTTTGTGTGGATGGATGGATGGACATATTTTGTCACCCCTTCACGCCACAACGAGTTAACCGATTTGGCTGGAAATGTACCCAGTATTACACTATTATTATTTGGGTATAACCAAAAATACCCAGTATTAACACATAGGTTACAGTTTTATCCCGCACACGTATACAGTTTTATAGAGTTCCCCCGGGAATTAAAAACCTTAACACACGCAGATGAAGTCGCGGACATCATCTAGTATATTTAATATGACGACGGTGTTATCCTGTAAGTATAATAATATTTATAATATTTTTTTGACGCCAGGTATCCTTGATAAAAATTTAATGTTTGCCTAACTCGTGTAGGTCTAAAGACATGTATTTCCGAGTATTTCTAAAAGATCCATTTAAGTATTTAAGTGTTAATAAAATATCATTAAAATGGTTTAAGTACAGCCATGGGAATACCAAATTACACACAACAATTGCAATAACCATAGATTATTATTATTATGTACTAAATAATGGGCCATCATCATCATCATGAACATCATCAGCGTCTCTGGATCGCGCGTCAACACTGGTAGCCGTTTTAATTTTTCAGCTTAGCATTTGAATGCTATTTTTGGTTCATTAATTTTAATTGCGTAAACTTTTTTACTTTAAGTGCCGCAAGTGCGTTAATTCGGGTGTTTAAATCACTTAGATATTCTTTTATTAACACTAAGGAAATACTTCACTCGGAAAAAGTACGTGATTAATTAAGTATAATGTTGCTTACCTTGGATAGGTGTAGGAATGTGAATTGCGAAATTTTAATTCTGATCCGAGAATAACCCGTCAACTGAAACACATGTTCGAAATTAATTTATTTAGTGAAATTTAAAATATACTACAAAAATATTGTGGTGTGTGTCCAGTTTATTTAGTTAGTAATTTATATTTTATATGTTATGTTCAGTAGGTAGTCGACCGCTGTTGTATGATCTTGTGTGATGCACAGAGACAAGGATTTTGTATAAGGATGTTGTTGGTTGACGAGATTGTTCCTTTGCCAGTTGACAAAATTTTATTAGATTTATCGGGTAGCACACTTTAAAGGGGGTAGGCAATTCGAATTAAGCCCATAACCCTAATCGGTTTCTATATACCATC
This sequence comes from Oeneis ivallda, assembly GCA_029955525.1. Lineage (NCBI taxonomy): Eukaryota > Metazoa > Arthropoda > Insecta > Lepidoptera > Nymphalidae > Oeneis > Oeneis ivallda. The sequence continues at coordinate 328,585 of JARPMR010000010.1, forward strand.
GTATCTGAACGCTAAATCGCAGCGGCCCGTTTTGACGCAGGTTGGAAACTAGCCACGAACGAAGCCTTCCACCGCACCAGACCATCTCTGGTCCAATTCAGCCAACTGTCGAACTGCCCCTATCGGGAATCCAACTAGGGATTTATAAAACCACAGCGCATACCTTATCACTGCGGCAAAATTTAACATTTGGTCTGTCAGTCACTTCTTATCTTGCTGAATGGTTCTAAAACCACAGTTTATGATTTACAGTTAGAGTGTGAGAAAACGTGTGCTGATGTAGAGCGTAAATACCCCGCGTGGCTCGAGTGTGTTGCGATAGTTTACAGCGGCGACCGACACCGCGCACTGACGGGCGGGTGTGACGCGTGACGTGTGTCGTGTGACGTGTGACGCGTGACGCGTGACGTGTGACGCATGACGTGTGACGTGTGACACCCTGTGGAGAACTAAAGCGCATGACACCGCTGACTTTACTAAAACGCAGTTAACTACGAAACGCACTAATCCATGGCTCCAAAATAATACGAGGGATAATTTTCTTTTTAGTTATTAGTAGATACAGAATATTTTACAAAAAAATGTTAGGTTTATTGTGGACGTTGAAAAAAGAATAGAGGTTCGACCGCAACTATCACTAACAGTGAGGTCAGCACACTGCACCTTACCTTTAAACTTTAAATAAATAATGCTTCCAAATAATATTCTTATCTTCTTTATGAAAACAGAATTGCTTTACCTATGAATATTATTAAAATTCTATGGTGTCGAAACATTTAAACAGAAGATAATGTAACTAACTAAGCTAAACTATTACCAAGGCAACTAATAAGTAGGTTCTTCAAAAACCTATTCAAATAAATAGAATTTAAATGTATGCCTGTAAATTAAAAAACAGCCCGTTAATATTAAGATCGTAATTTAATATTAAGCTTTAAAAAGTAAATATACCAATTGAAAGTCGTAAGTTTAACCAAATATTATTCCTATTGAAAAGTAACAATAATAATAATCAATCCACCATGTATTGCGATTGAAATCAGCTGTTTTTAAATCCCGACAAAAGAAGAGGGGTGTTATGTGTCTGTCTCTTCCGCTGTAGCTCTCCAACAACAGATTGGACCGATTTTGATGTGGTTTTTTTCTCTTTGAAAGCTGATGTGATCGAAATGGTTCTTAGTTATAATAATTTATGAAGATCTGTTTAGGTGATTGAAGATCATCAGCTTATTTCCAACTTGATGAAAGGGTCTTACAAACTTTCACGGGTGCGATTGATTTGAAACGAGAATGGCGAAGTTTAACACAACACTTTTAAAAACTATACAGATTCAAAAATCACTTAATTTTAATTAATATTTTTCAAAGTAATTTTCTGTGTAAACCCCATAATTCACGATACATTATAAATAACCGTTCTAATGGCAATACTTATCAAGGGGTCAAGAGTACGGAGAGTTACGGAGTCAAGAGTAAAAAATATTTATGTTATAATTGTCAAAATAATTATGTCAATGTCAATTGCCAACTCAATCAAATGTCATTCGTGGTCATTTTCATATCGTAATTCTTTCGTTTTGTTGTGGTTATACAAATAATTATTAATTAATTTTAAGGCAAATTACAATTTTTCTCCTAAATGTATTTGATTGACTTTGATTAACTTTTTTGTTATTGTTAGTCTGGTTTACTAGAACAATTAACAGAAGTTGGATTCGTAAACGTGAGCTTCAAGTCTGGTTCTGAAACTCTATGAATAGAATAGAATAGAAATAGAAATATTTTTTATTCAAATAAACTTTTACAAGTGCTTTTGAGTAGTCGATGAATCTACCACTGGTTCGGAATGCCTTTCCTGCCGAGAAGAACCAGCAAGAAACTCGGCGGTTGCTCTTTTCAAAACAAATTTATAATACAGTAAATACTATGCTATATATGCAGTGTTTCCACAATGAGGAAAGTTCCAAAAAGGCATACCGACTAATTTCTATCTTAAGATGGGCAGACATAAAGTAGCCCCATTCCCGCCGGTGGAAACCGTTCACGAGCATGACGCATGACCCAGCCATTGCTTCGCTCAACCATATTTGAGGGAACGTAACAACCCGCATCACACGACACCACCACAGAGATGTTTAAAGAGTGCGTGACATACTTATGCTACCCATGTTAAGGCATCGAATTGAAAACTAATATTCAAATGCTCATTTTAAGACATCACTTAGACATCACTTATGGAGCTCGCTATCCTCCTTTGGTGTACCTACTGTTACTTCAAATTCTTTCTAAAACATGGTAACCTTGAGCTGATGCTACAGCATCAAGTAGTCTGCGGGATACTAACTTCTCAGCAACTTACAGCAGATATAGTGTGTTTGGCCTCATTAGAATGGTCTAAATGAGTAGTGCTTGATAGATTATGATCGAGGATCTTCTTCCTCCTTGTCCTTGCCCACGTTATGTGGGGTCGGCACAACATGTCATGTTGTAAGTGATTCGGCATGAAATTTTATGACCGGCCGCCTGCTTGACGTCAACCCTTTTTGGGAATGCTTTTGTTGGTGAAAAGGATAGATCCGCCACCTTTCGGTTCATTACGGTAGTGCTGGAATCCCCTTTTTTTTTAATCTCCAGACTCGAGCGCCAGGCCTCGAACTGTGGACTGAGCGCTGGCACTATGTATGTGGCGTCCACGCATTGGAGAGCTTTCAGTTCTTTTTTATACGTGGATAGCAATGTGATGTCCCCTGAAGATAGAATAACTTCAGTATCATCTTCATCATCAGGTTCTGGGTTCAAAACTGTGCTCACTTGACCTGTAAAGGTGCTGAAATTTTTCATCATAACATTAGCAGTTGATTCCGAACTGTCCAACTTCAGCGTTTTTCCAGTGACATTAAAAGTAGAGCGGAAAACCTGACTGGCCTCACTATTTCATCAAGATTCTTCTTCACCATTGTATACACTTCTGCTGACTTTGTTTTAGCGGGATGGGCAACTGGCTCCATCACTGGTATTTGATTCGCACTTCTCTGCCATCGTGGTATGTTTTTATTATGCGTCTAGGTAAAAACAATACTTACATGAATTTCTGCACAAAGATGCTGTTTAAATGCTTTGTTAATTACTAGAAATTTAGAATAGAAAAGAAATGATGATCGAGGATCGAGAAAGAGAATCTGATGGTGAAGCAGAAATCTGGGTAACAGGGTGTCGGGTACATTGTCATATATATCGTACATTGTCCGGCCAATGATTCACATGTCGGGAATGTTTTAAATTTTTAAAATTGATACTTGTTTCCAATTGGTAAATACCTTAGATTTTATTAGGTATTTGAATGAAATTTTCAAGTTTCAACCTTCGATTAGTAGATGTAGGATTAGATAGGTTATTAAAATCGTGAGTTGTCTACGTTTGGCGGTCGGGGTCGTGTCGCAGCGAACGCGGCGCAGATTCGCGCGCCTCCTAATTCACGCTCCCACACCAATTAGCGCTTTCCTTCGCTTTCCGAATAACTGGCGACTGATTACATTACCATACTCATTGTGCGCCGTATGTACTTGCTTCATTAAAATACCGACCTCGATTCAAATAACATCGGTATTTGTAATCTTTATTGCGGCCGCGCGGCGTTTACGCGCTGTTCCGTACGTATTGTTACGCTCGTAACTTAGCGGAAGCTAAGTGGGCAATTTATTATAAATAAACGCAATATATGCAACAAGCGAGCTTCAGTCACCGGTACCTAATGTTTCTATGTTCTTCAAACAAACATTAAAATAAATAGTTCTAAGGCCGCAATTATACTTGTAAGTTTTACTCACGTATGTCGCTTACATGAGTTACTTACGAAATGTAAATAGTGCTGTGAGCCGCGTATCATTTGCTAATGTTACACTTTATGTAGGTAAATTACTTACACAAAAACTTACAAGTGTAATTGTGGCCAAACTACAAGTTAGTTGATTGTTGGAACAATAAATAATAGTTAAAAAAAAACTAAAAACACGCTTTTTATAGAAAACCAAACTAAAAAATAGAAAATAAATTTTAATAAATTTAAATTAAGAATAGGGTCCAAAAATTTCAATAAATATAAATTAATAATAGTGTAAATAAAAAAATGTATTTTATTTTAAAAAAGCGTGGGGTGCATGGTGTCAATAGTTATAAATATTTTATTGACAGATATGAGTAGAGTGATTATCATTTTGATAATATCTTAAAAAGCACCCCACGCTTTTTTTAAAATAAAATTCATTTTTTTTATTTAGGTACACTATTATTAATTTATATTTATTGAAATTTTTGGACCCTATTCTTAATTTAAATTTATTAAAATTTATTTTCTATTTTTTAGTTTGGTTTTCTTTGGGTTTTCTATAAAAAGCTTGTTTTTAGTTTTTTTAAACTATTATTTATTTTCTACTTTTTAGTTTGGTTTATTTTTAATAGCTTGTTTTTTTAATTTTATTTTTACAAGTTACAAACATACAAGTGAAATCGCGCCCAAAGAAGTCGGTTACAAACATACAAGTTTTTTTTTGTTTTTTTATCAAATTAGTGTATTGTCATCGGTCCTCGGTAAATCTACAAAGTTTGAACGAAATCTGGCCGTTTAAAGTGGGTCAAAATCGCGCCCAAAGAAGTCGGTTACAAACATTGTTACAAACATACAAGTGAAGCTAATAAAAAGCGTATAAAAAGCTGAAACATTCAATCGAACACCACACAATTCTTATTATATTACATTGTAGTTAGTTAGTTACTATTCTTCTTTTAGTATTTATCTATCTGCCTTTAAACGAAAATTTGAGATATTTTTTTTGTAAAAAATCAATTAAGTATTTTTTAATTAAATTAAATATTTATTACATGCAGATTTTCCGGCATGGAATGAAATTGTAGAAATTAATTACCTAGTAATTTTTTATATTTATCTCAATATCAAGTGTAATATTTTTACTCGTAGTTTAAAAAAAAAACGAATTGAGCTTATAGTAATTATCGACCGAGCGAAGCGAAGGTCTTTGAGTTAACTAGGGCGATTTGCACTTGTCCGTCCGTCCGTCCGTCCGTCCGTCCGTCTGTCAGAGCCTTATAACTTTTGAATTACTGAACGTAATTACTTCAAATTTAGATATAATATGTAAACCGATGGCCTCCAGCCGAAAATGGCTTAAAAAGTTATAAAAATCTTTATTTCAGGGGGGCTCTCATAGAAGCGAATGCGAAGTAAAAAAAAAAAAATCGCGTTACATAAAATTGTTACGTATCATTTTAAAGATAATTTTGAACTGAGTACAAAAATATTTTTTTTTTAATTTTTCCCTTAAAATTGACGAAATGGGGGGCTTTCAAAGTGGCGATTTTATACGCTCGCTTGAAGACGCTCTCTAGAAAAATCCGCTATGGATTTTCAAACTGATTTTATGTTTTTAGGTCACTTATATCCTGTACTTGAACAACAAATACTAAAATTATATGAATATTATAAAGAAACGAGATTATTTAATTTTTAATGGGCGTCAGTAATTCATATAGCATCAACATAGCTTCACAATAATGCTAATAGATGGCGCAGTCAGTAACTATTCCCATGGAACTACGAGTTAAATTCAATGTTTGATAAATAATTCAATGTTTTCACTAACGTTCCCTAACCTTTACGGGCTACCTATAAGTTAGGTGATTGATGTTTTCTGTCAACTTATTTATCACGATCCTGTACGGGACACCTAAAAGGATATTGGGACGGATGTTAGGACTTAGGATTGTATTTAGGAGCTACCTACGTTAAGAGACTCCTACATAGGGGATGATTTAGGTATGTTTGGTGAAAACGGGCATAATAATAATGTCAGTTTTGGTTATCATGTATCGATTGAATGAATAATCATGGGATACCGTTACCGCGAGGTCTCAGTTCGGGGCGAACCACTAGTAATATAAATAACAATCTATTCAATTCAATTCAAAATTATTTATTTCATGTAGGCCAACCTGTGGCTCTTATGACACGTCAAGATTCTACCACCGGTTCGGAAAGCGGATTCTGCTGAGAAGAGCCGGCAAGAAACTCAGCAGTTGCTCTTTTCAAAATAATCATTTTACAATATTAATAAGTAGCTATTACATTGTAATAAGTTTTTATACTATCTTGTGGGCAGCTGGATGGCAAGCTGATTTAACCCGTGCATCTTTGTTAGAATAGAATATGACATTTCCACAAAACGTACTACAATTCAATTCATGTCAAAGACGGGCAGACAGAATTAGCTAGATACCTACTATTAAACCGGTTTCGATGAGTCATTAGTTTTTTATTTAATTGGCATTTAAGTACGGTTTAAATTCCAATAAGTAACGTGTATTATACCGTAAGTGCAGGACGGTGTCGGTCAACAGGAGCAAAGATACTTTTGGTTAAACCGCACTTGTCTAGAAGTTGCCTATTCACTCTTAATTTTTTTCGTCTAAAAAATCTCAGTTACAATAAGATTAAACTGAATATTAAAAGATAATTTTCCTGTTTAACGTACGCAGAGGCGTCAATGATAACATCGCTGCAGTTGCGTATTTCTGGGAAGCGTGGCCACTGGCCGGCGCGGGCGGCTGCATCAGGAATCAGGATGCATCACTTGCCACCACCTACACTCCGAGATTTGCGCTATGCCTGTTATTTAATTATTTCTTGAGTTCAACGGTAATGACCCACACTACATACTACTCTATCGACAGCGTTTAATTAATCCCGTTATCCATAATCCCTGCTAACATTGTAAATGCGTTTGTTTGTGTTGTTTGTGTATTGGCTAGTCCTTCGATCATCGATGTGATTCAACGTCTATTTCTGTACGCATTAGTCCTTTAAATACGCCGCAACTGATAAAAAACATATTATTATTGTGTTGAATTATTGTAGTGCGCATTTTTGGAACTTCATTGTGGAAATATTTTATTCTTTTCTATCTACCTAGTTGCATGGGATAAATCGGCTTGGCATCCAGCTGCCCACAGGATAGTATTAAAAACTGATTACAATTTAAATAGCTACATAATAATATTGTAAAATGATTATTTTGAAAATAGCAACTGCTGACTTTTTTGCCGGCTCTTCTCAGCAGAATCCGCTTTCCGAACCGGTGGTAGAGTCATGGCGTGTCATAAGAGCCACAGGTTGGCCTACGTGCAATAAATTATTTTGAATTTTGAATTATTGCATCAAAACATATTGTAAAAAGTAATCAGTTATTCTTCCTTCGCCAGACTTACCTATAATATACTAGCTGATGCCCGCAACTTGGTCCGCGTGGATTGAGTCTTTAAAATCCCTCGGGAACTCTGATTTTCCGGCATAAAAACTCATCCAACACACAACACTCTCCAGGTCCTCAGATATACCCATGCAAAAAATCACGTCGATCCGTAGTTCTGTTGCGCCGTGATTAAAGGATAAACCGACAATCGAACAAATTTTCGCATTCATAATATTAGTAGGTAAGTAGGCATGATTTGTTTGTTTAGGTACCCATGTCACAAGGTTAACTTAGGGTTAGATAGAATAGATAGGCAAGTTAAGTTACATTTAAATTCGAGTAACTACCTACCTAAGGGTGACTCACCGTCGACTTCGAACTCGTGACAGCAAGAACTAGACTTATAGTAGGTACGTAGTCTGTACACTTTCCAACCGTGAAAGTTTCATTCCTAACGGTTTAGTAGCTATTGCTCACTGAAAATTACAAAGTAATACAATAATATAATCATTGTACAGACATTGTACGTTTTACTATCTAACACGTGTTGGTTATAATTATACTCAAAGATCTACACTAACGGCCTATTTCAACACCGGCACGTACTATAAACTTTAACCAACGAATTTGAATTAAAACGTTTTGACAGTAAGTATTTCTTGTGTTGGCAATCTGTGAAAACGCCAAAATTTTTCGGATAATAATATGTACCTAAGTATTCACTTGGGGATGGCGAACTACGCCCTTAAAAGTTTAGTAAGTACCTAGTTAGGTTAGGTTACGTAAGTAGTTGGTTTTTATCCTTATTCTTGCAAACATACAATGTTCAATTGGATTGTAAATATGTAAAAGATATAATCAATTATCGAGTCATTCTCGTGTTAACTGTCTACGAGGCGCGGGCGTTGCGGCGCGCGGCCACGCAACGCAATGTTTACGCAGTTCATGTTAATTTCATGTTCAATTGAAATCTCTTTCCTTTCCAAACCATGTTCAACTGATCCAAATTTGATAATTAATATGATTAATTCATTGCTCGACATGCTGCATCGCTAATTAGTTACAAGTTACAACCGTAGATAGGCACAATACAATGTAAGCGTTTCGATATTAACATAATGAATTTATGATAGTTTTTGCAAGATTGCGTACATTTTAAGCCGTGATAGCCCAGTGATGATACTTCGGCCTCTTTTTCGGAGGTCCTGGGATCCGGTCCCGGATACACATTTCTGATTCTTGCTATTAAATTTTGATTGTAAAAATCTCAGATACTTTTGACAAAATTAAATTATTATCTTTGACAATTGAATTATTATACTGTGCCCGCCCAGTAGTGAGCCGGCGATGAGTGGAGACGATGATTGCAATAGTGTTGTTCCTGATGATACAGCTCTAATCTCTACTCTACCAAAATTCAAATTTTTTTTGTTAGCCATCAAGCAAACCGACTGAGTTATCTTAGAAAATTATTTTAAATTTTTACGCGTTTAATTGAATCGTTTTCGTTTAATGTTTTGAAGTCTGTACAAAAACTGTCAGCGTAGTTCTGGCTACCTATTAGTACCTACATGGGCATGTCATCTCCAATATTTCCGAGCAATTAGTCGCTCCGTCGTGCTGCATCAGGCTGCCGACGTTTTTGCGCCGCCGCCCGCGCCGCCCGCTGCGCCGGAGTCTATTCGTTGACCGCCGATGCTCCGAATATGGTAAAATCTCGAGCGACGCGGTCGCATCCAATCGCTTAGTTTTCCTTATACCGTGCGAATTAGAATACCAGCGACACGGGTCTGAGATGTCGGCGACTTCCGACCGATCAGTTCAACGACTTGGCGTCTATTCCTACTTGTATGTCAACAGTTTTAATTACAGTCTTCACGTTTTGTAGAGTATTGAGGTTTTCAATCTACAGATTGAACTTTCATTGAGCCATTAACTTTTCAACTTCCAACTTTTAAAAAAAATTAAAAAAAACTGTCATAGATTTTTATACAGCTTCTGTACAGACAAGGATAAATATTTAATTTATTGACTGTCTGAAGTTTCAGCCAATGAAACTGTAAAGCCTTATTCGAGCTAAGGACAGTGTTCGATCAATTATTATCATCCATTTTTTTTACAAAACTCTAGAACTGAAAAGAAATATATTCTTTAGTGTAGAGAAATATTCAAGTTTTAACGATTAGTTAGGAGTTCAACGGTAGATGTTTCGTGTTGATGGCCCGGTGTCCTCCCGCGGCGAGCGACGCCGGGGCGCGGCACTGGAGCGATGTTTACGTAACGACTTACCTTCAGCGACGGACGCGTGTTTCAGTGCGGAGAGGACATCTGTCCGGGAATATTGAACTTGTTCCCTTTACGAGCCATCGATTTTCGTATATAGGGCGAATGTTGCGAGGTTGCGAGCTAGTTACGTGTGAAGGTCTGCCCCGGGGGGCGCGGCGCGGGGGGGAGCGCGGGGGATGCTCGCCGCGGCGGGGAGGGGGTGAGACGCAATTAACCACCCGCGGTCAATCACCCCGCGCCTCTCAGACGATAACAGTAGTTTTTGGCCGAGCATGTGTAGTGCCGATTGCGTAGTGTGTCGTGTGTACACAGCTCCGCTCAGCCACTATCTTACTGTTTCAAAATTATTTACGTCATAGTCCTGCCCTCTACACCCAAACTGCTTCATCCTTCTTCCTTTAATGTTTTACAAGAGTTTGCGAACACAGGTAGTTGTTAGCCCACCTCCGTGGCGATATTAAATGAACTTGCACTTCGCCTCAATTCTAATTAGTGCTTTACCCTTATTAAGTCTACCGGGGATCCAAGAATTATCTTGGCCTACCTAAGAATAAGTTTGGCCATCTAAAGAGGCAATGCTGACACCATCTTGGAAATAAATGAACGTGAATTTGGGTTACATAGTAGATACATACTTATCTCCTATGCCGCGGTGCGATAACATTAATGCAATGATGATGAGTTAATTTAATATCGGACGTAGTTATGCAAAAACGTTTCAACCCACAGCAAGTTTTCAAACAGACTGATGCGTTTTTAATTGTTTTTAACTACGAAATTGTGGGTTGGAAAATTGGAAATAAAAGCATAATGATGTAAGAAATGGAATGTTCGTGCTCCTAAATGAAGAAGGATGTTTTAAAAAGTAACCTAGTGCTATTAACTCAACTTTGACAAACTTGTGGGTTAGAACGGTTTTGCATAACGCCCAGTATGTCTAGACTCTAGTGTCTACATTATACTTAATAATATTATCAAAAAAATTCCACATTTTTGAAAAGACACATTTTGTTCAAGTTACAATATCAGAATGCCTGCAGGTCTACCTAGAGTTACACCTGGGTTCGACGCCTTGGGTTTCAGACACGGCGAGCCGCGATCGGATAGTTTCCGCCGTTTTTCTGTGGATCGCACCTTTTTAGCGAATGTAGATGAGGCAATTTACATGGATAAATAGAAAACCTTTCACTGAGCCGGAACGCTCCATGCGCTATTATAATCGTCTCATTTTACTATATTATCATTAAAATCGTTATAATACCTACTTTCTGCATACATAATGTATATCGCTACTATTAACTACGAACGATAATTCATTCTTTTTACAAAAACCTTAAGGCGAGTCGTCACAATAAACTTTCTGCTTACTTTCTGTATTGAGCTTTTGAATAAAATGCCTCGGTTTTGCATTCAGTCCAATATGAAGTGATACCACTTGTTATTGGAGTTTTATTCAAAACTGTGAATAAAAACGGGCTTGCGCGTTAAGTTATCTGTACGGGGAATCGCGCGCCAGCGTGGATCCTGCTTCGAGTTATAAATATAATTTCAGAGAAATAAATAATCCCTCTGTGAACAATTGCCTTAAGTAGACACTCGATTTATTGCGATTAGTTACGATGGATATGCAGTTGTACATAGTTGGAGAGCTGATGGGAAATTATGGGAAAGTGCTTGATGAAAGCCCAAAGTTTGTAAAGTTCTTCGCCATAGAGAAGCACAGAAAATCTAGACTTCAAGTTTTACCAATTTTTAAACCATTACTCATCGCAAGCGAATCAGTCTCTTATAGGTAGACCGTGAAGTTTAACGTTTTGTCTATGGTGCGTGAACAACCATTTAAAGTACCTAATGGTTTATTTTGGGTTGGTTTGGTTTAGATGTTGATGAGGTCTATCATAATTATCGACCATAAGGTTTACCCAGAAAACCCAGCGACTGATCAAGAGTGCCTAACTTAGCCCTTTTTGTCTCGTAGGTTGTAGGAGTCGTCATATACAGCCTTCATCAATCATTGTCTTAGCATATCATCATAATATGCGATATAAATGAATTTGGTGTTGTATATTATCAACTTTTTATATGACTTTACAGTGTTTTTAATTCCCAAATTATATTTTATTATATTATATTCGAGTAAAGTTTTATTAAGCAACTCCTAAAAACTCCCACAAGCTCTCGAGCCCATACTTTCAAACGGAGCATAAAGTAAGTTTTTATGCAACAGAAAGTAGTTAAATTATGCAAGTGCTAATATTATTAATATATGAGCGACATCAATGCGTAGGGTGATGTCTTCCCCACCCCCCACCCCTGTCCGACCCTTGCAGGTATTTGTAATTCGTAATGTTTTGAGGGTCAGATTAGCATATACTTATGGTAATATTGCCGCATGTGCGGACGACACTCGCATGAACAAAGCCTGCGAGAAGTCGCTCGGAATAGCCTGATGGGAATATTAGGTATCCGACGACGTGCAGACTGAGGTGGCAGGATGGTCAGTTGTGAACAAGACATATTTGGTAATTTGGCCATTTTACTGAATGAAGTATGGGTTGGATATCCACACGCGTACCTATTCAGTTATCCAGAGCCTGAACCACAAGCGACAGTAAAACTTTCAATGGGAAGATGTACCTACCTATCGCACAATCTTTTCAGTTGTTTCCAATTTGTGAAAACACTGAAATAGTATTTCAAGTTGTTAGTCTTTCCTTACCGAAATTATTTTCCTATTTTAAAGGTCTTTTCAGTGTACACTAATTGTGTCGAAAGTGTTGATGCAGCTCCACAGATACTTTATACAAATCTACATTTTTGTTACAGTTTGGTTCAACTCCACTATTCCTCCTTAAGTTCCATTTTATAAGATATCATTAATAAATTAAACCCGGACAATCCCGGCCGATATTATAGCGCCGATTTCACCAACGTCGAGTGACGTTTAACCGAGGAATAAATTGGGCGTTCTAACAGTTTTTGTATTGAAAATACTGTCATAATATCAAATTTAGGCTCGGATAAGACTTATTTTACGTTGGTGAAATACAGGCCCTTACCGGTGTAGAGTAGGTAAGTACCTGGTACATACAGACAACGTTTTTGATGAATCAGTGATTTTTAACTTATAATTAACCTTTTCATTCAGGTTCTTCGCATTGGGCCAGCGTGGTGGACTGTGCTCTTCTCTGATAGGAAGAGTTGTGCTCAATAGTGAGTCGTCGATGGGTGGTTGACTTTGTTGATGATGATGAAGTTACAACGCAAACTGTGTAAAGCTTTTTGTACAATACTTCAATGAAAACGGGAATCTATTACCGCCTGTAAAGTGACAACTACGTATGTCTTAAAACTGCCCCTCAGTTTCGCCATTTCGTTCTATTTCTGTCGGCACAACCCGTAGCGCGGCTACGAACATTGCCTGCTGACTGAGTGCGTATTCGAACGCATTTCCTCGAGGCGTAGCAGTGAGGTGTCGTGCGCTGGTGGATAATCCCGCATTAGCATAGCGCGTGCGCGCGGCGTATGATAATGCGACGCAGGAATGCGTGCGGTTTCTAATTCGACGCATCGCAGTAGTGGAAATCTCACCGCGACGCCGAGCACGCCACGGCCGGCGCCGACTGACTGACGACTGACACTCCAAGACAAACTCTGATTAATTTATGTGCAGCGAATACATCAATCAACAAAAAACTTTTAAGCTATTGCATAGCTTTATCGCGGGCTTTGAACTAGGACAAACAGTTTGAGCGCGGCGACCGAATCAAGAAATTCCGTAACGAAAATAAACCTAACACCGTCGTTCAGTAAGCGTTCAACATTTTAGAGCTTCACAAGTAGCTCTGTTTGGCGCAGTGGGCGGGCGACCGCTTTCTTTACCGTATGGTGTATGATGTCGGAGATTCGAATCTCACTCGCGAAATAGTGACAGTGCGCTTTTCTTGTTTGTTTGTTTTTAATTATTTTTTTATTAAAAATATTGCATAAATATTATAATTGCATAAGTTGATAAAAAATGCTATGCAATAGCTTTACCGTGGCAGTCCCCGAGTGCCACTTAATTTTTTTTTATCTAACAATCTTCTTATTCAAAACAGAAAAATACTCACAACTTCTTACACGCTTTATTAGGTAGTAGATACCTATTGTGTTGTAGGTGTTAGCTTCGCTTGCAACTTTGTAACAGATAACAATGTAAGAGAATCCAATACTTATGCAAATGATGACAATACAATAGTTATGGTATCATTGAGCTAGTGTGATGATGTGTGCCGTGGGTGGTTATGACTTGTGGGTCTAAGATAGGGTACCATGGTTCTTGAATGGCGACTCCACACCGGGAAGCGCATAGTTGGTAGACCCCCCACTAGGTAGATCCCCCCCACCGACGACATTACACGAATCGCGGTGAGCCGCTGGATGCAAGCGGAACAAGACTGAGGCCTGTGGATGTCCATGCAAGAGACCTTTGTCCGGCTGTGAACGTCTATCGGTTGACAAAGAAGAAGATGAGAGCATAGAGACTTCTCTCTTCTCGATGGGGCTAACGGTATGGTAATTAAGTTAGTGCTTACTTAACTTTTTGAATGTTGTTATGGCGGTTTATGAGATACAACCTGCTGACAGACGCACGGACAACCGGACAGCGAAGGCTTAGTAAAAGGGTCCTGTTGGCACCCATTCAGTGCGGAACTCTAAAAAATTTAAATGTTTTCTGTTTCTTGTTTTAGCGATCGTCTTGAGTCTTGGCCATGTACGATTTCGTGTATAATTATTCCTAAACTCTACAATTACTCATAAATAATTAATTAATTTATGCAAAACTGTATCGTTCTGCCACATTGGCTGCGCACTAGTTCATTCGACGTTCATCAAAGCCGCGGTTAAAATACATCTTGCATTTGATTGATGTATTCATTTCATGACGCAGTCCATCTACTTAAATACCTAACAGAAAAAATTCATTAATTCAAATCAAATCTACTAAGGGCCCACGTACCACTAAAACTAAACTACCAACGTAAAATGAGACTTATCCGAGCGTTAATTTTATATTTTGATAGTCTTTAATACAATAACTGTCAAAACGCTCAATTTATCCCTCGGATAAACGTCACTCGACGTTGGTGAAATCGGCACTTACTCTCCTAAGCAACGTTTAAAAACCGATCGACGAATAAAGATGTTTTAAGAGATTTTCAATAAACAACTGCCAGAATGTCAAACCCCTCGGTTAAACGTTAGGTACTCGGTGAAGGTGGAGTCGACACAGTTTAATTGTATTGTGTGGTAGACTCATCGACGATTCGAAAGCACTTGTAAAAAAGTTTATTTGAATAAAAAACATTTCTATTCTATTCTATTCTATTCTAAATTAAAAGTAAAAAACCGTATAACAATTTTTTGATATATCAGAGCTCCATGTAACCCTGTTCTGCGTTGACAAAAGACTACTGTAACAAGAGTACGTGGTCGGTAGCCCGTATGTTAGCGCATGTCGCGAGCCTGCGCGGTGAATATCAAGTCAATCAGGCACTCGTGCGAGGCCCCAGCGCCAGCCTCGGTCCCCTCGCACGATAATTTAAACTCTGCTAAGGACGCGGCCGGTTTGTCGTGTTTAACCGTTTTACATTCGAGTGGCGCCCCGATGGTGAATTACCGCTGTTTGATTCGCGCCACACAAACGGGAAGGATTGACGGTTTGGTCCCCGGGGCCCGGGGGTCAGGGGGGCCATATTTCAGCGGCGACTGCGGCCTGAGCGATGGCCCTCGCCTGTAAGGATTATTTACACAGAGCTGCCGTACTAGGAATGTTGTTGGCTCTTATAACACAAAAGTCAATTTCTAGATTGCAATCATTGTTGGGTTTATAAAAACTCGACAAAACATTCACTTACCTACGTAAGTACCTACTTTCACGATTTGTACTTTCAAGTAATAACCTACTTGTTACTTATACCACTGGTATTATATACTTTATTAGGCGACTAATGCCAATCGATGACAGTCAACATTCTACCGTAGGAGTTACATAATCTTATGTAGGTAATTAACTAGATTAATTAATTAATCACATTATTTTTTGATGATGATGACGTCACGTTATCACTGTCAAAAATATTGCATGACGGCTGATGCCCCAAGAGTGTGAAAGTATTTCTTCACGTCTCCTGCCCCTAGCACTAGTCACTACCCGCGACGCCGCTCGGCTCAGTGTGGACGCTCCTTTAGCCAGTCCGTCCCACGGCCCTTTATATTTCCCTATCCCTTTAATACGATGCTATCTTCGGGCGCGATTACGCCGGAATGAGTTTCTTCCCGAGCTGCGATTACTTATTCCTTTGAAGTCGGGCAACAATTCTATTAGGTAAACTGTCGGCGCCCGGCCGCCCGGTCCCCGCCCGGTCCCCGCCCGGTCCCCGACCGGCTGACCCCCGGGTTTTTAGTTTACTTTAAACGGAATGCGCGCGGAACGCCGGAATGTCCCCGTTTCATCAAGGCATAAATACAACAATCCGCATTGTGCCTTTTCAAATGGGGCGAGATTTGAAGACTTTAAAGTAAATAGGATTTTATAACGTTACGAACTAAGAAGGTTACGAACATTTTTATTATATTATCAACTAGCCAATGTCCGCGACTTCGTCCGCGTGGATTTAGTTTTTAGAATCCCTCGGGAACTCTTAGTTTTTGCGGGATAAAAAGTTGCCTATTGATATCTAGGCAACTTTTGTTTTGTTTTAGTTGCCTATATCAATAGGCAACTTTTTATCCTTATTATTTTTAAAAAATCGGCCAAGTGCGAGTCGGGCCTCGCTCTTTTAGGGTTCCGTTAAAAAAATTAAATTAAAATATTTTCATGTACCCATGGAAATATTTTAATTTAATTTTTTTAATTTAATTTAATTTTTATTATTTGTTGTTATAACGGCAATAAAAATACATAATATGTGAAAATTTCATCTGTCTATCTATTACGGTTTACGAGATACAGCCCGCTGACAGACGGACGGACGGACGGACGGACGGACGGACGGACGGACAGCGTAGGCTTAGTAATAGGGTCCCGTTGGTACCCTTTGGGTACGGAACCCTAAAAACATTCTTATTTTTTTTAAATTGTATAACTCAGCGAAAGAAATGCACATTTAAAACACCTAATCACAGAGGAGAAACACCTAATAGAGGAAAGTGTACATTTTAAAAACCTCGTACCTGTCCAGCAATTTACATTATTGTCCTGTTACGTAATTGCTGGCGCCACGCCAGCAATGAGCCAATTGACGTTTCGTTTTTTTTAAATAAAGAAGCGATTTCCGAGCAAATTTGAGAAAAATCTGTTATTATCTACAATCGTCAAAGTCGTTAGCGTTGCCGTCGTCGCCTGCTTCTGGAGCTACTCTAAACTTCGCACTGATAAAATATAATAAATGCGTGAAAATCAGGAGTGACTCTGTCTGTCTGTGTGCTAAGTGCATAAACTCTTCGCGTCTACCGCTGAAACAATTCCAACATATTTGTGGAGAAGACATCATGCATCCTGAGGAATGACATTACCTACGGACCCTACGGTACCTATTCTTTCTCCTGAAAAACAAATAACTCTCATAGGATTTTAAAATCATTTAAAGGATTGCGCTTTATGAAGAGAGTGGCCACTTCTGTTTAATATATTAGTTGTTTATACAACTAATATATTAAACAGAAGTGTTATTGGAACAGGTAATAAAGGTCATGTTATGGACGTTATAATAACGTCCCGTTAGCGGACGCAGTGCACGCGGGGGCACGAGGGTCCACGCGGGGGCACGCGGGGGCACGGGGGGACACGGGGGGACACGCAGTGGTCCGGCGCGATGGTATCGCTGGTATTATACACATTGCACTTGACTTACACAAGCCACCTGTGTCGTACACCGCACTCTAATTATAGGGTTTTTAATAATCACGTGGCAACTATTTGATTTCCCAAATCAACAAGTGTAATTTAAAAATTTATTTTTAAAAACAAGCTTTTAGTAGCTGGCTACATCATAAGATCCTGGATATCATCTAGGACCCGAGTGCTTGTCAAGACGTACCTATCAAACGAGTCCAAACTCGATGGGTTTTCGTCGTTTTATTACAGAGTATCCATACACATCTTACTGCATCATCATCAGAACTTGGATATTATCTAGGACCAGAGTACTTGACAAGATTAATCAAACGAGCCCAAACTTGATGGGGTAACGTCGTTTTACAACAGAGTTCCCATAGCCATCTTTCAGCTTCTTCATCAGATCAGCTCCATGTCACAATAATTATTGCATTGTCATCCGATTCACATAATCATGCAAAATTTCAGCTCAATCGGAAACTGGGAAGTGGTTCTAATTCATCTTACAAGATTTGACCCAAACATACATACATACATTGCAAGTTAAATAAAAGCTTGTAAAAAGTATATCCGTCTTCGGATCTGCTAAGCTATTTTTGTGCCAATTTCAAACAAGATCGGTTCAACGCACCGCTGCCGAGCTGCCACTTCATCAGTATTTAATTTTTACGAAGGAACTGGAATTTTTCCGGCATAAAAGGGTTGTTTCAAATATACATGGAGCCTGGGCCAGTCTTTGTAAGTCTTTCAAAAAGTTTGGGGTCATGAAATAATGATATTTTTTTCTTTATTTCTCATTAAAAGGTCGTTTTTACGCGGTACAATGCGAAATTATTTTGCAAAATAAAAGCGCAACAACATGGCGTTCTTTATGACAATGACACACATGAGTCATGATGACTTTTGACAAAAATAACCACAATTGACAGCAATTGACATTTGACATACCAGCAATTGACGTTTGACAATAGGGTATTTGACTGTAGTAAAAATATCGTTTCATATGGTGTCATCCTAAAAGATTATTAACTAAAAATATTATTTCATGCGACAAAACTAAAGAATTAAGCTTTATTTATATAGAAAACATTAAGTAAAATTGCTAGAATTCTGGCCATGTTCACGAGATCGAAAACGTTCTTAAACCTCGAATGACGTCACAGTTCACACCACCTCTGGAATTGTCATCTTGTCAATACATTTCGACGTGTTTGTGTGGCGTTTAATATGCTAATTTCCTCTGTTTTTCGTCGTTAATAGTTTATTTAAGAATACCTAGAAATAGAAACCAATTTTGTAAAAGCTAATACTGGAAATCTTCTACAAGTTGATGAAATTACGATTGAAATGTGGACTGTGACGTCATTAAAGCAAAGGGAACGTTTCCGCGGCAATTTATTTTTTTGAATTTATTTCTCGATTTTTATGAAAAATACTAAAAATTGTGCCGAAATATACGTTTTGTTTATAGCATAGCATTATTAACAATTTAAGATGACTTCCCAAAAGTAGTCAAATACAATACCCTATTGAAATGACATAAGATTACAAACATAGACAACAAAAGCAGATGGATGCACTCCGGGAGTTGCTATTCTACAAATGTACCCAATAGGGTATTTGACTACTTTTAGAAAATCATCTTAAATTGTTAATAATGCTATGCTGAAGCTAACAAAACGTATATTTCGGCATAATTTTCAGTATTTTTCAGAAAAATCGAGAAATAAATTCAAAAAAATAAATTGCCGCCGAAACGTTCCATTTGCTCTCATGACGTCACAGTTCACATTTCAAACAATGACAATTCCACATCCCATAGGTGGTGTGGACTGTGACGTCATTCGAGATCACGGAACGTTTTCGATCACGTGACCATGGCCGGAATTATAGCAATTTTATTTAATGTTTTCTAATTAAATAAAACTTTTTTTTAGTTTCGTCGTATGGAATAATGTTTTTTGATAATAATCTTTTAGGATGACACCAAATGAAACGATATTTTTAATATAGTCAAATACCCTGTTATCAATTTTATATTTGTACCTCTTATTCACTGTAAAACTGCAAAAAAGCATATTTTATTTCAATTTCTATGATTTCATACTATTTTTTGGTATAGTGTACAAGTACCTGGCCCAAGATGAAACAACCCCTTTCGGTACGATCTAGGTTATTAGATCGTACTTAGATCATTATTCATCAACGTTATTAAATTTTCATTCCATTTTCATTCCATTCCATGGCGTTCATTGAAAAAAATGCAAAAAAAAAAATTGGTTGCCTGTAAAGTCGGTATACGGGCGAAAGTTTTACGTGACAACCGAAATAGAAGCGCAAGACATGAACCGGTGTGTATGCCTATCTCTCTCACTCTCTCTCTCGCTCTGTCTCTCTCGCTCTTAGGCGGGCTAACTGTGCTCGAGTGGAAGGGACGCGTGCCTTTCATTTTTTATGTCTGTCTCTCTCGCTCTTAGGCGGGCTAACCATGCCTCTCACTCGCTCTCATTGTGAGCGCATAACGTGAGCGGAGCGTAACGCAGTTTCTTGAAGTGTCACCCGGCAAACCAATTTATAAGACGTTGTCACGTCAAAAATCCCTTTACATGGGAGCGCGTTACAGTGCCGGTACCTACTGTCTAATGAACCCTAATAAGGGAAGGTTTTACGATAATAATACAATCGTTAATTTTTGTAAGTCTATAGTTTCAGTCAGATCCCTGTAGTTAAAC
The DNA here is from genome assembly GCA_029955525.1 of Oeneis ivallda. Classification (NCBI taxonomy): domain Eukaryota; kingdom Metazoa; phylum Arthropoda; class Insecta; order Lepidoptera; family Nymphalidae; genus Oeneis; species Oeneis ivallda. The sequence continues at coordinate 348,747 of JARPMR010000010.1, forward strand.
AAAAAATACTGATATAAATCAATTGTCAAATAGGAATTGTTACGCTTTTACTTACTTGCAAAAACTTATCAATGCCAATGCTCAATGACTCTTCTCAACAAAATATAGGCCATTATGCTTTGAGATTAATGGTTTACTTATGTTTTAATTTTCGCAGCGATAACTTACAAGACTATTAAGTTTTGAAGGCTGTTTCAAGCAATCAATAGTGTACTATCTAGGACCTAGGTTTCTAGTCTTAAAATTTTCTTAATTCTTTAATTTGCATTAAAAAATCTTCATTAAAATTATTATCGCTCATAATATCTAAGTTTATCGTAACTAAGTGATATACCCACTTAATGATAATAATTATATTATTGTGCTGAGAACAGGCAGGTAGAGGTAGGTATCAGGGAAGCTAAGATATACATCGCAAAGACATACAGTTACATTAATTATGTAGGTATTTGACTAAGCATTAAAACCTCGTTAATTGGGACCGGTCTAGGTCGATGAGTCCACACTCCACAGGCCGCACATTACTGAACTAATTATTTTAATTATATTTAAATTACCGTATTATAATATTTACCGTTTTGCGTGTCACAGCCACTGTTCATTGTTTTCCTTATTTGTTTGTCAACTGCAGTCGGACTTTTCATAGGGGACCCCCAATTACGACGCTCCCAGTTTTCGCATAATGTCAAAATAACGATATGAAAATCATTAAAATAGCTCATTTTTTTCGCATAGGATCAGCCTGGCTTTCCAATGCTACGCGGAAATGCAGCTAGTATCCTTGGCACCATTCCACGGGGGCATTATTTGTATAGTAATTTATTTATTTTATTAGATTAGTGTAGCTATAAGCTTTATTGCAACATTTTAACAAAAAAAATATAGTCATAAAACAAATCATCATCAACTATTATGTCAACAATTAGTTAACGCATCGTCGCGTCGGCCCACTATCGAGCAAGCGTCTCCTCTTTCTCTCAGAATGAGAAGCCTACACTAGCCAACTGCGGATTGGTACACTTCACACATCCCTGAGAACATTACGGAGAACTCGAGATCATGCAGGTTTCCTCACGATGTTTTCCTTCAAGATTAAACATACTGATATTAAAACGCATATGATTCTGATAATATAAAGACAATTGATATATTTACTAAGTGCAGATACACCAGATGCTATACGCTAAGTTTCGGTAAAATGATAAAGATTTATCTTCAACAATGACTTGCCAGGCTCTACCGGTCAAGTGATACCTGAATTTGCTCTCTAAAAAATCGTTGCGTAACTCTAAACTCGAACGGTTCTCTATTGTTCCTAATCTGTTCGCCGAAAATAAATCTCGCTCGTGATACGGTCGTTGTCGCTATCGAGCTATCGACGACTGCCGCCGGCCATCGCTCCGCCGCCGTTGAGTCACATTGCCGAGTTGAAAAAATATTTTAAAAATCACGTAGCTTTACTGTGATTTCCCGCGCACGGCGCAGCTTATAATTGAACGTTTCGCGAGACGTGTGAAAGTGGCTGTGGGACATTTTCAATAACCGATTTATTTAAAGCAACAACAAAATAAAAGTCAAACAACAGCCTATAAAGTAGGTATTTTTTATTGAACCAATTAAATGTAACGTTATTTCAAGGTATTCTTGGAAAAATATTGTACGGTTTTGCAATTTCTAGTGTTGTTTGTGTTATACTTACAACTAAAGCCGAAACTAAAGTAATTAGATCCTTATGATCTAATTACTAGTTGACTTTCATCCGTTTATTTTAGCTCATGTTGTTACTCAGCTTCATAAGTTTGTGGCTCCAAAGATTTTAATACTTATTCTTCTTCTTCTTCCTAGCGTTTGTCCCGGCATACGCCAGGGTCCGCTTTCCTGCTAAGTTTCCTCCACTTTGCACGATCTAAAGCATCCTCTTTACGAAGACCGTTGGCACGTGCATCTGCCTGTGCTATGTCAATCCACCGTTTCTTTGGCCGGCCTCGGGGCCGCTGTCCAGGGACGGGCATATTTAGGCACCTGTGACCCACATAGTTTTGAGGACGGCGCAGTAAGTGGCCAAACCAACGCAACCGAGACTCTTGCATTTTGTCTGCAATATCTCGCACGCCAAGGCTACCGCGGATGTACTCGTTGCGAATTCTGTCCAAGCGAGTAACGCCACATATCCACCTAAGCATCTTCATTTCATTGGAGTGAAGATCGCGGGTATGTCTCGTTAGCGCTGGCCAGGCCTCGCTGCCATAAAGCATTACAGGACGTATGATGCCCTTGTAGACCAATCCTTTTAGGCGGACAGGAACTTTTGGGTCACAGGTTACTGCCGTTATCTCCCTCCACTTGGCCCAGGCTGCGGCGATTCGGGACTTGACATCGTAGTCGACGCTTCCGGATTCCTGTAGGTAGTAGAGACCCAAGATATTTAAACTTATCCGATCTTTTAACGGGTACGTTATCTACATGGATGGTATCGTGATCCCCCACACTACAGGCCATGTACTCTGTTTTTACGGTATTGAGTTTTAAACCGCCCTTCTCAAAAGTATCTTTCCACGAGTTCACCTTAACTTCAAGTGAGCCCCTGTTCTTACTGACAAGTACAATGTCGTCGGCATATTTCATTAGCCACGGAGGAGTACTCTGAATGTCCGCCGACAGAGCATCAAGCACGACACAGAAGAGATACGGGCTTAGCACTGAACCTTGGTGTACTCCTACTGTGATTGGAAAGGTCGAAGTGTCACGTGTACTCACCTATTTGTTATTTTAAATGGGTATATCTAGACCAAATCGCTTCGATGCCTCTACCCATATCACCACCATCCCCCGATAACGTCCATTGCCAGGATTTCCACTAAACACGATCCTGTGCTGCCTGTTTCCAAGTCGCTTGAAATTGTCCGCCCACCTCTGGTGCATGCAGTGGAGGGTCCATCTATAGACCGCAGCCCGTGGGGCCCCAACGACCATCGATTCTCCGAACCTTTCGGCTTCGGCCTGTCCCGGTTGTGTGTCTTAAGGATAATAATAAGGACCACACCGATTAAGTATTACTTACCTCTTATAGACTGATATCTACAGATCGCACTCTGGCTCTGCTCAAGACTCAAGATAGAGTTAAAATGAAACAAATAAGTTCTGACATAAATCTGTCTCGTTTTAACTCTATCTTGAGTCTAAGCTGTGTGAGAGTGTCATCTATAGATCTCACCCCGATCTATAGATCTCATCTGCTCGAACATGGAACAGTCGAAACGACAGCAAAAGTAGGCAGGCGAAGGTATTACAATGCCGGCTGAGCAACGGCTTCCTATCCGCGCTGTAATGCGCAGTATCTACATCTCCGCGGGCAGTGGGCACAGCGCGCAGCGCGCAGCGCGCAGCGCACGCCGCGCACGCGAGCGGTGTCGCGCGCAAAAACTGCTCCACGGCGACCACCGCGCCGCGCTGCCCGGGACAAAGTCCAGTGTCCATTTTTTTATTATTATTAGACAAATGTCTGTCTCATTCACGGCTCACATTGGATAGAAGGTTAGGTTGAATCTCTTATCATACTTAGGAGTTGTGATTAAGGCCTGGCACTTTACCCTGATTAAAGTCTTCACTCCATTTTTAAGCTTTTTTCAAAATATGTAGTTCTACATATCAATGATATAGTTAAAAAATAACTAAGCATAAGAGATTATGGTTTATTTTGATAATTATGTTAAAGACAGTCTAAAAATATAGAGCAAATTTCGAGTAGGTATTTTTTATTATTTATACCACAGCATGAGCGGCGCGCCCAAACTCGACGGTCCACTGGTTAGTGCATCGCTGTAGACTACGATTGAAATTGAATTCTAATTTACAATCCTGCGCGTACCGTACCCCACAATTTACTAGTATAGCTTTTTTCGTAAGATTTAACTATCGCATTGGAATATTAAGTAAGGAATGTACGTTCTCGCGATCCGACAGCGCGCGGCGTCGTGGCCGCCCTACGCAGTGACTTGCGCGCGTCGGCTCGTCACCGTTTCGACATCGCGTTGTATTGTAAGTCTTCTAATGAATTTGCATCATCGGGGCCGCCTGCGCTTTACTGTATTAATTAATTCTTAGTCGCCATTAAGCCTCCGCCGGCCGCTATTCACTTTATCCTCTTAATATCCGTTTAATTGATTCGGACGTGTCTTGTGCCTGTGCAATACCTTTTGTATCGCTTTCGGTCCGTTTGATTCCGAGGCCGATAAATTACAACTCTATCCGAGCGTACATTCCGAGAAACTATATTGAAATTAAAATGACTAGAATCAACACAATCGATAAATTCATAAAATAACTTAATCATCAGCTACACGAACGGCTTCGGGACGCTATTCTACTCGAATTTCTAAACAATAGTTAATTTGCTTATAGTTAGATAGGTAGAACAAATTTCATATTTCATTTTGCCGATGATTGCAATCTCATATTTGCTGACGACGGATCAAGTGACTTTGAGGACAAGATTAACAAAACATTAGTAAATATAGTTGACTGGGTAACGGCTAATAAATTAATTCTTAATTTTGACAAAACACAGATAATGACATTCATAAATAAAAACAAGCATCGCCCAACATTAAAAGTCTTGGTAACTTATAACGCCTATGTTGGGGCTATCTTAAGATATGGAATAATCTTTTGGGGTAACTCTGTAGAGCGAGATCGTGTGTTTAGAGCCCAGAAAAGGTGCATTAGGTCGATATGTGGATTAAAGCAGACTGATAGTTGCCGGCCATACTTTAAGGAATTGAGAATCTTGACTTTGCCCAGTCTGTATATATATGAGTCATTGATATTTGCGAGAAAACATCTTAATATGTACGGAAATTCGAATAGCTTGAGACACCGACACAAGCTGAGAATACCACCGTCAAGAACGGTAAAGTTCAGCAATAGTGCGTATATTATGTTAGCAAAACTGTATAACAAATTACCAGCTGAACTTTACAAAATTGACAATATTTTCCTATTTAAAAATAAATTAAAAGAATACCTTTTAAGCAAAAACTATTATACAATTGGGGAGTACATGATTTAAAATATGTATTTTTTTTTTAATAATTTGCTGACATGTTTTAATTTATGACATTCATTATTAATATCTGCAATTTGTAGAATTGACGTTGACAATAACAAAAAAAATTGGGTCTCTATTGGTATTAATTTAAATGTAGTTTTATATAACTGTGTGACTGTTTCTTTTGTTCTTTTGCATGCTACTCTGTGGCGGTTGAAGTGCTTGAAATTATTGTAACATCTTTATAATACTCAATCTGGCAAAATAAATAATTTGAATTTGAATTTGAATTTGAATTTCATCATCATTAGCAACCCATCAACGGCTCACTAGTCACTACTGAGCGCAGGTCTCCTCTCAGAGAAGGGTTATAGGCCATAGTCCACCACGCTGGCCCAATGCGAATTGGCGGACATTATCATCATTTCATATACATACCTAATACTATAAAATTGAATCCCTGTTTCGCTTGGTCACGCCATAACTTGAGAACGACTTCACTAATTTCATTCATCTTTTTTTTAAGTTTTCTAATACATACTTTGTAGAAGGTTCTTACGAAGTAAATTACGCGGAAAATTGGATAATTTCAGAAAACTTAACGACTTTTAAACTTCGCGCGCTTGACAGTTCGCGCGTTTGATGAATATTGAAAGAATTGTCTATGATTTTTTTTTAAATTGACAGATTATATTATTTATTCAAGTTCGAATTGAATATTCATATCAAAGACTCCTCTTTCAAGTCTTTCAACGACTTTCAGATCAGCTAGTTTCACGGGGTTATCTATAATATAATTTGCTATTCAGATTTGTACGGATTAAATGTGCGGACGAGACGAGTGTCGGGACGAAACCGGACCGTGATGTGACAACAATAAATCGTTTGATTTCGTGACCAGACGTTTCCACGGCACTAACCAGTACTGTGCAGTAACCAGACGACAGACACTAACCAAAACAACCGCACGGCAGGACAGCACAGGCACTGCATAAGTAATGACACGACGCAGTCCGCTGGCGGCGGTCGGTCGGTCGGTCGGCGGTCGGTCGGTCGGCGGTCGGTCGGTCGGCGGTCGGTCGGTCCGGTCACACGTGACCCGCAGGCTCCGAGGTGCGTCGCGTTCGACCGCCTTGTGATTAGCGGTCGCCTCTAATTACATTATAATATTGTTGTTGCAGTGTCGGGGCGCGGTGACGTCAGCGGCTACTTCAACACTCAGATGGTGCTCGACCTTAAAGGTGAGTGCACTAAGGGCCACAGTCCCGTGACCGCTCATTTGAATATCGCGCCGGACCCCAATTACCTCGCGCTTTTTGTGGTGCCTGCGAGGTGTTCGCCTCCGCTTCCTGCTCCGGCTCCAATCATACACGCACATCGTCGACTCTAGTCCGGAGACTATCAAATCTATGTTATTTCTGCACTGTTCCCTATATACCGGGAGCCGGTAACACTAAAATTCCCGTCATGCGGAATCGAGAACTGGGAATTAGTAGTTAACAATTATACGATTAAATAAAGCTTAAACTAGCGGCACGCTATGATGGCCGGTTTGACGTTTGTCCGCTCATGAAGTTCCGTATTAATTGATAACGACTTTGAAGGAAATAATTGTATTACTTTATTGACGATAGTGATGTGCAGAGATTCATAAATTTTATCGAATGTAGTTTTAGGTTTAGGACTCAAAATTTATTTATTAAATTGATTTCTAAAATGTATACAAGTGTAGAAAAATCAGTTTGCACCATTTAAGGGGTGAATGTACTTGTGAATATGAACAATTTTCACTATGTGGACAAACCTCTGAAATCGCAAAAAAATATCAGCTGTTTCATACAAAAGGTAAAATTTTTATTTTTATATGATATATACCACAACTCGGCATTTGGTTTTCTAAATTGAAAATTTTTAAAAATGGAATCTAATACGATCGTCACATAGGATCGCTGGCTAGCACAACTACTACCTCCGGCAAACTCGCGTCAATGCTCAATGCAAAACAAAGCAGTTTCGAATTGACGTTGCTTCGAAAAGTATAAACTGTCAGTGCAATGCGATTGTGATATAGTTTTGACCTGGCTTTGGATTTCAAATATTGATACTGCATTACTGTTGACCCTTGCTCGTTAATTTGGACTCCGTTCAAGCCCTTTGTTGTGGATTTCGTCGATATGACCGAACGTACGCAGAGAACTGTTCTAAATAGTCAGACACGTGAGTTCGTAATACGCCTTCGTAACTATTTCGATCGTGAAGCTCAAAATGGAGGGCCAATTTTACCTATAACGTCAGTGGTTGAACGCGTAGCTGATGCGCTTAATATTGGACAACGAACTGTTAGACGGATAACTAAAAAAAAATATGGCGAGACTGGCACAGAAGAAAATAAACTTCACACACCAAAAAAGAGAAAACGAGCAAAACCAGTCGTAGGCATCGATAGCTTTGATGCCGATGCTATCCGAAGACATGTTTACGGCTACTATTTACAGAAGGAGTATCCAACAAGAAAAAAGTTGGTGCATTCACTGAAGGAAGCTGGATTATTCTTCGGTGGGGAAAGTTCTTTAACGAAGATTTTGAAGACCATTGGATTTCGATACAAAAAATGTAACAAACGCAAAATATTGATGGAAAGATTTGATATAGCGATGGCAAGGTATACTTTTTTAAGGCAAGTGAAAGAAATCAAAAATTGGCAAAATGTTGTGTTCTTGGATGAAACATGGCTTAATGCTAACCATACTGTAGGCCGTTCTTGGAACGATGACACAGCAGCATCTACTTCCAAAGTTCCTGTAGGAAAAGGATCGCGACTTATAATTTGTCACGCCGGAACCATCAACGGGTTTGTCGAAGGTTCTCTCATGGCTTTTGCGTCAAAAACCACTGGAGACTATCATGAAGACATGAATGGAGAAAAGTTTACTGAATGGTTTACCTCAATGTTGTGTAGCCTCCCTGAACCATCTATTATAATTATGGACAACGCCCCATACCACTCGATGCAAATTGACAAGCCACCTGCCCAATCCCAAAAGAAAGCTGATATCGTCGCATGGCTTCGTAAAAATGGCGTAGATGCAAACATGAATATGTTAAAAGCGGAATTAGTACGTCTTTTAAAAGAAAACAAACCAACCAAGATCCGATACGTCATTGACGAAATAGCATTAGAACATGGGCACAGAGTTATACGGTTACCGCCTTACCATTGTGAGTATAATGCGATTGAGTTGGTGTGGGCTCAAATTAAGGGATATGCTGCAAGACACAATACAGAACCCTCATTTACCACAAAAAAAAATGCTAAAATTATTAGAAGAAGCTTGTGAACATGTGACTAAAGGAGACTGGGAAAAGGTTGTGAATAGAACTGTTAAATTAATAAGGGAAGATTATGAAAGAGATGTGAAAATAGATAATATTATAGAAAACGAACATATAATTATTAATGTAGGTGATAATAGCAGTGACGACAGTGAAAATAGTAGTATGGACGAATCTGATTAATTATGGCCTTTTGTGGCACCTTTTTTGGTATCTTTTGTATTCATATGTTTCTTGTGTGCATATAAAGTATGTATATTCATTTTCATTCAAATATTCAGTTCGTTCAAATAAATTAAATAAACATATACATTTTTGTTTTATTAAACCTATTTAATCAGGTACAAAAACAAAACTTAATTGTTTTTTGTTCGAGAATAAATTGACATTCCACATCACTATTGTAATGTGTCAAACCGGCCATCATAGCGTGCCGCTAGTGTAGTATGCTTTATTGAATAACCGAAAAATGTTTGAAAAAAAAAACATTTTTTTTTTCAATGAAAAAATGTATTAATTTACTGTCATCGTGGATATTGAGAATAATTGTTTGGATTGTACAACAGACAATTGACAGAAAATTTCGTACTCTTTCTTTTTTCAGGAGAATATTGCGCAAGCAACTGTTTTTGGCCGAACCTATCTCGCACATAATACTCAAAGGGAGGAAATTTCTCCGTCATCTTATGAATATGAATAACGTTTTCCTGAAAAATTACGAATATTTCTATCGATTGCAATGCAAGCAATCTGCGATGACGGTAATACATTTTTGCATAATTTTTTTTTTACATATTTTCGGCTATTTAAACTAACGCATACCAAGCATAATTTAATCGTGCAGTTGTAAACTATGCGGCCAAAGAATAGGTATATAAAGAGTTTTCGATTCCACGTGACGGGTTTGTGACCCGGCTCCCGGACCACGAGTCATCGTATTGTCATTTTTGTTATTTTGTTCTCGGCTGTGTTAACTCAAAAGCCTAGAGCTTGTTTCCCCACCAAGTAAACTTACGAGTTACGGCTTAATTACAATCACCGAATCGTTTTCAACCGAGCAATAAAGTGTATGTTTTGTCAGTTTTTAGGGTTCCGTACTTCGTACCAAAAACGGAACCCTTATAGGATCACCTCATTGCCTTCATTGTCTGTCCATCTGTCAAGACCTTTTTTCTCGGGAACGCGTGGAGATATCAAGTTGAAACTCAGGTCTGCAATCCCTTGCAGCAGTGAAAAAAATCAAACTTCTAAGTAGACGCAATCAAAAGCGTATCTTTTGATTTTTGTGCTCCGCTTATGCCGCATATTTTGACACTCGCAAAAGAATCAAAACCGATAGGGTAGGTAGGTCCCGTTGACCTAGAATCATGGAATTTGGCATGAAGCAATGTAGATGTTGGCATGTGCCATACAGAACAAGTAGGTAAAGGAAAAAATCCGAAAACCGTAAATTTGTAGTTGCATCACAATTTTTTTTTGCGATTATAAACGTATTTGCAGTTGGTAAACTAACAGCGACCTAATATTATCGTTTTACTTAACTACTTTTACTTCTGGAGTACGGAACCCTCGGTGTGCGAGTCCGACTCGCACTTGGCCGGTTTTTAGGGTTCCGTACCCAAAGGGTACCAACGGGACCCTATTACTAAGCCTACGCTGTCCGTCCGTCCGTCCGTCCGTCCGTCCGTCCGTCCGTCCGTCCGCCCGTCTGTCAGCGGGCTGTATCTCGTAAACCGTAATAGATAGACAGATGAAATTTTCACATATTATGTATTTCTATTGCCGCTATAACAACAAATAATAAAAATTAAATTAAAGTAAAAAAATTAAATAAAAATATTTCTATGGGTACATGGAAATATTTATATTTAATTTTTCTTAACGGAACCCTAAAAGAGCGAGGCCCGACTCGCACTTGGCCGATTTTTTATTATATTGGCGATCGGTCAGCACTCAGAACATCAATGTTATTCGTCGGTTCAAGTTTACTTGACGATGGTGAAATAGGTTTCAAAACTATTCGTTGCTATGCATAAGCCGACGAATCATTTTATTTATTTAATTATTAGACAGATTGTGAACACAAAACTGTCAAAACTTTATTCGTCGATTAAACACTATTCAGCGGATATTAAGTAGGCCCCCGCAGTACGGTATCTCGTAGAGTTTTAAAAAATATAACCTCCATCTGCTTGTTTTTTATAACCCTTAATTTATTAATGACTTAATTTCATTTTCCGCTTTGGAATATACATACATTAAGATAAACATAATTTTATGTTGGAATATAAAGTAAGTAATTACCTACTTTAGCTTTAGGGTTCAGCAGCGAAACGAGACACACTTCTAGTTTCGTCGTCTTTTTGCCTCGTTGTCACAGGCGTGAGGCGGTGAATGTACAAAGACTACTAGCTGATACCCGCGTCTTTGTCCGCGTAGGTTTAGTTTTTAAAATCCCGCGGGAACTCCTTGATTTTCCGGGACAAAAGTACCTACCCTATGAAACTTTACCGGGTCTTAAGTTCTCAACTAAACTCCATCAAAAATCTCGTCAATCCGTTGCTCTATTGCAGCGTGATTGAAGGACAAACCAACAAACACACTTTTGCATTTTTAATATTAGTTAGGATGAGTACCTAGTTTATGTTGATCTAAAATATATTATTATGTATATCTCTACATATCTTTGTTTCTCCTAATAACTGTTCGCACAGTTACTTCAACAGTGAGACAACTCAAAAAAGGTCCCTGTTCCCTAATCGGAAAAAAAGTATTTCTGAATCTTTTGTTACTAAAGTTATGAAACTCAATTTTATTAGGGTTCCGTACCCAAAGGGTACCAACGGGACCCTATTACTAAGCCTACGCTGTCCGTCCGTCCGTCCGTCTGTCAGCGGGCTGTATCTCGTAAACCGTAATAGATAGACAGATGAAATTTTCACATATTATGTATTTCTATTGCCGCTATAACAACAAATAATAAAAATTAAATTAAATTATAAAAATTAAATTAAAATATTTCCATGGGTACATGGAAATATTTTTATAAAAAGAGCGAGGCCCGACTCGCACTTGGCCGATTTTTAATTTTTCATATCCTAAATATGTTGTGAAATGTGACCTAAAATAAAATTGAGTTTCATAACTTTAGTAACAAAAGATTCAGAAATACGCACACTTAGTTTCCGACTAGGGAACAAAGACCTTTTTGAGTTGTCTCACTTTTGATGTACCTGTGCGTGTTGCTTTTAGTTCATAAAGAAGTTTTTGACTGATGTGACGACGGACCTTTCCTTGTGCGTCTGCTGACGAGTGTCGCACTAGACCAGGTAACTGTTTCTTAAGAACGCGTAGAACACTAAAAAAATCAGATTTCATCCGCGCGGTGCAATGAAATACGAGTTAAAACATAGCCGCAACTTCATGTGAGGCGCGACAAACGAAAGCGTTTTGCGCGGAATAGGAGTGTAGTAAGCACCAAATACTTTGTAACTCGTAAGATATTCATTTTCTTTTCAATTCGCTAGGCTACTCCCTTGATAATATCAATCGGAATTTAATGTAAAAATTTTGGCTCTGTAATATGCAACACATTGAAGATAAATGAATATTGGTTAAAAATTAGACCTAACTACGCGATTTTTTATTATCGAACAAATTTCATCATTTTATGTTTTTGCCCAAACACGTCCCTTGGCAGTATGATTTCATTCTTGCGTGTTTTTTATCGGATAATTGAAACTTGATCTACTACTGTAAAAATCAAATCTGTTTACTGTTAAGAGCGCGTGTAACCCCAAAAAAAAATCAGATTTCGCGATGAGATAAAACATAGCCACAACCTCATGTGAGGTGCGACAAAAGATAGCGTTTTGCGCGGAATAGGTGTGTAGTAAGCGCCAAAATACTTTGTAACTCGTAAAATATTCATTTTCTTTTCAATTCGCTAGGCCACTCCCTTGATAATATCAATCGGAATTTAATGTAAAAATTTTGGCTCTGTAATATGCAACACATTGAAAATAAATGAATATTGGTTAAAAATTAGACCTAACTTCGCGATTTTTTATTATCGAACAAATTTCATCATTTTATGTTTTTGCCCAAACACGTCCCTTGGCAGTATGATTTAATTCTTGCGTGTTTTTTATCGGATAATTGAAACTTGATCTACTACTGTAAAAATCAAATCTGTTTACTGTTAACGAGCGCACACCCCCTCTTAACGAACGTACACCCACTCTTAAGTTACGGAGCTCCCAGAATCGTGCGCCCCGACACATTCACCTATTAGTACCCATTTGTAGAGTAGGTACCCACGCCATACGTTTCTCGCTTCGCTTGGTAGGGAATAACAAATTTTAAGCTGCGTTTATCGACATCGTTATAATTCGTAAGCGCAGTCATTTCCGCGCTCGACTGTACACTATGAGGTAAAAACTCTCCGACACCTAATCGAATTATCGTGCTCCGTTAGAGCGGTGGTCACAAAAAGGTCTAGTTTAGAGTTTCTTACTTATTTGTGAATCGGCCGCGCCAGCCTCCCGCGGCCGGCGCTCGGCGGACATGACTCCGTGCGATTCGTGCCCCCCCCCCTCCCCACCCCTCGCCCCGCGGCCCCTCCGCCACAAAAAACGACGACATAATCAAATTAATACAAATTCACAGCGGATCTTTTTGTCAGGCCGCGCGGCGACACCGAGACATTTCTAATTTTCGTCTAGGCGTGTTTTTTACCCACGTTAATTACGGGATGAATGGAGCCGGGAAAAAGCGGTCTGCGGTAGCGCGGGGCGCGGGAGGGGCGGGCGCGGGGCGCGCGCGGGGGGGGGAGGTCCGGTGCGCGGTTTTTGCCGCGCGCGTGCTTCACGGAACTCGCGTCGTCGTGCGACCCGCCTCGGACGTAGAACTTATTCAAATCAAACGACAAACACCAATGCATTCGAAGAAGCCTACTACTGGCTTACGGCTAGTTTCAATTCCGTGTTGAAAAAAAGATGCACAGGTTAAATCAGCTTGGCATCCAGCTGCCCACAAGATAGTATAAAAACTTATTACAATGTAATAGCTGCTTATTAATATTGTAAAATGATTATTTTGAAAAGAGCAACTGCTGAGTTTCTTGCCGGCTCTTCTCAGCAGAATCCGCTTTCCGAACCGGTGGTAGAATCTTGACGTGTCATAAGAGCCACAGGATGGCCTACATGAAATAAATAATTTTGAGTTTGAGTTTGAAATGAAACAAGTCAGAAAGTATTTTAAAAATCTAGCTTTTCCAAGTTTCTAACTCCTAAATAATAGGTATGTAACCTCCATGGAACAGCGGACGATATCTTCTCACACCTTTAATATTAATTCACGAGCATGTTCATCAATCAATAGAGGATACATTTTTATCGACAGAAAATAATGGGTAAGGAATTACGATGGCTACAAACTACTTATTTGTAGAAGTTACCAAAAAAACATTAACTCAACTGATATCTAAACTTTAACCTGACACTAAAACAAAACTACAAATATCAACATGGGACGGCGGAATATAAAGCAATTTTTTTAACTTACTCCACGCGGTCGAAGTCACAGACAAAAGCTAGTAGCACTATTATAGTGCTACTAGCACAGTGCAGCACTAGGCAGTGATAGCCTTTAGTCTCCTAGTCGGGGGGTCGCAGGATCGATCCCGGGTACGCACCTCTGACTTTTCGGAATCAAGTGCGTTTAAGCAAATAATTATCACTTGCTTCAACGGTGAAGGAAAACATCGTGAGGAAACCTGCACACCTGAGAGTTCTATTCATAATGTTCTCGAAGGTGTGTGAAGTCCACCATATTCGCATTGGGCCAGCGTGGTGGACTATGGCCTATAACCCTTCTCTGAGAGGAGACCTGCGTTCAGTAGTGAGCCGTTGATGGGTTGCTAATGATGATGATGATAACTATTATAGTCTGTGCTAGCAGTTTGGAAACTGTTTACGCTACTGGTACATCGCAAAGTGTTGCACGCGTGATCCACCCCATTGTGCGTACTACCTTTCAGTAATTACTAATTTATCCCCAAACTACAGTAAATCACCCGCGCCCGTCCGGCAGCGATGTATCGGTATCTGCAATGTTAATGAAGCGAGCCGCGTCGCTTGGGAGCGGTATGGGTGCGCAAAAACACCCGCGCCGCTCCCACGGCGCAGCGCAGCCGTGCGTCCCGCGCCGCATGCACCGCACGCACCGCATGCATCGCATGCACCCGCGCATCGCGACGCGTCCCGCCGCATAGCACCGCGCAACTCAAACATCCGCACTTCGCTGCGTCCCGCGCACTGCACGTGCACGCACGTAACAATTATAATTTTATCACATGCCTAATAATTGTTATTAACATTGTTCGATCCGTCGCTAATGTTACCGTGACTTGGCTAAACGTCGTGAAGCGAGTACGGATGAAAGCGGCCTTAATATTCATGTCGTAAGGCTGACCGCATATTATTATCAGAAACTGTCTCTCAGATTACTTTCTGTTTCGTGCATCCGGCGGCGCGCGGCGGGCGTCAGAACATGACGTAGCACGATCTGGATAAATTATTCTGTTTTTTTGTTTTGTAAGAATATTAGCCGTGAGCACGTAAACATTAGCCTCCGCTTCTGCTGACCTTATCAGAAACTTGTGAGATTTGCCAGGTCTATTATAAAATGTAGGTATCCATATTCCAGCAGAGTCCCTGCTGGCGTCTGTCAAAAAAATTTTATAGTGTGGCCAATTATTGTGTTGTACAGAATTCCTACACTTAATTGATTTTTCCGCGGAGAATTATCATATGAGAGGGATAGGACGAGATGACCTGGTGAATGACGATTTAGATAGTCTAGCACCGATGTACCTATGTAGTACCTTCCTAGAGAATACAGTTTGAGTCCACAATACGTGGCGTGAAACTCAATTCGCCAAAATTCGGAAAATTTTTTGTCTTTTAATCATGCCACAGCAAAGCTAGGTATGGAAACTTTGCATGGGTAATAAAGTTGAGGACCTGCAGTGACATTGGCTACCTTTTATTCCTGAAAGTAGACAATGTTTGCAGGATTTTTAAAAACTTAACTCCACGGGACGAAGTCGCCGATAGGTATAGCGCTAGTGAGTTATGTTTATTGCACATTAAATGTGGAAGTGTTCGTTGATTGCACAAGCCGAGTGCCGCAGAACAAGGAGAGTGGAAGTGTAGGAAAGGGGTTTAGTTCCGCACGGACGGACGGTGTCGCGTGGTGTCGCGCCGCCCGCGCAGCGCTGACTCAGCCGAACGCGCGCCGTCGAGACAGTGTCGATGATCCCGCTGGACGCCGGGCAGCGGCAGGAGCGATGACTGACGGGAGACATAATGACAGCCCTCCGCGAGCTCCGGCGAGGGACGTGACAGGGAAACGAAAAGGTTTAGTTAACCGCCCTCTCTAACATGGCATCTCTTATTCGATATTTACCACAATAGTAAGACAATACCTAAATGAGTATTTATATCATTACCGTTTATAGTGAGTGGACTAATATGTACATTACGGTTACTGTCCATTTTATTCCGAATAATTTGTTTAGGACAAATATTAGTGAAGATATTTACAAAACTATAGCAAAATGGCCGACCAATTGAACTCGTTTTGGGCTTAGGTATGTACATCTACGTCTCACTCATAAGCCCACTGCCCAAGCGCTAAGTATATAAACGGAATCTAGTTTCCGAACCGGTGGTAGAGTCTTGACTTGTAATAAGTCACAGGTTGGCCTAATTAAATAAATATTTTTGAATTAGTAGGTATGTAGCGTAGATATACGAGTACAAAACACAATATATATAGGTGTATTCCGATTACATTATTTTTCTATATTTAAAGCAGTGATAGCCTCGTGACTCGTGAGTAAAGACTTTGCCCTCCTTTTGACTTTGTCCTTTTGCTACATAATAATATTGTAAAATGATTATTTTTAAAATAGTAACTGCTGAGTTTCTTGCCGGCTCTTCTCAGCAGAATCCGCTTTCCGAACCGGTGGTAAATGTGTCATAAGAGGTACAGGTTGGCCTACGTGAAATAATTTGAATATGAATTTTCTGGCACGTTTGTGATTTTTAAGCAATTAAGTATTACTTGCTTTAACTGAAAAAAAAAACATCGCGAGGAGGCCTGTATGTTCTCATAATGTTCTCGAATGTGTGTGAAGTCTGACATGCGCACTTGGCCAGCGTGGCCCGTGGCGGACTGTGGCCCTTCTCGCTCTGAGAGGAGATCCGATGATGAATATTTTTATTTAATCGGGGTGAAAATAAATCTTATACCATATTTATGACTAAGCCATTTGTCCGGCCAGACCTGAGGGGTAGAAAATGGACAATTTTGAATCTCAGACGCGAATGACATTAATGGAAAGTTGAAGATTTGCATCGAAACTGCTTCAAAGAAGGAATTTACATTCCTACACATTAGCGCAGCGCGCGGTTTTTGCGGCCGCGCGGACGACCGGGTAAACATTCGAGATTTCCTTCGCAAATTCTCACCGAATACTTCTACATTTTTTGTTGAAAAGCGGTACTCGGGTCGCGTCTCCCGGCGCAGGTAACCGCTTGAACCATTCCAATACATATTTATATTCCGCTTCCAGTTAGTTTAGGGTCGAGTGTTGTAGAGTTCACCCGATAAGTAGTGTTTAGCTATGCTCGACCGGTTCACTATTTTTCCTATTAGGAAAAGAATAAGTAAACTATGTGTTACGGCTGTGCTCTCATTACTTTTTGCGCTAATTCCGGGGAACCTGCGCAGGCCGCGGCGCGTTGGGCTCGCCGTGAAAGCGGCCACATTTGCATGCGTCGCCGCTACCTGCGCCCTGCGTGAGGCGCATCTGTCCGCGTTTTTTCTGCCTCACCTCCGCTCGGCGAACAATCGGCACGGCTCGCATATTTCTTTCTATTTCCATTAGTTTTTGTAGCCGGCTCGTAAACGAGAATAAGGATTTTTTTGGAGATTTATTGCGAAACGTACATTAGCAGGGGCGGCCCGGTGGCGGCGGCCGCGGACTGTCCGTGACGCGGCCGGCTGTGGGGTTGTCTAGAAATGATCGCTGCAGTGTGACAATCGCATCACCTCTGGTTGGCTCTGTGTGTCTGTCTGTTTCCTCTTAGCAGCCTCCCCAATGAACTGATTTTGATGTGGTTTTATCTGTTTGAAAGCGAATGTAATCGAGGTGGATCTTAGCTATTATTTATGAAGATCTGCTCAGGCGTTTGAAGATCATCACCTCTTCTCCTACTTGATTAAAGGGTCTTAGAAGATTTCATTGGTGCGATTGATTTGAAATTCGTATTATTTCCAAGGCATTGTAATCTTGAACTGATGCTGCAGCATCCAGAAGTCTGCGGGATACCCAACTCCTCAGCAACTTACAGCAGATATAGCGTGTTTGGGCTCATTAGAATGGTCTCAATGAATAGTGTTAGATAGACGATGATCGAGGAGGAGGATCTGATGATGGAGCAGAAAACTGGGTAACAATATGACAGATTTTTGAAGTGAATCTTGTTTAGGCGCATTGAGCACTTTATTGGGTGAGCAAAAAACATGGATTTCGCGTCACCGTCACCGGCACGCTTTCTATGAGCTATATGTATACCTACTGTTGATATGAGATTTCAGTAAGCAACCTTTTACAGCGCAATGGGCAAGCAGTAGCTTTCTTTACCGTTTAATGTATGTCGCAGGTTCAAATCTCACTCATAAAATCATGGCAGTGCGCTTTTCTTACCTATATTATGTTTTTAATTATTAGCAAATCCAGTTTTCACTTCTATCAGCAGTCCCTATGACTGCCATTTTTTTAAATAAATGCTTTTTCTTTTTTCCATACATAGTCCGACCATAGATTCACATGTCGAGGGCGTTTTAAATTTCCAATTTACACTTGTTAGACTATGCCAAGGGTCTAAACCTTATAAGTTTACTACTGTGTCCACGCGGTGTCACCGCGCGAGCGTGACCACGGTCCACGGAGCACGGAGTTATAAATTATAATTAGCGCTGCAGTGGACGCCCGCGCGAGGAGCCCGCATAATTTCTCTCATTAACCTTTGCAGGTCGCAGCCCTCGCGGCTGCTGAACTATTGAGACCCTGTTATTCAAATTTTCGTAACACCGAGTAAAGTATGTCGGTAGTTATTTCGTTTTGTCCTCTATTATCCGCTCATGTCCGCACTATCTTGATGATACGCTAGATGAGATCTATTATGTTAATGAGCGCGGTAACGAGCCACCGGCCGCGTCTTGTGCGCGATTTCAAATTAAATGCTGAATAGGTATTTTTTAGTAGGATACAATATCATTCTACATTAATATTATTATAATAATGTGGGTGAATGTTTTATTTATTTAGAGCAGAATAGGTACCTCAACAAATTAAAAGTCGCCGTTACGGAAACATGATATTTATTAGTATTATAATGTTTCTGTACAGGTGATTGTAAATTTTAAAATGTTGAAACGTTATTATTTCGTTCCTATAAAAGGACGAAGGACTAAAAAAGGTAATTCGTCGATAGTAAATTAATTATTATACTCTCAAGCGTTTACTTTTATTACGTATTTGTTAAGATTTAACGGATATCTGAAAACTGTTTTTAGTTAAGGGTAATTTTTTACGAATTTCGTATCAAAGCGTTATGGAACGGTTCCTTTTTGTTGTTTTCTCGGAATTTTGAGTAATCGCTAGCGCGGGGCCTCGTGTATTGTAATTTATGAACGTACTGGGGCCGTACGCGCTGCGGCGTCGCGCGTCCGCCGCACGCGATAGTCACCGCTATGCTCTAGGCGGATAGAGCTCAACTCGCGCGAGCGGAAGTCTTCTAGTTCAACAAAAGATTTGCATACGTAGCCGGCGCAAGTTTTTGCGCCATTTTTTTGCGCGCTTTCGGGAACCCGGAGATCAATCATTGGCATCGCGCTGCCGAGCGCCCGCGCACAGCCCGATGCAGCGAGCAGACCATTGTAGCGACGAACCTTCCTTTGGAAGATCCTTCGCTAATAATTTATTCGCAGGTATAATGGCCTTTCTATTTTAACGACTTAGGGTAACGTAATGTGTCCGTAATCCGTATGTAAAAAAACCTATTTCTTTGGACTCCGACGTGTATGCAGTATAATGCATTGTAAACTTTGCGTGACCGACCTACGTAGAGCCTTCGGTTATATCGCCTTTATGCATAAAATTGTTCCTTGATTTGAATATTACTTTGAGAGTTATATGGATCATCGCGTGGAGTTTTCATGGCTCTGGTTGATGGTGATTGCAGTGAAACTCGATCCATTGCACAAGTTCTTGAAGACAATCCTAAAACGAAAATAGATCAGAGTAGGTACTTATACCTTCCGAAGTGTCAACTGTGAATCACCTGTGCTTTAAGCTTATTAGATTACAATAACCGCCAATCTGTCGGAGTGTGTGTGCTCAATGCTCATAATGATAATTATTATGATTATTATACGAAAATTAATCGAAACCATAACCCAAGCTCTTTAAATATTTGTATACCTACCTGTCTGTTTGTGGGGGCTGATCCTCAAAACGGCTTAACCAATTTTGACGGTGTTTTCACACATACATAAAACGACATAAAATATGAAGTGTTACCTATACAAGAAGTTTTCTAGGCTCCATTTTATCCAGGAAAAAAGTAAAAACTGTTGTTATTCTTATTAGGGACAATACGGATAACAATACTTAACTGAACTTACAATTACGGTTCTTACCTAACAGATGAACCGTAGTTGAAAACAAACGCACGTAGGCATAGAAATAAAAACATTAGCAATTAAACTGTCCACAATAGTGATTGAAGGGAAGTGGAGCAATTTACTGGAAGTGTGATATTTGCATAGAGAATAACCGGGTGAGTGCGTATACACCGTACTATTAATATTATTTAATATATCTACCATTAACCACTACGTGCGTGAGCCACCACCGTCCTAGGCCGCTGGGAAACGGATGACACCGTGACGCGCAACACGCTGCAAAAATGGCACATTCTCGTAATGCCCACCTCGATCGTATGTAGAGTGTGTGCGTCCAAAAGATCTAAGTTCTGACTGAGCAGGGCACTGACCAATCAACGATCCTCGTGCAGGTAGCCCGAGGTTCCCCACGGTGTGTGTCTTCCGATCGAGTATGACTTTATATCTGAAAACTCATTTAGGTGTCTCATTGACGAATAACGTGGACGCAGCGGTTGCCGCTGCGGTAACAATTTCAAGACTAGCCCGTAGATGTGAGTGGCCGCTGCGGCCGAACATCGGTTTGCTCCGTTTTGTGCGAGTGCTGTTTAGCTCCTCATACAGCGGTCGCTTCATTCATAAGGGTGGTCGCGAGCCAGCCGCTGCCGGTCGCGCCGTGTCCAGCGCGACCTTTCCCCTCGCCCGCCGGCCGACGCGAGCGCAGGTCCCGTTAGTCGAGCCCCTGTTGACATTTCAGCGCGGAGGGTGAATAATGGCTGTAACGGCAGTCGCGCGGCGGCGGCGCCCGCGCCCGTTTCAGTGAGTCGGCGCCCGCGCAGCGCAGCCGCCCCGCCTCATGGACCGCGGTGAGTTCCACACTTTGTTCCAATTGACCTCTCTTAACTTATACTTAGCTGAAGTAGAACTGAGATATTTTTGTAACTTGAGAGTTGTGGGTTGTCCGGTGTGTTGTTGGTACAGTTTACTGCCTGTCGTTTGAATTTGAACAGTTTCATGGGCCTTGATCAGAACCTCATGTGTGAACATGGGATCTCAATATCCCGCTATTTTGTTCAGTTCAGTTCCAATACAAAAGTTGTAAAGCACCGCACCGCTATTAGAGTTAAACAAGCAAATCCGTCCCTCGCCACACTGGTGTTATAATTCGCTAGGGCCTAGGCATTCTAATAGCCGGTGTAATGTGAGCGGTAACGCAGTGGATCATACAGACATTTTCAATTCCATTAGTGGCGGCAGATCATCGCATGTTCTCGCTGTAAATAAATCAGTGGAGCGCCAACTCGCACTCATTATTTCAAAACTGGCCTAGCGTGCATCGTCCCCCCCCCCCTCCCCGCACCCCGCGCCGCACCCCCCACATACCCCCGCCGCTGAATTTTATGATCTTATTCGCAGTAACTCCATTACACTCTTTTTAACATTTTATTGGTTTCGTTTGACGGCTCGGTCGGACGAGCCTAACGGAGAGTTTCACGGTTCCGCTGCTTTACGACACGTGCATCAGCCTACAGTTGTGCGCTGCTGCAACAAGGGATGCCCGTGAAGCGATCACGAGCTTTGTGCCGGAGAAAGCGGCGGCGGCAAAAAGACGTTCCGATGGAGACGTGAGGGCCGGCGCGGGCCGCGTCTAATTTATTGCTCCACCGCGTCCGAACGTTTTTTAAGAAAACAAAACGAGAACAATCAATGCGCTGAAATTGCACAACCGGCAACCCCGGCCGGCACAATGCGGCCCCGCGCGTTACGACGCCCATAAAAGAAAGCATACTTTTTGAATAAACGCTTTTTATTGCCTAACTGTCCCTCATCATTATTCTTCTAGAAACGGTTTTAAGAGAGATTGTAAAACATCGTTTACGGGGAAAGGGCCCGCGCCTCTCGGACCCTCGGCGCTCTACACGTAATAGGTTTTAGACCGACTGCGCCGGGAGCCGGGAGGGTGGCGAGCACTTCGCTGCAATTTATTATGAAAGGTCGCGGAAAGGGGCGAACTAGTTTATCGGGGTAACGGGTGCAGGCCGACCTTTGCGAGTCCCGTTGGGCACCTGCGGACGTTGGGGTCCCGCTAGCTCGCGAGCCGACCGCGCCGCTAACGGATCGCGCGCTCGTCTGCTTCTGCCGACTCCAACAATGTGTCGCCTACGTTTGCATGGCACGCGTTTTTGTGCAAAGTAGCTTGTCACGCTGTCATGTCATACCTAGTAGGAATAGGTGATTAACTTCATGCGTAGATAATCCCACGTCACTATCTGTAAACCCGAATCAAAAATAACACCACATCTAACCATACTTTTCAGTTTGTTTACTAGTTGCGAAAACTATAGGTAAGTACGTCTCAGGTCTGAGTTATTACCCGACTCAATGTTTAACGAGTCGAGTGCCTCGTAATATTCAATCAAAAATTCAGTAACATCGGCCGAGCGGTGGTAACTGGCGAGCGTCATTATCCAGCTCATAAAGCGCAGTGTGGCGGCGAACGAGCCGTCAAATCTTTCGCTTATTGAATATCGATTAGGCCGTGGCGCGGAGCCGATATTGGAGGCTTTCACAATATCGACAGAGTGTAATATGCGCTCGTAAGTGGAATAATTCGGACACATCGCAACGGGCGTAACTGCGTCCGCGTGCATCTCATATCGCGTTATTACAGGCCGCGCGCCGAGATACTGGTCCGGGAGCCAGTGACAGATTTTCATGACCAAGTCCCTGCCACTGCCCGCCCCACCCACGGAGTCGCAGCTGACGGTCGCGAATATTCATAATATAAATCCCTAATGCATTTCACGAAGTTTCGCTCGAGAGGAAATAATTGACCGAATTTGTACCTGGCTCCCGGTCCATACGACGAGTGGCAGGAGCGGGCGCAATGGTTGTGAGGATGCTGCACAATCGGTGTCAATTTCACTATTTTATAATGCATAATTATATATCTTTTCATTTATTTATAATAAATAAATGAGCAGTGATAACCTAGTGGTTAGGACTGTGGTCTCCTATTCGGGGGGTCGCAAGTTCGATCCCGGGTATGCACCTCTGACTTTTCGGAGTCAAGTGCGTTTAAGCAATTAAATATCACTTGCTTCAACGGTGAAGGAAAACATCGTGAGGAAACCTGCACACCTGAGAGATCTTCATAATATTCTTGAAGGTGTGTGAAGTCCGCCAATTCGCATTGGGCCAGCGTGGTGGACTATGGCCCATTACCCTTCTCTGAGAGGAGACCTGCGCTCAATAGTGAGCCGTTGATGGGTTGCTCATGATGATGATGATGATGATGATGATGATGATGATAATAAATAAATCCATGAAATTGGCACCGTAATAATATAATATGTATTATACTCATAGAGGAACCTCGATACTTTTAAGCGTCTACACTATATTTTTTGGCTATGGTAACGCTCCAAGATGCGACACATTGTTATGAGTATAGTCTATGGCCTATGCAGTCTATAGGTATGTTCTAAACTCTTAATGTGCGTGTAACATTGAACGTCAACGTCATATTACATACATCTTGTCATTTGGCTGGCTTCTTTAATTTAGAGTTATGTGTAGTGTTTGTTGTTCTTGTTATTTTTTTAAAGAACTAATGACCTAATGCTGAACTAACAACTAATATTGCCCCTTTCCCTCCAACCAAGCTAAAGCTTGTACCTGCTGCGAGCGAGCACGACAACGACGACTGCAAAGGATGGCGTTTGACTCGAGACCGTTCGTTTATTGTCTAATAATTGAGTGGAAAATACTAATTAAAGTCGATGACAAATCTTCGTTGCTTTTAATTTATAATAATCACGGCCACGTGTCAGAAACTCGTCGTGCCGTTTCATTATTTATGGTCTTTTACACTCATAATATTATAAAGAGAAAGATTTGTTTGTTTGTTTGGATTGAATTGAATAGGCTTGGAGCCTAAAGAGATATTACCGCCTTTACTAAAAACAAGAGCTCCTCGTAATAGTCTATTTGAAAACGTCAAACACTGACTGCTACGCTGTGTGAGTAAGCCAGTGCATCATTCTACTGGTCTGTGATTTCCGGCGTACTATGAATTGCCGCAATTTACTAGTATCTAGTAGGTGTGAAGCGACAACCAATACTAAATCTACGGTATATGTACATTGTACAGTCTTTGTGTCTTCATGATACTAACAAATTCGTTACTGTCTGCTCGTAGGTACTCCTGCTGGGTGCCACCCATGTCATGTCACGGGCCCATTCTAGTTCATTTATCAATCATTTAGTATTTTGTCACAGTTTTCCCGCCAGCTCCTGGCGGCGTGTTGTGATCGTGCGCGGAGGCAGCGCAATCGCGGTAATGTGCCATCAGAGTACGTGCGTCACTTTCAGCGCGCGCCCTCGCCACCGGCTCAGCTCCCACGCACCTGACCGTGCCTGAAAGCCTAGCAGTAGCTTGCCTACTCGTACGTGCTCACTAACTTACTAGATACTGCCGCTGGCGTTGTGACTACGCACTACCTGTCGTACGTCGTCATTACTGCTCCTCACTACTTACTTCATTGACTCGATGACACGAAAAAGATCTTCGCCTCCTGCACTACAAGCTGTCACCGTACCCTTCCTGCGCCGGTTGAGGGCTTGGAGTGCTCGCTTCTTTCACCAGGGATAGGTAGGTTGACCAATGCATACCTACCTACATAGCATAGTAGGTACTTATTGTAAACTTGTTTTGAAAAGTGCAACCGCCGAGTTTATTGCTGGTTCTTTTTTTTTTTTAAATATATAGACTAGCGCTTGACTGCAATCTCACCTGATGGTAAGTGAAGATGCAGCCTAAGATGGAGCGCGCTTGCCTAGAAGATGCCTATTCACTCTTGATTTAAAGGTACCCAAGTTATAGTCATTCGGAAAAACGGAAGCCGGCACCCCGATTCAGAACCTTACGATACCATAATTATCGATCGATTCGGTTTGCTATCGTACGATAAGATTAATTTTCAATTCAGAGTACTCGTATTGACAGAGAAGTTGTCGAAATCGAAACCGAATCGAACCGACGTAGATATCGTTCGATATCTTCTATTAAACGCTATTCACAACAACCTTATCGAATAAGATTTTCCGAACGTCCGATAATTTTAGTTGGTAACTTATCGAAAGCTACAGGGCATCCGGTATCCTTTTGTTTACGTACTGTGTTTACTGGTTTTTCGTATAAAATGATTATGATGAATGATTTTGGTATGTAAATGTTTACTTACCGTATTGTACGTATTTTAACATTAAAATAACATATTATGTACACCACAACAAAATAAAATAAGAACCCAGAGGGATGAAACATGAACTTAGCGCCATCTATCGAAGAGGCTGAAAATTGGCCGTCAATAATTTAACAAGTTATCATTTTAAATAATTACTTCAATGACCTTCAAAAATGATTAATATCTATTTATTTAGTGTTAACATAAATTTATTATCAAGTGAAATTTTGGTAAAACAACAAACTTCGTAAATCCACATGTAATTTAATGTAACTTGTCGATACCGATAACGAAGCCGATTCCGTAGTCGACATCGAATCGAATTCTCTAACCGAACGTTCTGAATCGCACGACAAAAAATTTTCGATACGAGATCGATATCTAATCGTATCGAAACGGGAAGTTATCGAAATGTTCTGAATCGGGGTGCTGAAGGGCATTCCAAATTTTAGCGGTGCGTGTTAGGAACGAGGAAGCGAAGCGCTTAGTGCGGGGTCGTGGAATTTCGACCACGTAGCGGTGCAGATTCGAACGATGCCTTGTGGTTCGATGGTAGAAGGGTGATGGAGGAATTAATTCGAATAGGTAGTTCTTCTCGGCAGGAAGGGCATTCCGAACCAGTGGTAGACTCACAGACGCGACGATTCAAAAGCACTTTTAAAAGTGTATTTGAATAAAAAATATTTCTATTCTATTCAATGGGTCTATGTTCCTGTTATACGATTACGCGCTACACGTATGCTCTTACAGCACTATTCTTTCCCCATTCTTTCTATGTGCCCGAGCCAGCGGAGTCTCGTCGGTTGTTTCTCGATGATACTGGGTTTCGCCACTAGTTCTTCGATCTCATGTACGAATAGATAAGCCAGTAGGTATCGCGTGTTTATTTTTTGGAGCGATCTGAAAATCTCACGAAATAAACCAAACATTTTGCTCAAAATAAAAAAGTAACAATCTACCTAGGGTTGGAATGGCATTCCGAACCAGGCAGTGGTAGATTCACTCAACGATTCAAAAGCACTTTGTAAAAGTTTATTTAAATAAAAAACTATTCTACTCGAATGCTGTAAGTTTGTCTCCGTACGCAGGTACGTTGGAGGCTCGTAGAGCGGTAACAATGTGCTGCCGAGTGGCAACAGGCAACTGACTGCAACTTTGTTTGAGCTGCAATAAGTAGGTAGCTATAAGCTGCAGCGAGTCGCAGTCGCGATGCGCCGATAAGCTCCCGCCCTTATAGTGCGCAATTACTGCAATTAGCTCGCAGATGCTATCTTGACTTAATAATTAACATGAGTGAAACCATCAGCGAAACGCACCCGCCGCGCGCCCAGGCTCGTGACATCTGAATATAATATGCGCTAAACAAAATCTTGTAATAAGCCAAATGTAGCTTACCTACAAGGGCTAGGGTATATCTTAATGTACCTACCATAGCCCTTTCGACGAAACCTATTTTCTAAGCTTTTGTCTGAAAGGTGACATAAGTTATTTAGGTGTAACGTTAAGATTACAATTAACGTTAAGTTAGGTAGTAAGTAGGTAATGCAAACCACCCGCATTTAAAAGTTTGACTGTCTATTATTATTCTATTTGTTCATGTCATTTCACTTTCGGCAGATAAGGGAGAGTGTGGACTCGTGGTTAGATACGGAGAACGAACTGTCACCGGGTTATTGCGATCTCTTATTTTATTAAGGCAATTTTAAAAAGTAGCGGATCATTATAAATAATTATCATTTTCTCAACCTCTAGGCAATTTATAATTATTATTATTGTTAAGTAACTGTTTTGTGTACAAAATAGGTAATTCTTAACTGCATAAAACATCCAAATAGAGGCTCACTTCGGTAGTGACCTAAAACCTTAAACATTCACTACATAAGCAAGAACTTAAAACATTTCATGACCGAGACACTGAGAATCAAGAACATAATGCCAGAGAATACGAATACCTATTAGAGAGAAATATTATGTTTTTATAACTTTAAGCTGTTACATATTTAATTGCGCTTTGGACTTGTGGTCCGATTACATGAGTGCTATCACTGCATCATCATCACTGGTCCCGCGGTAGCCGGGTCGCTAACGGGATAGGCGTAGTGCGGTCAGGTGACATGTGGGAACGCGGCGCGTGCGCAGCACCTGCCACACGCACACACACACACACACACACACACACACACACACACACACACGCGCCTGTGTGTGTGTGTGCGGGGTCAAGGCCGCGCCGCGCCGGCACGATGTTACATCGGGTGAACGCAGCCACCTTATCAGCTAGTTATCACAAACACCTTGGCTGCTGTTCCGCCGTATAGCTACCCACATCTCGTCATCGTCTTATGCGATGTTGTAATCTCTTTAATAACAGTCCATGACTCATGACACGAGACCGTTTCAATTGAAAGCCTCTATAGCTCAGCGGTAGCGCACGGATTCACCTCAGCTACGTCACGCTATCCGTTGGACTTGACTGTCTACTTCCATCAAAATAATATGCTTAATTCTAATGTGTTTTGACTCTTCATAAATGTATTTAGTTTCTGCGCATCACCTACAGATTGCAAAGATAATTATTATAATGAAGAAGCGAGGCCATAGTCAATTATTATTTCGCTTTAGGCGTTGACTAGAATCTAGTTCTGAGATACGCGTAATGATGAGTTGATCGTTGACATTGTATTTTTATTATATTTCCTTTAGTACCTTTTTATTTAACATTCGCAAATACCACGCAGTAAATGACGGTCATTCAATGGCTTTTGGCGTTTAGTTAAACTCTTTTTAAGCTATTGCATAGCTTTTATCGCGGGCTTTGAGCGCGACGACCGAATCAAGAAATTCCGTAACGAAAATAAACCTAACAGCCCCCAGTCCGACCGGCACAACGGTGCGGCGTTGAAAGCCGTGCATCGTCTAACGTCGTTTCAGTTCGGCAGACTTCGACACGGTGTTTATGTGCGTGCGACTAGAAAATGCTATGCAATAGCTTTACCGCGGCAGTCCCCGAGGGCCACACGTATTTATTAATAAATTAATAATTTTCGTCTTAAGTAAATTCTAATTGGAAAGCTTGTAGTATGTAATTCTTGCCTGCACGGCCGCACGCCCGGCGCCGTTCCCGCATGAGCACAGTAATTTCAACAAAATATAAATTAGTAAGTAGCCAAATGAAAGATTAATTAAATGAGATTACATTAATTATGCCAGTTGTTGTTGTCAAATTTTCCGCTTTTGGCCGCGCTTGGCGGGCGGCCACGAGTTATGATGTGCCCCGGCCTGTGCCGTCTGACGTACCTACTCCTGCCCTGCTGTAACGTGTACAGTTCATACTTTATCTATGTACAAAACTGAGCATAAAAATAGTGATGGATGCAATAAAGTCGAAGTTAGAATTATAGTAAAGATGTAAAAAGGAAAGCAGAGCAGAAATTTTAAAATTATAATTTACTAAAAATGGGTCCTAAATGAAATTAAAATGGTAAATACACAAGATTGCAATGACTGGTTGTGATGCCCACAGCCCGCACTGCCCAGTGCCCATGTCCTACCATGCCCATGTCATACCTATCAATGAAAATATTATTGAATACTACTACGCCCCTGGCACGTAACCGTCAAGTATAAGTTGACCTTTAGTTTTCATGTGATGTCCTTACCAATTTTATAAATACGAAAGTAACGTGTGCATTGACCAGGTACCGTGTTACTACCAGTCTTACTACCAGTAGTAACACGGGTAATATTTTTTGCCCTTGTTACTGTTAGTTTGATGGTTTGTCTTTCAATTTAGTAAAAAACTGAAGCAAGGGATTGACGTGTTTTTCTAAACCATACCGACTATGTGGTCGGTATAGTTGAGGATTTGGAAAGCGACCTATGCTGTTTTTATCTCTGGAAAGAAAGGGGTTACGCGGAATTTTTAAACCTACAAAGTCTTGAGTAGAAGTTAATAAATGATAAAAAGCGTGGTTTATGCTCGCTCCAGCATGGCTGGGGCGGCAAGTGAATTTTGTTATTTAATTTTTTTAAAGAGCAACCGGCCAGTTTCTTGTTGGTTCTTCTCGGACGGAACGGCACTCCGAACTATATGGGTAAACTCAACAATTCGAAATAACTTTATAAAAGTTTTTTGAATGAAAATCTTGTATGTTCAATTCTATTTTTGACCGACTTCAAAAAGGAGGAGGTTCTCAATTCGTTGGAATCTTTTTTTATGTATGTTCACCGATTACTCGAAGACGCCTGAACTGATTTGGAAAATTCTTTTTTTGTTTTAAAGGGTATACTTCCCAGGTGATCCTATTTAAATTTTATCGAAATCGTTCGAGCGGTTTTTAAAATATCAACAATAAATTATATACTTTGTAGTGGCGCGGGCATTTGAATACGGTATTTTAAAAATAATTTTTTATATTAAATTATAATTTCACCGCTTCATTTTGTAAACACAACTTAGATAGATACCTAAAGCGTACTTTACTAAGCGATAGTTAATGATTACGAACATAATATACTAAATTCAACATTTATACTCAATCAACCGGTCTGACCGAACCGGCCCGGGACGACTAGTACTGCTAGGGGTCGCCTGAAAATCAGCGCTGGAGTAGTTATATCTACGCTGCAAACTTTATTTGAGAACCCTATAAAATGTAACTTTTTTAGAACTTGCGCCGTGGGGACCCACCCTTAGTTTTTAAGTTACAAATGTGCCATCTTGTTTTTTCTGTGTTATGTCTTATGTAGTTAATATGTGGCTGTTTTAGTCCTGATTTTTTTTTGACCGAGCGAAGCGAGGTCTCTGAGTCTACTAGGTGAATTTGCTCTTGTCCGTCCGTCCGTCCGTCCGTCTGTCAGAGCCTTATAACTTTTGAATTACTGAACGTAATTACTTCAAATTTAGATATAATATGTGAACTGATGGCTTTCAGCCGAATATTGCATAAAAAATTATAAAAACCTTTATTTCAGGGGGGCTCTCATAGAAGTGAATGCGAAGTAAAAAAAATTTTATCGCGTTATATAAAATTGTAACATATCATGTTATAGATAATTTCGAACCGAGTACAAAAATATATTTTTTTTATTTTTTCCTTTAAAATTGACGAAATGGGGGGCTTTCAAAGTGGCGATTTTATACGCTCGCTTGAAGACGCTCTCTAGCAAAATCCGCTACGTATTTTCAACCTGTTTTATTTTTATTATTTCACTTATATCCTGTACTTGAACAACAAATACTAAAATTATATGAATATTATAAAGAAACGAGATTATTTAATTTTTAATGGGCATCAGTAATTCATATAGCATCAACATAGCTTCACAATAATGCTAATAGATGGCGCAGTCATTACATTAGGCACTATTCCATGGAACTAGGAGATTACGACTACGACCTATCCCAAAAACAGTTTTGCGTCGACCATTATTATTTAGTTACATAATAATATATAATATTATTCAATTAAAATTATTTTTTAGTTAAATATCAAACTTCAATAAACTATTAAATACTACATTTTGTATATTTTCTATTTGCGTCGATAGATGACGATTTGTACAGATGCCCGTAACCCGGTTTCACTCGTTAGTACCTACATAATAATTCAATGTTTTCAGTAACGTTCCCTAACCTTTACGGGCTACCTATGATAAGTTAGGTGATGATTTCTGTCAACTTATTTATCACGATCCTGTACGGGACACCTAAAAGGACATTGGGACGGATGTTAGGACTTAGGATTGTATTTAGGAGCTACCTACGTAAAGAGACTCCTACTTAGGGGATGATTTAGGTATGTTTGGTGAAAACGGGCATAATAATAATGTCAGTATTGGTTATCATGTATCGATTGAATGAATAATCATGGGATACCGTTACCGCGAGGTCTCAGTTCGGGGCGAACCACTAGTTTATTATAAGCCATGCCGCTGCCAGACTCGAATATACTCCCCTCCGTCCGAACGGACAACCATTTTGTACGCATTTATAACCATCGAGCTACTGAGGCTTCAAATGAGCTAGAGGTGAATGAACGATAAGAGATAATATCTGTATCCGTTTTACCTGCCACCGCTAATATGTCGAATAATCTCATTTACCACTAATAGCGCCTAACGACAATAACGACTTCCGTGTTATATTTTCCCGTTGTATCGTAAGGTTATCAACTCCACGGCGCGAGTTTCTCTGCGTCGCAGCGGAGGCTCGCCCGCGTCTACTCAGTTCTGTTGTTGTAGGTGTTACTGGTGTTACGGAGCTTTATAATATTTACGAGGGCCATTTGAATAGCTAATTGTTCCCGCCGAGCGCCGCGACCGCCACAACCTTCATTTGCATACATTTAATTATAAATATTGTTACACATCTAATCTTATATACTTGTTCTAGCATGATGCCTTAATTAACTCGGACAGTACGACTCGAAACAGATGTATCTAGATAATGTTCTTTTTGTAGTAGGTATTAGTTGATTTATATCTCTCTGCCAGCGATAGTAACCGCGACTTGGATTTGCATAAAGCTATTAAATTAATGTAGACATAAGGAAGTATATGTTTTAAATTTTAAATTTGTTTTAACACAGTATTTTATCTTCTTCAAAGAATGCTTCAAATACCTATTTTTTCCGGATATCTTTAACTACTAAGGTTGTGGAATAAGGTAGCACTTAGCAGGTTAGTTAAAAAATTGCGAAGAACAAGAAATATAGAACATTGTGAGTTGTGACCCTAACTGCCGCACTCAGAGTCGCTAATCGTTACTTAACGACTTAATCTTGGATTTTAAAAAGTTTCATTCTCAGAAGTTAACGCTTGGTTTATACATTAATGACGATTCAGTAAAAGGTTTAATGATAGTTAATTAATCATTAAATAATATAATTTAATACATGCGGCTGAGTGCGGCAGTTAATCACAAGTCAATGATTAATTCATCTTAATTTAATGAATGACTCTGAGTGCGGCAGTTACTCAGATGTTTCTTTATGATGGATTAAAAAAATGACAAATAGGTACATAGATATTAGTACAACTTTATCTGCGTAGAGTAAGGTTATAGGTTACAGGAACAGTTTTTTTTTACAAATAATACTAAGTAGTCTGTGTCACTTTTCATCTCCAGGTCCTCCAGGTAGGTCTCATGGGCCGTGATTGAAGGATAAACAAACACTCTTTTGCATTTATAAAGGCATCGAACTACCTCGCTTAGTTCAATCTAGAAAGGATTGTAAATTCTTCAGCAAAGAGAAAAAGAATACAACCGACCCAAATTAGAAACAGTACTTAACTAGGAGCTTTGGAAACCCTTATAATGTATACCTAATTATTGTTAGAGCATAATGATTTGTTTGGGACGTTACACAGTAACTGAGTAACATATTGTGATTTTTTATCACGACACGAACTGATCTGATCAGTGACCCCCATAAGTGCAGATCGACATTTATTTAAACAACACTCCGTCGGGAATATGTATGAGCTCGAAGACGGCTTAAAAACATCCGCGTAGGACGTGTGTAGTGTGTACACAATTCATACGCTATTCATAGTAAGTAGCCTTTTATTTCATCCCCTTATCTCGAGAGGGAGGGCAAAGTGTTTTAAGACCTTCCAAATTGATTCTCTCTCCATTTTTATGCTCCACTTGTACCTAAAGTTTTTCTTCACATTTTTTATTCGCGAATAAATGCAGTCGCTCGTTCTCCGACATCCCTACAGCTCCATTATGATCAGCCCTCCCTTTTGTGCTTTGTAGATTATTTTGCATAGCTCTATGAGAGTTACTACAAAAGATGTAAAAATAAATTGCAGATTGATTAATAATAATTAGGTATATTGTCTTCAATAAAAACTTATGTTAAAACAATACTATAGATATTGTTATACAATAGGTATTAGAAGCAGTGATGGCCCAGTGGTGACCTAGCTTCTTTTCGGGAGGGCTGGGGTTCGATCCCCGGCACGCATCTTCAACTTTTCGGAGTTACATTTACGTAAGGTTTTAAACAATTCAATATCACTGTAAAAATTATGATTCATGGGGAAATCTGCATGCCTGAGATATCCTCATAATGTTCTCAAAGGCGTGTGAAGCGCCAATCCGCACATATCCAGCGTTTTGATCTAAGTACCTGTAGTCTTAACCATTGAAAATAAATATTTTTCCGGTTAGGTCACTTTCCAAGTCATCGACTATACACATGCAAAAATCACGTTGTTCTGTTGCTGCGTGATTGAAGGACTAATCAACAACACACTTTCGCATTCATAAATAATAATTAATTATTGCGGACGCTTTTGTCTTCTCTTGAAAAAATAATTCTAAATCTGTGATAGAAATATTACCCATACTATGAAGCAATTACTTAGGTGTTATATACAATTGTTTTTTGAAGGTTCGTGTCGTGTACTCTGTTGTCGTCTATGTAGTCGTGTACTTCGCTGTGTCAGGGTGTCAGCGCTGCGCAGGTAGTAGGTATACCTACATTAGAAGTGTTCGCTACGAAATCGTCGAGTGCAAGCGATATGTTTCGCGGCCTCTGTACCTACGTACATAACAAGCAGCGGACGCTCGTTGAAGGTGCGTGTTCAACTGCTGATAATTACGTGTAGACGATGAGTAATTGCTTAAATATTGTAATGAGCTCAATTATTTCATTCATTTCGGGAAGAGGCAGTGACGAGAGCGTTTCGAGGAGCCGAATCTCACTCACTGAACCAGTGCATAAGAAATTGTTCATGTTTACGTTCACGTCTTGTTTCGGGGCTCATTACTATCACCTCTGATTTGCCGATT
The DNA here is from genome assembly GCA_029955525.1 of Oeneis ivallda. NCBI lineage: Eukaryota > Metazoa > Arthropoda > Insecta > Lepidoptera > Nymphalidae > Oeneis > Oeneis ivallda. Next base: position 382,918 of record JARPMR010000010.1, read on the forward strand.
CCCTCTCGCTATTGGCTAAAATGCATTGTTGCAGAAAGAATACCAAAAACACACCCAATCATTACAGTTGAGATTGTAGCAAATTGTTGAGATTTTCCGTGATAGAGCATCAGGTCACTATAATTTTGCAATAGTTAATGATGCTATTGTCAACAAAAGGAATAATTCAATTACAGGTTAATTATTTTTTATGTTTAAGGAACATTTAACTTTTCCCTCCAACTACGCTTAAAGCTGGAGCTAGCAGTAGGTCGACCAGCGCCAGTTGTGGTGTTGATGTTGAACCGTCGACCGTCGACCGTAGATGCGCCCTTACATTGTGGTTAGCGCCGTCAGAGGCTTCAGTCGTCAGCCCTGCCCAGATGAACACCGACTGATGAGACTGATACATCATCCAATTTCATGTATTTCACTATTTTGTACATTTTTAAACGTTCACAATCACAATAACATAAAGTAAGTCGTAAAATAAAAATACTGAACAGGTATTTAGTTACTCCAATATGTTAAACACGTTCAAATTCAATACAAGATTTACTATAGTCAAAAACGATCAGTCTAAAGTACCTACAGTATAGTCGTGTGTTCGTTCGCGTCACATTGTCATTCGGTGTGTGTCGAACCCGCGTCGCCGTGATTGGTGCGGACTGCGGACTGCGGGCAGCGTCACCGCACAGCTCCACATACGAAGCGAACGCGAGCGATTTGCATCCTAATGGCTCCGTAGTATAGTCCGCGAAGTCCGCCAGTGACTAGTGAGTGGTCGCCGAGTGCCAACAGTTTGCATCGAGGCGGTTTGAATAGAATAGAATAGAATAGAAATGTTTTTTATTCAAATAAACTTTTTTACAAGTGCTTTTGAATCGTCGATGAGTCTACCACTGGTTCGGAATGCCGTTCCTGCCGAGAAGAACCAGCAAGAAACTCGGCAGTTGCTCTTTTCAAAATAAGTTTACAATTCAATAGAATAGTTATACAGTTCAATTACCATCTGCTGTCTCATGAATCGCTGGAACGAATTATGTCCACGCTTTTTTAAGAGTATCATCTAAATAGTCTTCAATTGCACAATATGCTTTTTTCATGAGATTAGTTTTAACTGATTTCTTAAACTTGTGTAAAGGCAAGTCTAAGATCGACTGTGGAATTTTATAATAAAACGTCACTCCCATTCCCACAAATGTCTTTCGGACCCTCTTGAGGCAACATCGAGGAATCACGAGCCTGTTTGGATCTCTAACTTGCCTATCGTTTGAAGTTCGCGCACGCCGCGACTCGCGACTCGCGACTCGCGACGGGTGACCTGAGAGTTGGAAACAGCTGACCGATTGGTTGGTGTCGTTTAATCGTATAGAAAATGCTATAGTTACGGTGACAATAAGATAAATACAATCCTACATGACTGACTGTCTTACTTATAAGAATTGACCGACCTCGAACGAGAATAGAAGCACGTAATTAGGTTGGATCGTGAATACACAACGCCATCACGAAGTACCTAATAGGAACACTTAGTTTCCAGTAAGATTAAAGCGAAATCGGCGGCAAAAATACGTACTAATAATTTGTATAAATAAAATTGGATTAGACTCGTTCGCGTTATTATAATACTAGCTGATGCTCGCGACTTCGTCCGCGTTGATTTACTATTTAAAATCCCTCGGGAACTCTTTGATTTTTAATATAAAAAGTAGCCTATGTCACTCTCCAGGTCCTAAACTATACCCATGCAAAAACACGTCAATCCGTAGATCCGTTGCAGCGTGATTGAAAGACAAATCAAAAAACAAACACACTTATAATATTAATAAGATAGTTTCCGCAGCGTACGCGATTAAATGATTTTTTTCATACGGATCCTTAACTTTTTGAAAATATTTTATCGCCTATGTTCATCAGGGATAATGTAGGATTCTAATGGTGAAAGAATTTTTCAAATTTAGAACAGAAATGTTTTTTCAAAAAACAATTGTCTAGTAGTTTCGGAGCCTATTCAAGTCAAACAAGCAAACAAATCTTTGTAGATTTAGACAGATAGATTTGAATACCTCTCTGGCGCAGTGATGAGCGCTGTGAAGTGAGAGATCTCAGGTTTGATTCCCGGCGGGGAAAATTTATAATTTCTGAAGTGTTTCTGTGGATGCCTGTTTAGGTCAATGGGAGACTGGTGTTAGCTGGCTACCACCCTAACGTCAAAGAACAGCAAGAAACATATAGCTTTCCAGCACAATGGGGTGTAGAAAGTAGAAACCTATTAGGAGTATCTATGGGGTTACTGGGTTAATGGGGTTAATGGGGTAAACTGCTATACCCCCTTCCAAGTTAGCCCGCTACCATCTTAGACTGCATCGTCACATACCATCAGGTAAGATCGCAGTCAAGGGCTATCTTTTCAAAGAATAATATAATCAATTTTCTACATTCTTATTGTATCAAACAATTTAATATTTACTATTTAGTAAAAAAGTGCCGACTCTGTGTGGTCGGCTTGAAGCGATCGAGTAATTGTTACGGCCATTAAGTAATCTGCATATTAGGTATAGATCTATATCACAAACAACGCCGATGAGCGTTGCATGTTTTTCCTACAGGAAGCGACAGGAAGAAACATTTTAATGGGACTTATCAACAACATTAGCGCCGTCCTCTCATTGTTGAATCGGTTAGCGCACTGAGTATAAGACCTTTATTATTCTTATTGGATCGGAACCTATAGTGAACACCTATTGCAATTGGATTTATAAATATTGTCGTAAAATTCCAGTTAGGTACTTCAAATTCTCTCATTTGGCACAAATTGTTTTTTATATTTTTGAAGACAATATGAGCCCTTGACTGCAAATGAGGAATATGGATTCGAGGATTTTGCTAGCGGGCTATCTTGGAAAGAGATACAGCAGTATACGTGAAACCTTATACTTACTACTTATCGATTTATACCTACCCGCCATCGTACCGGAACGTTAAATCGATTGGCGCACGCTACCGCGGTCCAAAGCTTCCCGCTGGACCGGAACGATTAAATAATAAATTCCAAAATTGAGAAATAAGAAATTTCCAAATTGCCCCTGTCGGGAATCGAACCCGGTACTTCCTACTTAGGTACGGTCTTCGATATAACAGTAGGTTGATATTAGTTGGATAGTAGATGGTTTTCAAAAATAAGTGCAGTGCAATGCATCGTCAGTCGCGCGAACGGGAGTTCATCTCTGCACAGAGATTCCGGGGGCAGAGTGTTTATTCCGCTTATCTGAATTTTAAATTGGGGCACAGAGTAGGTATATAATATTAAAGTAACAGAGCGGAAGCTACATACAAACGGCTCGCGGCGGGCTCACCCATACATAGCGCAACGCTGTGTGCGTGAGCTCTCACCGACACATTCACCGACACGCCGCGGCGCGCCGCTCAGGGTAAGTCAGGGTCAGGACGTAAGGGCTGACGGTCGTGCGTTTGGTAGAAATAAATAGACGAAGAGTGAGTGTTTGTTTGTTGTGAGTTTAGATTTATTTGTGTATATATGTATGTAATAGTGTAAAAATGCCAAACTCTTGCACAGTTTGCTTAAAACAAGCCAGAGACAATAAGGACATTTCCTTTTTTTTATATCCGAGAGATAAAGAGAAGTAAGTACTTTTTAATACGTACCTAACCTTTAAAAAGTCACCGCCATATTGAAATTCTTTGTTATTCGACCGATTTCATTCAAAATCGATATTTAGGCTTCCCTGGGGTCAAGAATTAGGAAATGGGCTCCAAAATTTTAAAAAGGCACCGCCATATTGAAATTCTTTGTTATTTGACCGATTTCGTTCAAAATCGACATTTAGGCTTCCCTGGGGTCAAGAATTAGGAAATGGGCTCCAAATTTTAAAAAGGCACCGCCATATTGAAATTCTTTGTTATTTGACCGATTTCGTTCAAAATCGATATTTAGGCTTCCCTGGGGTCAAGAATTAGGAAATGGGCTCCAAAATTTTAAAAAGGCACCGCCATATTGAAATTCTTTGTTATTCGACCGATTTCGTTCAAAATCGATATTTAGGCTTCCCTGGGGTCAAGAAAGAGGAAATGGATGCCAAAATTTAAAAAAGTCACCGCCATATTGAAATTCTTTGTTATTCGACCGATTTCGTTCAAAATCGATATTTAGGATTCCCTGGGGTCAAGAATTAGGAAATGGATGCCAAAATTTTAAAAAGTCACCGCCATATTGAAATTTTTTCTTATTCGACCGATTTCGTTCAAAATCGATATTTAGTTAGTGAGTTTAGTTAGTGAGTTTTTATAGAGTTCCTATAGCCATCTTCCAGCTCAATCATCAGAACAGCTCCATATCCCAATAATATTGCAGGGTCATCCGATTTACACATACACGCAAAATTTCAGCTCAACCGGAAAAGTGGTTCTATCTCATCTTGTAAGATTTGATACATGTATGTTTACATGTATGTATGTACGTTTAAAACATATACCCGTGTATACATACATACATTGCAAGTTAAATAAAAGCTTGTAATAATAATAATAGTCGATAGTAAATGACGATGCCACCTATTAACATTAATTGTGAAGTTATGGCAAAAATACTGATGTTCATTAAAAAAATCGTTTCTTTATATTTTTGTTAATTTAAGTATTTGTTGTTCAAGTTCAGGATTTAACTGAAATTATACATAATTATACAAACTTTAAAATATTTTTATTTTTTCCTTAAATTGTTGACATGCATCAGGTGACAACCCTAGCAGAATAGGTATACTTCTTCGCCCTTGTTAGGAAGCTTCCTCTCTGTTCGGTTACTCGTGTGATTGGGGTCCCCGTGTCCCCCCTCGCCCCCCCCCCCCCACGCTGCGGCTCGCTCCGCTCGGCATTCCTAGCGGGCCGCCATCCACCCGTAAAAACCCAATCAACTAGCTATTTTTGTACCGCATGCCGCGTTTGCCACACGATTTCACTTTCAGAGCTCCCAGAATACAAAACTCCTCTGCGGGCCCGGAATATTGGTCTCTGGCGAGTTGTCTGCTGCGGTCACTTTACATAGACCACATGAAATCCTAAATCCTTTTTACGAAGTTCCATGCCTGAAGAACTTAAGTGGCTTACGTGGGGTGAGCACGTCGAGTGACTCAACAAAAAATGCAATTACAATAATATATTATTATCTTGAAATTTACCGCATCCTGTATAAAACAATAATTTGCATGTTCACACCGGAACAGCGCGCGGGCCGGCGGGTATGTGTGTGGCTGCTCACTGTTGCCGCCTGCGTGAGAGATGCAGTGCTAGAGAAATTAGAATCTAGTTGAATATCTAAACTGTATCAAATATTCCAGGATGCAATGTGATTCGATGAAAGATATCAATCTATTCTACGGTGAATAATGTCTTACATTTCATATCTTAAGTCTGGTCTTCCACCTTTCCGAGGTAATCTTCAAAACGGCTGAAATAATTTCGATAGCTCTTTTCCAGTTTGTACAGGACTTCATTTCCAAAAAGTAGTCTGGGCTTCTCTCTCATCATCATCAGCAACCCTTACTACTGAGCACAATCAGTCTCCTCTCAGAGAAGGGGTGTAGGCCATGTTGGCCCACCACGCTGGCCCAATGCAAGCTGGCAGACTTCACAGACCTTTGAGAACATTATGAAGAACTCTCAGGTGTGCAGGTTTCTTCACGATATTTTCCTTCACCGTTGAAGCTTGTGATATTTTATTTCTTAAACACACATAACTTAGAAAAGCCAGAGGTGCGTGCCCGGGTCGAACCTGCGACCCGCCGAATAGGAGACCGCAGTACTAACCACTAGGCAATCACTGCTTTTGGGCTTCTCTCTATCACGGGAAAATTAAGTGTTTATGGCTACTTTAGCCGTGGGAAAATATCTCAATCCAACTACAGAAATGTTTCTCGCGCGACGGCTCTAGTAGCGAATCGTAGTAGCACGCCCGCAAGTAATCGAATAAAGTAGATAATTTCGTTCAATCGAAATGAAAACCCAATAAAGTTTATCAGCGCATTACGGTGAAGAAGTTAATATAAAAAATAACTTGCGCCGGGGAATCTTCAGCTCCATATAGGTGAAGCGGTTCCAATTACCCGCTACAGAGCGTGCTCTCAAACGACGCCGCTGCGACAGCGCGGGCGGCGCCGCTATGTGTCCGTCATGTGATTTAATATTCCGGCGTGGGAACCGCGGCCCGTGCGTCGTGCGATACTGCACTCTGCTGCCGTGTCATCTCGGACGACGCATCTATACATACAGAATATGTAGTCAGTCTGCAGCACCGTCGCAATGTTGCCTGTCTATCGGTCTTCTATCGGATATACTTTGGAGAGTGCGCTCAAGAACTTCACAACCTTGTGCCCCCTTCACCGTTTTACCACAGAACTTCGAGAAAACGTGTACATTGGCACCCGCCACGTGGTTGAAATCCAACCTGCCCGCACAAAACGCTTCAGTTCAACGTTTCTGAATCGAACCGCTAAGGTGTGGAACGCAATTCCAACATCTGTGTTTCCGGCCACGTATAACCTCAGTACCTTCAAGGCAAGAGTGAATACGCATTTTCTAGGCAAGCGCGCTCCAACCTAGACCTCATCAGTACTTTCCAGTATCGATTGTCGTCAAGCGTAAGCCTATCTCCAAATAAAAATATAAAAAAAAATGTAGACAGACTGAGCTCTCGAACAAAGTGAAGTGTTAAAGCTAAGTTCGATTTAAACAATCGCCGGCCCACACTGCTCACGGGGTCTTCAGACTGAGAAAGATTTTTGGCCGGAGCCCGTCACAGGCAGACAGTCAGAACATCATGGAGAGCTCTCAGGCGTGCAGGTTTCTTCGCGATCTTTTCCTTCGCTCGCGTTAGGTTCATATAAGTTTATTTGGAGGTCCCAGAACGTTATCGTTTGACCGAAAATCGCTGACCATTACAATACTTGATGAAGGGTATCTTTCTACTTAGTGGTTCTGTGTTTGTGTCGTATGCGTTCCATTTTATTATCTTATTAATATTCTCATTCATCCGATTGCGACGAAACTTGACACAGAGGCAGCTTGCATTTCTGAGACGGTCCGCAGATAATAATAATATTCATTCCGTTTCAATTCGAAAACCACTGTACCTATTAATCATTATTCTGTACACGATTTTAATGCCTTTCAAAATAAACCGGTTTCATTTTACTTTCTTTACATTGGTCTTATGAATTATTTGCATAGGTAGGCTTTGAAGTTTAATTATAATATTATTCAGATGCGATAAAAAAAGTTTTTATTAAGCGCTCATTACACGCGATATTCCGCGCCGCGGCTGTCCGCGGGCGGTCGCTACTGTGCGTGTGTCGGCGCCTTATTAATAAATCACGAAGGATCTTCCTTTGAGCTTAATTATTTTTAAGACATCGTTATTCTTACTGCCATCAATAGTCGATCTGAACAATTATTCGACTGTCATTTACTCAGTTTTGGCGCGTGACTAGAAGATATATAGCATTATGAAGGAAGTTTGAAAATCCCTGCTAAAATTGCGAAAGCGTGTCAATTGTCTTTTAATCATACAGCAATGGAACAACATATCGACGAGTTGTTTTTTTGCAAGAGCAAAGTTGATGACTTGGATCTTTATGTTATTTGTTAACCTGCAAAAACAGAGAGTTCTCGCGAAGATTTTTAAAAACTAAGCAAGTTGAGTACCTACCTACCTACGTAAAGATCAATATTGTACCATACGATACTCATGACGTAAGTACCATTTCAATAATTCAAGCAGGTGTATCTGCTGTGCAGACGTGGAATCAATACCGGTGGCCAGGGAGTATTATACCTTTGGCGCGGTGTAACATCGGTGCACACAAATGTCAGCCCCTGTAGCCAAGTAACACTTCGTTGTGTCTATTCTCTTTCTACGATAGTTGTCACTTGAAGTTTTGGCTAGGGCTCAACTAGATGGCGCTGCAGCTGATCAAGGACAGAAGTGTATTGATAATATTTCGCGGCATTTTGTATTGTTTTTTTTAGCATTTAAAACATTTGTAATGCAAAATGCCGCGAAATATTATCAATGTACTTCTATCTTTGATCAGCTGCAGCGCCATCTAGTCTAGCTCTAGCCAAAACTTCAAGTCACAACTATCGTAGAAAGAGAATAGACACAACAAAGTGTTACTTGGCTACAGGGGCAGGATGGTTTTTGTCGTATCGAAAGCGAGAGGTCGGAAAGGTCGCGGTCACACGGTGCGGGCGCCGGATGTGGCGGGCGAGCCACTGGCTCCATGTAATGGTATGCGTGATCCGAGAGCGCAGCGCGCACGCGAACTTTTCGCCGCTGACCCAAACACAAACATGTTCTCCAGTGAACTCACATTGACTAATTGTGTTGGTTTTACAAGTCGGTCAATGAAATCGATGTCGAGATCTCGGCCGCGGTAGCGTGATTCTTTTTATGAAGGTACTCCGCTCATAAGTTTATCATTACTGTACCTTCTATTATTTTAGGTCTAAAACTAAGCTGAATAGATAGATTTATCTCTTCATTATGTATGTCTTGCCGCATATAAAGTTATATTTTTATTTATTTTTTTTCATTTATCAATTTATTACTAATGTTTTCAACATTATAATATTATCACAAATATTAGATACTAGCTGATGCCCGCGACTTCGTCTGCGTAGATTTAGTTCATAACATCCCGCGGGAAATCTTTGTCATCCTCCAGGTTCTCAACTATACCTATCCAATAAATCACGTCAATCCGTAGCTTTGTAGCAGGAAAAATTTGATCGTCTTGCTCGCGGCATTGTTAATGATGATTCAAAGAGAAAACATATTACTGATGATATTATCAATTACGTTAAACTATAATTTTTATAATTGTTTTTACCATAATTAACCAAATACAAAATTACATTTAGCTGTCATTTACGTTTTGTTCTTCCACTGTCATTTTCGTTTTTTATTCCATGTCAGATGCATTTTTGTTATACCAGGTTTTATATTGACTTGACGTAAACGCGGTCGAACGGGATAAAAAGTATCCTATGTCCGTCTCCTGGTTCTAAGCTACCTCTCCACCAATTTTGAGCCAAATCGGTTCATCCGTTCTTGAGTTATAAATAGTGTAACTAACACCACTTTCTTTTATATATATAGATTATAACAAGACTTTAGATTTCATTTTAGATGCTATATAAGGACAAGTTTAATATGAAGTAGAGCCAAGTAAAAAATTAGGTACGCCGTATGCTGTACCTAACAGCTACAGGTGTAGTAGCTAACCAATTCTAGGCGCTAATCATAGCGCTAATCATCTTTATCAAAGACACTCCTTCTTTTTTGGAGTCGGTTATAACGTTATGCTTTCGTAGTAGGTAGGTAGGTGGTAGGTAGGTATGTGTAATCTATCAATTGAACAAGTTAAGATGTGCATTGGAAGCTGTATTGTGTAGCTTTCAATTGATTAGTGTCGGCCGACGTGGCGTGGGCACTAATTAAACGCAGTGACGATCAACAAACACACAAACACACAAACACACAGACGCGCGAGGCGGTGATCAATGCGGCGCGGACATAATGCCGGCTAATTGGGAGACGCGCAACGTGCCCAGTCTCCTCACTCCTCAGTCAGTCTCGCCGACGCGCGCTCACTATACGACCCTCCGCTGGTCGCGGCGAGCGCTGTGCGTATGAGAAATCTCAAATCATGTCATAATTACTATTGATACATGCATTACTCATTATAAACCCTTAAACAAGTCCCGGCCTATTTTGAGATATCTAATTTAGATTCAATTTACATACACAGTATTAGGTATTCAATATTTATTTCAATCCATCGCCGGCCTAACTACGAGTAGGCTGTCGGAACGAATACGAAATGGACACGAATCGGCTCTCAGAATGAAAAAGGTTTAAGCCCCACGCTAACTGGATCATTAGACTTCACACACGTTTGCGAATATGGTCAATTTAAATGTGAATTGATATTTCAAACCAGTTTCATTTTCATTCGCTGCAAGTACTGTTTTTAATCTAATTGGAAATCCATATTTGAAATCGGTCTGTTGGATTTCTTAGGCCTATCGTGTAAGGATTAGCTTGGAAACACCAACAAGATATACGAGACGAGACTCCAACTGGAGCTATGGCTAATTCTTAGCTTCTCTTAACATAAAATATTATTAGAATTTAAAAGTGCAACCGCTTAGTTTCTTATTGGCTCTTCTCAGCAGAATAAACTTTCCGAACCGGCGGTAGAGTCATGACGTGTCATAAGAGCCACAGGTACATGAAATAAATAAATTTGAATTCGAATGTCGATCACTTTATTGGGTTTGGTGGATATATGATCACGGTAAAGCTATACTTATTATGTTTATGATATAATTTTAGAATTTATTAAATAAGAATTGCTGTCAAATATATTTTTATGTTATTTTTTTCGGGTTTCAGCCATAGATTTACATAGTACCAGATGAGCCATCATTGTTAATTTGGGTACTTACCTAAATTAACAAAAAAAACTTGAGAGGTGTCAAGGGACACCCGGATGGAACGAAGTTCCTTTCGATTAATTAGTGAAGGAGTTGTAATAAACTAGTGGTCATCTAGTATTAAATTGATTAACTACGATGAATTATATTTAGTTTATTTTTATTGCAGCAATGTTACAAAACCAAAGAGTTACTCTGGTTTTTGAACAGATGGCGTTAGTAGTACAATAACATTTTATCCAATTTATACAATAAAAAATTAGGGAAAAATTCCACATGTAGAAATTATTTAAAATAAAATAGAAAATAGAAAATTCAGCTTGTTGAGCTGGGATTCGAACCATCGACTTTTAACTGTTAAGCGACTGCCGAAGCCACTAGGCTACGAAGCCCCAATATTGTACCGCGAAAATACCGAAGACTATGCAAAATTCACATTCAACAAAAAAGTTTCGGTTTCAAAAAAGTGTCGAGTTTCGGTTCCTTAATTTTTTCTGTCTAGCCCCCTTGCGCACCGCGCGATAAGAAACTTACGTTCTAATTATGGCTTATTAAATTATTATAATTACTTAATTATGTTCATTAAAGTCAGGAGTCTGATTGTAAAGTAAAGGCTGTGACAGACGGACGACTGCAAACTCACACTAGAAGACTAGAAAGACCTTGCTTCGCGATTTAAAGAATATTTTGAATACATAATTTATTATAATAAATCTATATACCTATAATTATGCTCTACGCAAATAATTAATTAATTATTATTTATTTGCGTAGAGCGCCAACAAACGACATCAACGCACGCACGGTCCGCACAAACTTTGCTTTTGTAGGGTTCCGTACCGAAAGGGTACTAACGGGACCCTATTACTAAGCCTACGCTGTCCGTCCGTCCGTCCGTCCGTCCGTCCGTCTATCAGCGGGCTGTATCTCGTAAACCGTAATAGATAGACAGATGAAATTTTCACATATTATGTATTTCTATTGCCGCTATAACAACAAATAATAAACATTTAATTAAATTAAAAAAATTAAATTAAAATATTTCCATGGGTACATGAAAATATTTTAATTTAATTTTTTTTTACGGAACCCTAAAAGAGCGAGGCCCGACTCGCACTTGGCCGATTTTTGTGTAATTGTTATTCTCTAGCGTACGGCTAATGTATGCTGCGTGCCGTCGACGCAGCCTCTAAACACATGTAAATCCGCGCACCGCCTCCCGCGAACATGAACAGCACCAGCGCAACGACACACGCAACTGATGCTAATCTTTATTTTTTACTCATGCGATGAATTTTAATAGGTACGTTTTTAAATGTGTCGACATGGTTTACCTAATATATTATACTAGCGTTTAACCGCGGCTTCGCTCACGTTAAGTTCGATTTTTCAATCCCCTATTTTAACACCTTTGGGGTTAAATTTTCAAAAATCCTTTCTTAGCGGAAACCTATAGATATATAATCTATATATATAAAAGAAAATGGTGTTAGTTACACTATTTATAACTCAAGAACGGATGAACCGATTTGGCTGAAAATTGGTGGAGAGGTAGCTTAGAACCAGGAGACGGACATAGGATACTTTTTATCCCGTTCGACCGCGTTTCCGTCAAGTCACTATAAAACGTGGTATAACAAAAATGCATCTGACATGGAATAACAAAACGCAAATGACAGTGGAATAACAAAACGTAAATGAAAGCTAAACGTAATTTTGTCTTTGGTTAAGTATGGTAAAAAATTTGACAATAATAAAAATTGTTATAATAAAGCATTACTGATATTATAAATGCGAAAGTGTGTTTGTTTGTTGGTTTGTCCTTCAATCACGTCGCAACAGAACAGCGGATTGATGCGATTTTTGCATGGGTATAGTAATGGATGTAGTAGTGGTTCCTCAGACCGGGAGAGCTACTTTTTATCTCGGATAATGAAAGTTCCCGCGAGATTTTAAAAACTAAATCCATGCGGACGAAGTCGCGGGCATCAGCTAGTAATACCTATATCTATGCCTTTCAGCCCGATTCGTCCGGTGGTTTGAGCTATGCGTTGATAGATCATGTCAGTCAAGTGTCAGTCAGTCAATCACCATTCCTTTCATATATTTAGATATCTATTTAATATAATTAAAAACATAAAATAGACTGTCACAATTTATTATTATTAATTTGTTATTTATTATGTTAAGGGTCGCATAAGTAGATATTATTATTGTTTATCTACTCCAGCATCGAGAAGTTCCAATTTCGAATTTGACAGCTGAATCGAAATGAACCCTCTTTCGGTTTTGCTTCTCATTTCGATGCAGCTCGTTGTATGGGAGCTGAATCGAAATGGTTATCTTCTTAAAATAGGATACCTAAAGCTAAGGCTCTGAGTTCTGGCACTTTTGTACCGTTCATATGACAGAGGCGCCACAGGCGGCTGGTGGCGGCTTACGGAGTTACTTTTTGTTGACAGAGGCGCCACAGGCAGCTGGCGGCTTACGGAGTTACTTTTTGTTACTTTATTGAGCCTACGGCGTATTTTGTTAATGATTTTATTTTCCTTGTCGTAGATAAAATCTTGTATGCAACTGAACGTAATTAGTCATTTTAATTCTCGTACTATCCTATTTTGATACTCGGCAAGCCTCGTATCAAAAAACAGCACTCGAATTAAAATGACCCTCATTACGATGCAGTTGCATAAATAGCTATTTCTATTCAAAATTCCTATAGGAATACACATTTCAAATGAATCTATCCCTTGGCCCTAACATTTAAGCACTGCGATAAATCAAGCGGAACTTTAGCGAATTAGAATCGATCTACCTCGAAAAATTAAAGAATCAAGTCGTTGCTGATCCTAATGTCTCTTAGATAATGCCATTTCCATTTTATTGCAAAATCTAATACTAATTGGAAAAAATTATTACCTACATAAAAGATTTTTATAAGTAGATATTATATTAGAAATTTCTGTAAGTAATACCTATGGTAATAGGTACCTGTTATGTGCACCTCGGGGATGATATTTTGTTCTAATGGCTAGGTAATATTATGCAGTTCTATATTCCCGTGTGTATGATGAGAACTGAACAAAAACAATACCCGGCTGACTTCATTCGGTCCTCGTCAGCCCGGCCTGGTCTGCTTCTCTCCGTGCTGTCACCCGTCGTCCGCTTGCGACCCTCACAGATTTAGTATTCACGTCGATCCGATGCCTGTTGCGACGAACGCAATGGAAGGAGCATGCTATCCTGCGGAGACTTGGTTCGTTGGACTGCCACTCTCCAGGTCCTCAATAGTGAGTGTAAATGTAAAGGCAGAGTATCAGGGCAGGGGAAACGAGTGACGGAACAGAGGTAGGTGTGTCGGGTAGGCACAACAATCAGCACAACAGCGCACGCGCTGCACTGTATGCAGTGCAACAAGTATAAGTTGGCGGTGGCGTTTTGAGGAACTAATTCGGTCATCCATTTTTTATACTCCGTGGCCATCTTAAAAATTCTCTATTGGATCTCGTTGTGTGCTGTTGCGTTTATTTAATTGTGTAAATTAAAAGTGTTTTTTTCCAAATTTAGTCTCATGTTCTACCTAGGGTAAAACCGGGATAGATGCCCCACTTTTTGAAAAAGCCATCTAATTTAAAAAATATTAATTTTATACAAATGATTTCTATTAATGAAGCTAGCTCAATCCTTTATGTTGAATTATTATTCTCATTTTTTAACCTATCAAATATAGATTTTGCAGAAATTAGCTTTTCGTGGAACAACTTTTTTGAGGATAGATGCCTACCTCTATGGATAGTTGCCCCACCATGAAAATACTGAGAGGGATAGATGCCCTTTATACCGTGTAAACGAAAACCCAAAACCAAATGTTAAGTAGATCTACTCCAAAACAGCAATTGTCTCCAAGAAACATGGACCATAATAATGAAAAACATGTTATGTTTTTTAAATCTTTTAATTGTTATCATTTGAAGCTCATATCACACAAATGACCATAATTAAATTTTTAAAGCATTTGTTTAAAATGTAAATTCTTAAGTTTCAACATGCATAATTATGTTTTTTTGTTAAATTAAATTTTACGAGCATTTATTCAACAAAAATATAAATTCGAAGTTGTTGTTATAAAATATTCATATTAAGTATCAACATGCACATTGCACAATCACACTTTTTTATATTAAAAAAACACAATAAAGATAATATCTTCATTATTTTATCAAATTTAATTGAAGTTTAAAATGAGTTTTTTTTGAGTATTTTTGTCCATTTCATCGAAAGCTCGAGCTCGCACTCCTTCCTTTCTTTTATATTTTCATGGCATAGTTCTGCTAAAATCAGTAAGAAGTCCATATATAAATATACATAAATACATAAAAATATACTTAACAGACACTAAAATATTTTAAAAATATACACTTACTTCATAATATTGTATTGTTTATAGAGGGATAGATGCCCCTAAGGGCACCTACGGGTCGACCCGCGAGACCCGCGATCAACGCTACGGATAACGCACTAGACGCAGGCGGCTTTGTCTCCGGCGGGTGCCGGCGACGCCCGCAGACCTCCGCGCGCCGACTGAAATGTACGAATCATTCCCAATTCCATCGATTACTTCACTCCCTGATCGTTATTAGGAGATTACGCCCAAACAGATACCGCCGTCTCGCGCGGCTCGCGCAAACTGAAAGTACTCATAATCCGTAGCAGTTTGGCGGTAACTTATGAATATCTACAAAACAAAAAACTTGAGAGGTGTCAAGGGACACCCGGATCACGGTAATATTATGTATACAGTATTCCAACTTCATACAAACGGACGAAGCGCGAGCTATGCCTACGCGCCTCGATCTCGGTAAGCGCTCGGTACGCAGACAGTCGCGACTGTGCCGCAGTGACGAACGGACGGTGTTATGTTTTTTAACAATAACTGCGCAATTTTTTAACTAAAAATAAGTTCAAGTACATATTTAATATGACGAGGAGGATATATTGTGCTGTTTTTGGTTGCATGAATTCGTCAATAACGCATCCAGAGATAACTTTTTTTAAATTACCTGGAAACTCTGAAAGGTAAGACTCTAAAATAATTTTACTTACTAGTAGGTAGATACAAAATGTGTGTATTTTTAATGGATAAGGTATTTCCTTTTATCTCCCGAAAAAAAGATGTCTGGATTAATAAATAAAGTGAATAGAGTAAAGGAAAGTGATTGACACGAGTGAAATAGGTAGTTATCTCCTTATCTCCGAAGTTTACCAATCGAAAAATCAGAAATAATTATGGTCAATAGAGGTTTATGTATATTTTAAAGGAAAAATAAAACTAACGCTCTAACTAGCATAGTTTTTTTTATATTAACAATAAACCTCCACAAACAAAGTTAACGATTAATAAGCAAATTTATATAATATTATCGTTTTACTTTTACTTCTAGAGTACGGAACCCTCGGTGTTTTTTTTGGAAAAAAAAAACTTGGCCGGTTTTTTTTAATTAAATCTACCAATCAAAAAACAACACGCATTTTTATTGAACACTTCCTATTTAATTCACAAAGTATTTTATTTGTTTATATAAAAAAAAGTATATTTACAATCACAAAACTAAATGGAAATACTGTAGGCAAATGTAATTAAAATGCTGGAGGCGGGCAGCCCTATCGCATGTTTACGTACCGCGCGGCTGTAGGCATTTATGTCAAAGATACGGCCGAGTTACAATACTGTATACATAATATTACCGTGCCCGGATGGAACGTAGTTCCTTTCGATTAATTAATTTGGCATTGTGTTCAATATTTTCGCGGTACAATAAAATGGGTCTCCGTAGCCTTGTGGCTTCTGCAGTCGCCCAACAGCCAAAGGTCGATGGTTCGAATCCCTGCTCGAAAGACCGAATTTTCCACTTTCAATTTTATTTTAAACAATTTCTACATGTGGAACCTTACCCTAATTTTTTATAAGCATAAGTCATAAAAGATTAGGAAAAAATTCCACATGTAGAAATTATTTAAAATAAAATTGAAAATAGAAAATTCAGTCTGTCGAGCTGGGATTCGAACCATCGACTTTTAACTGTTAGGCGACTGCAGAAGCCACAAGGCTACGGAGACCCAATATTGTACCGCGAAAATACCGAACACAATGCCTTCAAAAAAGTGTTGATTCGTCTAGCATCCTTCCGAGTTCCGCACCGCGCGATAAGGAACAACGTTCCAATAATTATAAGTACCTTTTCTTTCTTCTTTGCTTTTTTGCTGCATTTCATTATTTATTTTCTCCTGATGAACTATAGTCGTATCCCTCCTATCTCTTGGCATATAAGTCTATACGGTTATAGGCATTGATTTACTACTAAAGACGTAACATCAACCGTCAATTAATGCACGGTTAACGTTCTATTATTTAGACACGTGAAATATTGAATAAGAAGGCAAAGTGGTGTCTGTTCATCTCCGTATTGATGAAGCCCACAAAAATTGCATCTGGAGATGGACAAAGGAAATCTATATCCCAAAATCATCGTGAACGAATTTACAGCCTAAACTAGTATATCAGCTGTACTTAGTACTATAAAACAAAAACTTTGTACACGTAGGTTAGCACAGTAGTACAGGTAAGTCCACGGGTTCATTTGGAGCAGCTTGTTTACTCTGTGTGACTCTACGCCATTACTCATTGGCATGAAGTGGACGCTCGCCCGATAACAAAATATGACATATTATCGCTTCACACTGGCTGCGGCTAGCATCGCTCGCTGTCCGCCACGAGCCGGCCAAAGAGTCCACCCTTTTTTAGCACCACACGGCGGTAAACAAATAAAGCAGATTTTTATAAAACCCTGCTCTCTCTACGGTATCCTTTGCCATTAGCGCATCTCCGACGCTAGGCCTTCTCCAGGTTTGGTACGACGTGCCATTTGCGCTGTACGGTCGCAAAAGCGAAAAAAATTCTAACTGGAAAACCAGTTAGAATTTTTTTTTAATTAGTCCACAAAGCTGACTACAGTTGTTTAAAACAGACATAATTCAATATGTATATGAGGTTATTAGTTGTACAATCAAGTCTTCTAGATTAAAGTATACAAATTTGTTAGTGATTCTCTCAAATTGGTATAGTTTTATTTTTAGATTTAATTATAATTGAATCAATGAATGATTTTTTATGTAATTTGTGTGTACCGATGGGGCTGACATGTAGGTCACCTATAAAAGCTCCTTAAAATAAATAAGATTAAAAAAAAAAAAAAAGTCTTCTAGATGTGAACGCGGCATGAGTAGGAAAAGGGTACTACAGTGACAACTACAGCGCGACATTAGACTAAAATAACAAAACAAAATAAAACAGCTAAACAAAAAAAGGTGAACAGATTACATACTAACTTAACTTACGTCTACTGAATGTCTTTTTTATACTTGGTATAATATTATCACAGAAGATATGTATAGCATCTCTATAACAATTTGCAAGAAGTTGCATTCTATACAAGGGACTATGTTGTCCCATGTTGCTCTTGGCTTGAGGTAAAACAAAAGTCTTACGATTGTGCAAGCGGCTACCGTCACGAGGCACAACGAACTTAGCGTTCAAGTAACTCAGACGCATCAATGAGACCCGCCCATAAGTTTCACCAGAAAAATGATCCGCAATCTACACAAAACACAAAATTATTATGTAGTGTATTTTAGAGGGTGTTTGGTTAATAATAATTATAATATCGTTTGCCCCGACACCGAGCACCTTCAGATGTTGTCTCCACAATGTACAAATGCAAAGTCAATGTTTAAGTCCACAATTGTGCATTGTGGAGTCAACATCTGATGATGCTCCGGTATCGGAGTGAAACGTTGGTCGAGTGTTCAAAAGATTTATTCTGTAATGGCGGATTATAGCAAAGGAATATTTATTTTTATTTAAATGCACAATACTGTCAAAAATAGCCAAATGATTTGGTTTCTCGGTTTCTCGACCACCCGTATGCTCAATGTCGCCAACCCAGCGTTTTCTTTGCCTAAACATTTTCCACTTTCACAGCTTATTCAGTCATTTCTTTGATTTATTTAAAGAATACATATATAGGGAAATTAAAAAAAACCTCAAATAATGTTTAAATAGAATCGGACAATCCAATGTTAACAATGAATAATTCGTCACAAGATATCCATTAGGAGATAATAATCTCTTCTCGTGTCATCTAACACTGGAAGGGTAGAGTCGGTACGCGGCGGCGCCTGCGCACGACGCAGCCCTCGCGAGTCGCGACCCGCGCGTCACTCACACACGCGCAGGTCTCCATGCAGAGCACACATTGTAAATATTAGGGCTCCGATCTGTGCAGCACACATACTTACAGGGATACATATGTATATATCGAGGGATACATACGAGTATGTAGTTTTCATTGTTTGGTTACATATTTTTTAAATTGTTGATGTTCTTAAGTTTTCTATATCTCCTAATGGCTATTTACGTTAACGACGTTAAATATTAAAGTTATGAATTGTTATCAAGAGGTCGTGAGCATATTTTGTTTCTCTGTCATCGAAGGTCGTGAGCCATAAGCTTCATGTCACGTATGATTTATTATGACGACGAAAAACATAAAAAATGCCAAAACCCAATGTAAGAAAATATAATATTATTATAAATCATTTAAGTTTATTTATTTATCTTTATTGTTCTTTTACAAAAAGACTTATTAAGTAATAACAAGAATGTGAATAACTGTCGCGTCGGTATCGCGTCGGTGTCGCGTCGGTGTCGCGACGTCGGGCGGCGGGCGGTCGGCGGCGCGCTCAAAGAGGCTAATATCTTCATAAATCGATATTTCCTCGCTAATAAAGCGATATTAATTATCTAGTATTCAAATCTCGGCGCGTCGTGACCGGCGCGCGTGACGCCGGCCCCGCGCGCGCCCGGCCGGCTGACGGCCGACCGCTCGCCGCAGCCCGCAGCTGGACAGTGTGCTGGCTACTTTAGTGTGTCCCGATCGCTCTCTTTCTTATTGTCAACTAGCTGATGCCCGCGACTTCGTCCGCGTAGATTCACTTTTGAAAATCCCGCGCAAACGCTTTGATTTTCCGGGATAAAAGTAGCGGCCCTCTCCAGGTCCTCAAAAAATCACGCCGATCCGTAGCTCTGTTGCAGCGTGATTGACAGACAAACCAACGAACCATCAAACAAACGAACTTTCGCATTAATTATATTAATAATTATGTATTAGTAAAGATTATTATAGCGCTTTACGTATCTTCTGAAATATTAGTTAAACATAATCAAGATTCATAATCAATACTTAATTAGGTACATTAAAAGTTCATTACCTCATAAGTACAACCAAACTCTCGAAACAAATCATCTAAGCAGTTTGTAGGCAGGTTGGTTCGGAGTAACTCACAAGATCCTCCTCTTCGATCCTCGATCGTCATCTATCTAACACCTACTCATTGAGACCATTCTAATGAGCCCAAACACACTAGATATATCTGTGGTCAGTTGTTGAGGAGTTGGGATCCAGCAGACTACTTGATGATGCAGCATCAGCTCAAGGTTACCATGTAATCCGAAGTAACAGCAAACCAGATTTCAACTCGATCGCACCAGTGAAAGTTTGTAAGTACTTACCATTTACCCTTGTTCCCTTTAATCAAGTATAGGAAATGAGCTGATGATCTTCAAACGCCTGAACAGATCTACATAAATTATTATATAAATTCAAATTCAAAATCATTTAGGTATTTCATGTAGGCCAAATTTCATCACTTAAGCCATGAATCTATACCACCCACCGGTTCGGAAAGCTGATTCTGCTGAGAAGAGCCGGCAATAAACTCAGTTGCAGTTGGAGCAGTTGCTCTTTTCAAAACAAAATAATACAATATCGTAATACTTAATACAATATCATAAAGTTACACTCTCATGTCGTCAGCTGGATGCCAAGCCAATTATTTCCATGCAACTTTGTCATTCAGAAGTTCATTAACTTTATATTATTACAAAGTGTCTGCGCCTATAACTAAAATAATACAATATCGTAATACTTAATACAATATCATAAAGTTACACTCTCATGTCGTCAGCTGGATGCCAAGCCAATTATTTCCATGCAACTTTGTCATTCAGAAGTTCATTAACTTTATATTATTACAAAGTGTCTGCGCCTATAACTAAAATAATACAATATCGTAATACTTAATACAATATCATAAAGTTACACTCTCATGTCGTCAGCTGGATGCCAAGCCAATTATTTCCATGCAACTTTGTCATTCAGAAGTTCATTAACTTTATATTATTACAAAGTGTCTGCGCCTATAACTAAAATAATACAATATCGTAATACTTAATACAATATCATAAAGTTACACTCTCATGTCGTCAGCTGGATGCCAAGCCAATTATTTCCATGCAACTTTGTCATTCAGAAGTTCATTAACTTTATATTATTACAAAGTGTCTGCGCCTATAACTAAAATAATACAATATCGTAATACTTAATACAATATCATAAAGTTACACTCTCATGTCGTCAGCTGGATGCCAAGCCAATTATTTCCATGCAACTTTGTCATTCAGAAGTTCATTAACTTTATATTATTACAAAGTGTCTGCGCCTATAACTAAAATAATACAATATCGTAATACTTAATACAATATCATAAAGTTACACTCTCATGTCGTCAGCTGGATGCCAAGCCAATTATTTCCATGCAACTTTGTCATTCAGAAGTTCATTAACTTTATATTATTACAAAGTGTCTGCGCCTATAACTAAAATAATACAATATCGTAATACTTAATACAATATCATAAAGTTACACTCTCATGTCGTCAGCTGGATGCCAAGCCAATTATTTCCATGCAACTTTGTCATTCAGAAGTTCATTAACTTTATATTATTACAAAGTGTCTGCGCCTATAACTAAAATAATACAATATCGTAATACTTAATACAATATCATAAAGTTACACTCTCATGTCGTCAGCTGGATGCCAAGCCAATTATTTCCATGCAACTTTGTCATTCAGAAGTTCATTAACTTTATATTATTACAAAGTGTCTGCGCCTATAACTAAAATTATATTTCTTTGCTTCATCCTTCGATATAGATTTTACAAAGGTAGTCACTCCAGTCGCCAGAGATAAGTCCGCGTATTTTACAGTTATACCCTACCCTAAAAATAAATCACCTTGGCAGCACCGTCTTAAGTTTGCTCATTACTTTACTTTTTCGCGCGAGATAAGGACCGCACGCGCTCAGCGCGCCGCACTTAATAATTTAACCAGAAGTGCAGAAGATCGAGTGATATTGTAGGATAGTGTGATTGCAGTATTGTTCATCGGCTGAAATCATCATCATCATCATCAAAGGAAAAAGGTACGAGCTCTTTTCTGTTTTCAAACGATCTCTTGTTTGCGCTTACGTACCGCCACATATATAGCCTACTATATTATTGTTTTTGCATTAACATAAAAACGGTACACTTTTCGTATCGAGGTTTACTGTGAGTCTTCATCGATTATGAGGTATCAGAGAAAACGTAATTATTCTGAATTAAATATTACGTTACCCACTCTGCAAATACTTGCGGAAGTGTTTTATTATGAAAATTAATAAAAATTAAAACACAACTACTTATAACGATTATTATGGTAACACTATTGTTACAACTTGTCATCAATCACGATTGAATTAACTTAGTACCTACCCCCCAAGTGTCTCGGATTTATTTAGGTAATTTATCATTATTATTTCTACATATCATATTATACATTCGAAAAATGTAATAAAATTCACGAATTCACTCAACTATGCTCGTAAAATTCGCTCAACGGGGCTTTAGTAGCTTGCCCAGCCGTTAACTATATTCGAGTACCTACTTGTAAACAAAAATATAATATTATTTATCTGGAGAGACGGTAGTGTCCCTGCCAAGACGAGCCAAGCGAAGCGTAAGGGAACTAACTACCCACCTTTTCTTCGATTTATCTGAAAACACTAATTGTTACGAAACACGTAAAATTAAAAGCAATGGTAGATGAACAAGCAGAGCAAGTAGCATATTATTAGATATTATAGAAGATATTAAATATTTAGAAGAAATAATGGCCATTTTCCTCGGTTTGAAAGTCTTGCTCGTAACTTTAACAACTGTGCAATGTTCGTGTCGACACTACGACGGTAATGAGTTATATTAATTGAAAGAGAGGCATTCAATACCCTCACTTAAATAAGTTAATTAGAACCAGTTGGCATTGGTGTGAACAATGTGAGCTTTGTTTTTTTTTTTTTTTGCGTCATACGTAAACACCGAAGAAAATCAAGCCGACGCCGAGTCTAGTACAGTTAATCCAGATACTGAATGGTCATTTTGACAAAGGGTTCAAAGTTACTTTATAAAAGGTCGGTCAACTCGAAATTGACTCAAAATTACACTCGGCGCTTGGGAAATCGACGCATGTTTCCCCGAAGTATGGTGAAAATATTCATGCCAACCATATGGCTCTTTATATTAAAAAAGGGGATGCGACAAAGACTACTCGTCCTTATTATCACGGCCGTTAGTAAAGGAATGGGCCTACTATTAAAAGAGAGTGAAAACAGGGTGCAGGCCATGAAACACCTAAGCAGGAAGATGGCTGCAGGATCCCATGTGATTCAAACTTCGGAATCACTCAAAGCAGCATTAAACTCTTAATGCTTCAACTCAACAAGAAGTGCTATAAGATTCGGAAGGAGACAAAACTTTATTTGGATTGGCTTTATCCGAGAAACTAAAAAACAACAAACAGGGATTGACTGCGAACCAATTGCAATAACATGATTAACTGCGAGCTAATCATCAGTCATATACTAAAGCCAGGACTCCACAAAAAAAAAAAATTGGAATTGGCTGCGAGTCAATTTGCGATAATATAACTAGCTGTGAGCCACTCATGAGTCATATTCTAAAGCTGTGATTCCACAAACAAATCAGGATTGACTGCGAGTCAATTACGATAACATAACTAGCTGCGAGCGAGCTACTCATGAGTCAAATCCTAAAGCTGTGACTCCACAAAAAAATCGGGATTGACTGCGAGTCAATTGCGATAACATAACTAGCTGCGAGCTACTTATGGTTCATATCCTAAAGATGTGACTTCCTAACTGCGAGCTACTCATGAGTCAAATCCTACAGCTATGACTCCACAAACAAATCGGGGTTGACTGCGAGTCAATTGCGATAACATAACTAGCTGCGAGCTACTTATGGTTCATATCCTAAAGATGTGACTTCCTAGCTGCGAGCTACTCATGAGTCAAATCCTACAGCTGTGACTCCTCAAACAAGTCGGGATTGACTGCGAGTCAATTGCGATAACATAAATAGCTGCGAGCTACTTATGGTTCATATCCCAAAGATGTGACTTCTTAGCTGCGAGCTACTCATGAGTCAAATCCTAAAGCTGTAACACCACAATAAAAAGGGATTAACTGCGAATCAATTGCGATAACATAACTTGCTGCGAGCTATTCATAAATCACATACTAAAGCTGTGATTCCTTAAACAAATCGGTATTGACTGCGAGTCGATTGCGATTACATAACTAGCTGCGAGCTACTCATGAGCCATATCCTAAAGCTGCTAAAGCTGTGACTCCACAAAAGGAAATCGGTAATTGTGATAACCTTACTAGCTGCGAGCTAGTTATGAGCCATATCCTTATGACAATTGTGTAGAAAATGTGAAATCGTGAATATATATGTACATTAGCTACAAATTATTGTCTGCGAGACAATATACGTTATGTTCTTACCTAACTATATACGGGTACTCGACCAGCCCGCAACCAGGAAAACTGGCGAGCGCCTCGTCGGTACTCGTCATGAACTGGGGGGGGGGGGGCGTAACACTGTGGCGCAGGATAACAGCTTACCAACTTAATATGTGGGTTGTTATTAATAATAATTTACTACAAATAGGAGCTATTAGTTCCGAGTTTTATCTTCTTGA
Organism: Oeneis ivallda; assembly: GCA_029955525.1. Lineage (NCBI taxonomy): Eukaryota > Metazoa > Arthropoda > Insecta > Lepidoptera > Nymphalidae > Oeneis > Oeneis ivallda. The sequence continues at coordinate 407,415 of JARPMR010000010.1, forward strand.
TGCCTAAACCTAATTTTAGGCTGTTCGTCTTATCAGTGACTCCAGGTGTTTTAATCAAGGTCATAAAAGAAGTTATAACCTATTTGAGATACCTAGGCTTTAAGTCAGTTTTTGCTTGAATAACAATACTAAATTTAAAAAATCCGTGCCTTGACAACAAGATCCGGACGCTTTATCTGTCGATGCATTTACGCTATGTGGGGCTTTTATATTTTTCTATGATTTTTGTTTAATTTTAAAGTGTCTGAGGAAAATCATTGATAACGAGGCAAACGGAATCCTAGTTTTTTCAAATTGGTTACCACAAGCGTGGTACTCTCTCCTACAAAACTTGGTAGTTTCGGATACTACTTAATGTTAATCCTCATTAATACTTATTGCAATCTCATTTCACCATTCCTTGCACAAGTAACTTACCCTGGGTGTCGCGAGACTCTCCGGACTCTCTCTCTCCCTTAAAACAAGGCGCCGACCCAGACTCAGCGTCACTAATGTTAACATCATTCTCCGACAATATTTTAAAACAATATAATACCACACTCAAGTTTCGGTGGCAGTTGTGTAAATTAAATAATAAAAATGTATTTAAACCGTCAAAGACCAGCATTAGGTATCTTCTCTTACAGCGTTTGTTACGGAGTTTGAACCCTTATCGAATTGCAATATAATTTATGCTAAGAAACAGCATTGTTTCTGGAGCGAGCGTAAAACGTCTCCTCAAAGGTGTCTATAAGTTAAGATCAACCAAACCCTATTACTCCCGTAATTGTTTGGGTCCCTCAACTTGTTTTAAACTATACTAGTGGTTCGCCCCGAACTGAGACCTCGCGGTAACGGTATCCCATGATTATTCATTCAATCGATACATGATAACCAAAACTGACATTATTATTATGCCCGTTTTCACCAAACATACCTAAATCATCCCCTAAGTAGGAGTCTCTTAACGTAGGTAGCTCCTAAATACAATCCTAAGTCCTAACATCCGTCCCAATATCCTTTTAGGTGTCCCGTACAGGATCGTGATAAATAAGTTGACAGAAAACATCAATCACCTAACTTATAGGTAGCCCGTAAAGGTTAGGGAACGTTAGTGAAAACATTGAATTATTTATCAAACATTGAATTTAACTCGTAGTTCCATGGGAATAGTTACTGACTGCGCCATCTATTAGCATTATTGTGAAGCTATGTTGATGCTATATGAATTACTGACGCCCATTAAAAATTAAATAATCTCGTTTCTTTATAATATTCATATAATTTTAGTATTTGTTGTTCAAGTACAGGATATAAGTGACCTAAAAACATAAAATCAGTTTGAAAATCCATAGCGGATTTTTCTAGAGAGCGTCTTCAAGCGAGCGTATAAAATCGCCACTTTGAAAGCCCCCCATTTCGTCAATTTTAAGGGAAAAATTAAAAAAAAAATATTTTTGTACTCAGTTCAAAATTATCTTTAAAATGATACGTAACAATTTTATGTAACGCGATTTTTTTTTTTTTACTTCGCATTCGCTTCTATGAGAGCCCCCCTGAAATAAAGATTTTTATAACTTTTTAAGCCATTTTCGGCTGGAGGCCATCGGTTTACATATTATATCTAAATTTGAAGTAATTACGTTCAGTAATTCAAAAGTTATAAGGCTCTGACAGACGGACGGACGGACGGACGGACAAGTGCAAATCGCCCTAGTTAACTCAAAGACCTTCGCTTCGCTCGGTCGATTAAAAATTGGTTCCTATAAGGGAACCAATTTTTAATATAGTTTAAAACTATAAAGTCATTAGAAAAAATCACTAAGAAACTTTTCAGTATAGGTACTAGCAATTTGCACTGCTCATAGACTACAAACTCTTCCATCAATTAAATTGGAAAGCAATATTACTTTCGAAATCGGGGTTTAAATTAGAATAACGGTAAATTAAAAAAAAAAAAAAAGCATACGCTGCGGCAGATGCCAAGCAAATATTCTCTCTCTCTCTTCCTACCTTACTTTCAAGAAAATCTGAGCATCTGCCCTGCTACACCCCTCCACACAATATATTTCCAGAACTAAAAATATAAGATCTGAGGGGACAAATAACCTGCTATTTACCTACAAGAAGCCTTACAAAAAGGCCGAACTTCAATCGATCAGCAGGTGGATCAAGTAAACGGTATCAGGGAGCAGCGTTGACACAAGCGCACAGCACCTCACGCTCAGGCGAGCGTTGAGGAAATTAGAAAAAACGGCAGGCTGGACTAACACATCGAACTCATTCTTTCGCTGCTTAGATGTTAGATCCATGGCGGATGAGGGAGATTATGCCAGACCCTGCCAAGACAGGTCTTAATAATAATTGAGTTAACATATCTAAAAGTGAATCAATTTATGAATTATACCTAATCATAAAAATAAATATATTCTAATTTATAGTATTAAATAATATTATAATAATAATATCATAAATAAATTTTAATATTGTTAAAGTGTATGCAAGCAAATTAATTAGTATTTCCATAAGAAAGTGATTAAAAATACACGATTTACAAAATCTGTATTGCGTACATGTTTATCAAAACTTTTTACTCTAAACAACTACCTTTGTAAAATCTATATCGAAGGATGAAGCAAAGAAATATAATAAGTGATCAAACGAACTTACCTGAAGTGAAGTTCGATCATTATTATATGAGTTGCTTCATCCGAAGATATAATTACCCACCCTCCCTGACTGCCCAAATAAAAAAGTTTTGAACCGTATACATCTCTAAAAATAATGAGCAAACTTAAGACGGTGCTGCCAAGGTGATTTATTTTTAGGTTAGGGTATAACTGTAAGGGGGTAAGGGAGCGCACCTCCATCTAGCGCTCCAAACGTCAACCTCACCTGCCCGCGGTGCCCCCTGCTAGTCTACTGACGAGGCTATGACGACCGACAAATGGCGGTATAACCATTTCATACTGGCTAAACTGAGCAAATGGCACAGGCTTGTGTTGGGCAGCAGCGACACGGGTGCGATCAGTTTAGCCCTGCGATGACCAACACGCCTGCCCAGCGTGGTCATTATGGGCAAAACCTTGTAATGGATACTTGCACAAGACCATGGCCCCTAGTTCCCGGCGGCCTCGCTATTCCTGACCCTGAAATGAGGAGATCCGTAGGAGAACCAGAGTCACCGACATAGCTAAGCGAGTCGCGATACTGAAGTGGAAATGGGCGGGGCACATAGTTCGAAGAGCTGATGGTCGTTGGGGTCCCAAGGTGCTGGAGTGGCGACCCCGCACCGGGAAGCGCAGTGTTGGCAGACCCCCCACCAGGTGGACCGACGACATCAAACGAGTCGCAGGGAGCCGCTGGATTCAGGCGGCGCAAGACCGAGGCCTGTGGAAGTCCATGCAAGAGACCTTTGTCCAGCAGTGGACGTCTATCGGTTGATAAAGAAGAAGAAGAAGATAACTGTAAAATACGCGGACTTATCTCTGGCGACTGGAGTGACTACCTTTGTAAAATCTATATCTTCGGATGAAGCAACTCATATAATAATGATCGAACTTCACTTCAGGTAAGTTCGTTTGATCACTTATAATACAATATCGTAATACTTAATACAATATCATAAAGTTACACTCTCATGTCGTCAGCTGGATGCCAAGCCAATTATTTCCATGCAACTTTGTCATTCAGAAGTTCATTAACTTTATATTATTACAAAGTGTCTGCGCCTATAACTAAAATAATACAATATCGTAATACTTAATACAATATCATAAAGTTACACTCTCATGTCGTCAGCTGGATGCCAAGCCAATTATTTCCATGCAACTTTGTCATTCAGAAGTTCATTAACTTTATATTATTACAAAGTGTCTGCGCCTATAACTAAAATAATACAATATCGTAATACTTAATACAATATCATAAAGTTACACTCTCATGTCGTCAGCTGGATGCCAAGCCAATTATTTCCATGCAACTTTGTCATTCAGAAGTTCATTAACTTTATATTATTACAAAGTGTCTGCGCCTATAACTAAAATAATACAATATCGTAATACTTAATACAATATCATAAAGTTACACTCTCATGTCGTCAGCTGGATGCCAAGCCAATTATTTCCATGCAACTTTGTCATTCAGAAGTTCATTAACTTTATATTATTACAAAGTGTCTGCGCCTATAACTAAAATTATATTTCTTTGCTTCATCCTTCGATATAGATTTTACAAAGGTAGTCACTCCAGTCGCCAGAGATAAGTCCGCGTATTTTACAGTTATACCCTACCCTAAAAATAAATCACCTTGGCAGCACCGTCTTAAGTTTGCTCATTACTTTACTTTTTCGCGCGAGATAAGGACCGCACGCGCTCAGCGCGCCGCACTTAATAATTTAACCAGAAGTGCAGAAGATCGAGTGATATTGTAGGATAGTGTGATTGCAGTATTGTTCATCGGCTGAAATCATCATCATCATCATCAAAGGAAAAAGGTACGAGCTCTTTTCTGTTTTCAAACGATCTCTTGTTTGCGCTTACGTACCGCCACATATATAGCCTACTATATTATTGTTTTTGCATTAACATAAAAACGGTACACTTTTCGTATCGAGGTTTACTGTGAGTCTTCATCGATTATGAGGTATCAGAGAAAACGTAATTATTCTGAATTAAATATTACGTTACCCACTCTGCAAATACTTGCGGAAGTGTTTTATTATGAAAATTAATAAAAATTAAAACACAACTACTTATAACGATTATTATGGTAACACTATTGTTACAACTTGTCATCAATCACGATTGAATTAACTTAGTACCTACCCCCCAAGTGTCTCGGATTTATTTAGGTAATTTATCATTATTATTTCTACATATCATATTATACATTCGAAAAATGTAATAAAATTCACGAATTCACTCAACTATGCTCGTAAAATTCGCTCAACGGGGCTTTAGTAGCTTGCCCAGCCGTTAACTATATTCGAGTACCTACTTGTAAACAAAAATATAATATTATTTATCTGGAGAGACGGTAGTGTCCCTGCCAAGACGAGCCAAGCGAAGCGTAAGGGAACTAACTACCCACCTTTTCTTCGATTTATCTGAAAACACTAATTGTTACGAAACACGTAAAATTAAAAGCAATGGTAGATGAACAAGCAGAGCAAGTAGCATATTATTAGATATTATAGAAGATATTAAATATTTAGAAGAAATAATGGCCATTTTCCTCGGTTTGAAAGTCTTGCTCGTAACTTTAACAACTGTGCAATGTTCGTGTCGACACTACGACGGTAATGAGTTATATTAATTGAAAGAGAGGCATTCAATACCCTCACTTAAATAAGTTAATTAGAACCAGTTGGCATTGGTGTGAACAATGTGAGCTTTGTTTTTTTTTTTTTTTGCGTCATACGTAAACACCGAAGAAAATCAAGCCGACGCCGAGTCTAGTACAGTTAATCCAGATACTGAATGGTCATTTTGACAAAGGGTTCAAAGTTACTTTATAAAAGGTCGGTCAACTCGAAATTGACTCAAAATTACACTCGGCGCTTGGGAAATCGACGCATGTTTCCCCGAAGTATGGTGAAAATATTCATGCCAACCATATGGCTCTTTATATTAAAAAAGGGGATGCGACAAAGACTACTCGTCCTTATTATCACGGCCGTTAGTAAAGGAATGGGCCTACTATTAAAAGAGAGTGAAAACAGGGTGCAGGCCATGAAACACCTAAGCAGGAAGATGGCTGCAGGATCCCATGTGATTCAAACTTCGGAATCACTCAAAGCAGCATTAAACTCTTAATGCTTCAACTCAACAAGAAGTGCTATAAGATTCGGAAGGAGACAAAACTTTATTTGGATTGGCTTTATCCGAGAAACTAAAAAACAACAAACAGGGATTGACTGCGAACCAATTGCAATAACATGATTAACTGCGAGCTAATCATCAGTCATATACTAAAGCCAGGACTCCACAAAAAAAAAAAATTGGAATTGGCTGCGAGTCAATTTGCGATAATATAACTAGCTGTGAGCCACTCATGAGTCATATTCTAAAGCTGTGATTCCACAAACAAATCAGGATTGACTGCGAGTCAATTACGATAACATAACTAGCTGCGAGCGAGCTACTCATGAGTCAAATCCTAAAGCTGTGACTCCACAAAAAAATCGGGATTGACTGCGAGTCAATTGCGATAACATAACTAGCTGCGAGCTACTTATGGTTCATATCCTAAAGATGTGACTTCCTAACTGCGAGCTACTCATGAGTCAAATCCTACAGCTATGACTCCACAAACAAATCGGGGTTGACTGCGAGTCAATTGCGATAACATAACTAGCTGCGAGCTACTTATGGTTCATATCCTAAAGATGTGACTTCCTAGCTGCGAGCTACTCATGAGTCAAATCCTACAGCTGTGACTCCTCAAACAAGTCGGGATTGACTGCGAGTCAATTGCGATAACATAAATAGCTGCGAGCTACTTATGGTTCATATCCCAAAGATGTGACTTCTTAGCTGCGAGCTACTCATGAGTCAAATCCTAAAGCTGTAACACCACAATAAAAAGGGATTAACTGCGAATCAATTGCGATAACATAACTTGCTGCGAGCTATTCATAAATCACATACTAAAGCTGTGATTCCTTAAACAAATCGGTATTGACTGCGAGTCGATTGCGATTACATAACTAGCTGCGAGCTACTCATGAGCCATATCCTAAAGCTGCTAAAGCTGTGACTCCACAAAAGGAAATCGGTAATTGTGATAACCTTACTAGCTGCGAGCTAGTTATGAGCCATATCCTTATGACAATTGTGTAGAAAATGTGAAATCGTGAATATATATGTACATTAGCTACAAATTATTGTCTGCGAGACAATATACGTTATGTTCTTACCTAACTATATACGGGTACTCGACCAGCCCGCAACCAGGAAAACTGGCGAGCGCCTCGTCGGTACTCGTCATGAACTGGGGGGGGGGGGGGCGTAACACTGTGGCGCAGGATAACAGCTTACCAACTTAATATGTGGGTTGTTATTAATAATAATTTACTACAAATAGGAGCTATTAGTTCCGAGTTTTATCTTCTTGATGCCTAAACCTAATTTTAGGCTGTTCGTCTTATCAGTGACTCCAGGTGTTTTAATCAAGGTCATAAAAGAAGTTATAACCTATTTGAGATACCTAGGCTTTAAGTCAGTTTTTGCTTGAATAACAATACTAAATTTAAAAAATCCGTGCCTTGACAACAAGATCCGGACGCTTTATCTGTCGATGCATTTACGCTATGTGGGGCTTTTATATTTTTCTATGATTTTTGTTTAATTTTAAAGTGTCTGAGGAAAATCATTGATAACGAGGCAAACGGAATCCTAGTTTTTTCAAATTGGTTACCACAAGCGTGGTACTCTCTCCTACAAAACTTGGTAGTTTCGGATACTACTTAATGTTAATCCTCATTAATACTTATTGCAATCTCATTTCACCATTCCTTGCACAAGTAACTTACCCTGGGTGTCGCGAGACTCTCCGGACTCTCTCTCTCCCTTAAAACAAGGCGCCGACCCAGACTCAGCGTCACTAATGTTAACATCATTCTCCGACAATATTTTAAAACAATATAATACCACACTCAAGTTTCGGTGGCAGTTGTGTAAATTAAATAATAAAAATGTATTTAAACCGTCAAAGACCAGCATTAGGTATCTTCTCTTACAGCGTTTGTTACGGAGTTTGAACCCTTATCGAATTGCAATATAATTTATGCTAAGAAACAGCATTGTTTCTGGAGCGAGCGTAAAACGTCTCCTCAAAGGTGTCTATAAGTTAAGATCAACCAAACCCTATTACTCCCGTAATTGTTTGGGTCCCTCAACTTGTTTTAAACTATACTAGTGGTTCGCCCCGAACTGAGACCTCGCGGTAACGGTATCCCATGATTATTCATTCAATCGATACATGATAACCAAAACTGACATTATTATTATGCCCGTTTTCACCAAACATACCTAAATCATCCCCTAAGTAGGAGTCTCTTAACGTAGGTAGCTCCTAAATACAATCCTAAGTCCTAACATCCGTCCCAATATCCTTTTAGGTGTCCCGTACAGGATCGTGATAAATAAGTTGACAGAAAACATCAATCACCTAACTTATAGGTAGCCCGTAAAGGTTAGGGAACGTTAGTGAAAACATTGAATTATTTATCAAACATTGAATTTAACTCGTAGTTCCATGGGAATAGTTACTGACTGCGCCATCTATTAGCATTATTGTGAAGCTATGTTGATGCTATATGAATTACTGACGCCCATTAAAAATTAAATAATCTCGTTTCTTTATAATATTCATATAATTTTAGTATTTGTTGTTCAAGTACAGGATATAAGTGACCTAAAAACATAAAATCAGTTTGAAAATCCATAGCGGATTTTTCTAGAGAGCGTCTTCAAGCGAGCGTATAAAATCGCCACTTTGAAAGCCCCCCATTTCGTCAATTTTAAGGGAAAAATTAAAAAAAAAATATTTTTGTACTCAGTTCAAAATTATCTTTAAAATGATACGTAACAATTTTATGTAACGCGATTTTTTTTTTTTTACTTCGCATTCGCTTCTATGAGAGCCCCCCTGAAATAAAGATTTTTATAACTTTTTAAGCCATTTTCGGCTGGAGGCCATCGGTTTACATATTATATCTAAATTTGAAGTAATTACGTTCAGTAATTCAAAAGTTATAAGGCTCTGACAGACGGACGGACGGACGGACGGACAAGTGCAAATCGCCCTAGTTAACTCAAAGACCTTCGCTTCGCTCGGTCGATTAAAAATTGGTTCCTATAAGGGAACCAATTTTTAATATAGTTTAAAACTATAAAGTCATTAGAAAAAATCACTAAGAAACTTTTCAGTATAGGTACTAGCAATTTGCACTGCTCATAGACTACAAACTCTTCCATCAATTAAATTGGAAAGCAATATTACTTTCGAAATCGGGGTTTAAATTAGAATAACGGTAAATTAAAAAAAAAAAAAAAGCATACGCTGCGGCAGATGCCAAGCAAATATTCTCTCTCTCTCTTCCTACCTTACTTTCAAGAAAATCTGAGCATCTGCCCTGCTACACCCCTCCACACAATATATTTCCAGAACTAAAAATATAAGATCTGAGGGGACAAATAACCTGCTATTTACCTACAAGAAGCCTTACAAAAAGGCCGAACTTCAATCGATCAGCAGGTGGATCAAGTAAACGGTATCAGGGAGCAGCGTTGACACAAGCGCACAGCACCTCACGCTCAGGCGAGCGTTGAGGAAATTAGAAAAAACGGCAGGCTGGACTAACACATCGAACTCATTCTTTCGCTGCTTAGATGTTAGATCCATGGCGGATGAGGGAGATTATGCCAGACCCTGCCAAGACAGGTCTTAATAATAATTGAGTTAACATATCTAAAAGTGAATCAATTTATGAATTATACCTAATCATAAAAATAAATATATTCTAATTTATAGTATTAAATAATATTATAATAATAATATCATAAATAAATTTTAATATTGTTAAAGTGTATGCAAGCAAATTAATTAGTATTTCCATAAGAAAGTGATTAAAAATACACGATTTACAAAATCTGTATTGCGTACATGTTTATCAAAACTTTTTACTCTAAACAACTACCTTTGTAAAATCTATATCGAAGGATGAAGCAAAGAAATATAATAAGTGATCAAACGAACTTACCTGAAGTGAAGTTCGATCATTATTATATGAGTTGCTTCATCCGAAGATATAATTACCCACCCTCCCTGACTGCCCAAATAAAAAAGTTTTGAACCGTATACATCTCTAAAAATAATGAGCAAACTTAAGACGGTGCTGCCAAGGTGATTTATTTTTAGGTTAGGGTATAACTGTAAGGGGGTAAGGGAGCGCACCTCCATCTAGCGCTCCAAACGTCAACCTCACCTGCCCGCGGTGCCCCCTGCTAGTCTACTGACGAGGCTATGACGACCGACAAATGGCGGTATAACCATTTCATACTGGCTAAACTGAGCAAATGGCACAGGCTTGTGTTGGGCAGCAGCGACACGGGTGCGATCAGTTTAGCCCTGCGATGACCAACACGCCTGCCCAGCGTGGTCATTATGGGCAAAACCTTGTAATGGATACTTGCACAAGACCATGGCCCCTAGTTCCCGGCGGCCTCGCTATTCCTGACCCTGAAATGAGGAGATCCGTAGGAGAACCAGAGTCACCGACATAGCTAAGCGAGTCGCGATACTGAAGTGGAAATGGGCGGGGCACATAGTTCGAAGAGCTGATGGTCGTTGGGGTCCCAAGGTGCTGGAGTGGCGACCCCGCACCGGGAAGCGCAGTGTTGGCAGACCCCCCACCAGGTGGACCGACGACATCAAACGAGTCGCAGGGAGCCGCTGGATTCAGGCGGCGCAAGACCGAGGCCTGTGGAAGTCCATGCAAGAGACCTTTGTCCAGCAGTGGACGTCTATCGGTTGATAAAGAAGAAGAAGAAGATAACTGTAAAATACGCGGACTTATCTCTGGCGACTGGAGTGACTACCTTTGTAAAATCTATATCTTCGGATGAAGCAACTCATATAATAATGATCGAACTTCACTTCAGGTAAGTTCGTTTGATCACTTATAATACAATATCGTAATACTTAATACAATATCATAAAGTTACACTCTCATGTCGTCAGCTGGATGCCAAGCCAATTATTTCCATGCAACTTTGTCATTCAGAAGTTCATTAACTTTATATTATTACAAAGTGTCTGCGCCTATAACTAAAATAATACAATATCGTAATACTTAATACAATATCATAAAGTTACACTCTCATGTCGTCAGCTGGATGCCAAGCCAATTATTTCCATGCAACTTTGTCATTCAGAAGTTCATTAACTTTATATTATTACAAAGTTATAATACAATATAATTAGGAGGTTATCCTCGACTTAACACATATGTTTTTACAAATTGTTTAAACCTGTGTTATGGCAAATCTATTATTTCCTTCGGAATTATATTATATAAGCGTACACTCAGCCCCACGAATATTTAGCTAAGATCCACCTCAATTACGTCTGCGTCAGTTTACAAACAGAAAAAGCCGCACCAAAATCAGTCCATTCCTTGTGGAGCTACGAGGGAACAGACACACAGATACTCAAATACAGAGACACGCAGATACTCAGATAAACAGATACCCACCTCAAACTACTAATAGCCATTGTTTTTGTGGGGGGTTAAAAATTAATCAAATTACACCAAATCATAGTAAACTGCCACATCTTATCAGATAGAAAAAGTACAGAAAGAATCCAAAGTTGCAGCTTGTTACATCATTACCTAATCCAAGCATCAAATTCAAATTCAAATTTAAATGTTTTATTTGCAAGATTGAGTACATAATATGATATTAAGCGCTTCAATCTGCCACATTAATACTTAAATCTATCATTTTTAAATTCAAACAATGTCATACTCATTCTAACTGTTATATAATGTCAGTTCTATTAATTTCAAAAAAAAATTAAACCTAACCTAATGTCATTAATATTTTTGTCCTGAATAAATTCATCAACAGTATAGTAGCATTTGTTTAAAAGTATTTTGTATAGTTTTGATTTAAATCGATTAGCATTTAGGTTTTTCATGCTGTCCGGTAACTTATTATAGAGGCGTACGGCCATGCAGTAAATATTTTTTTTAAATAAATTTATTCTTTGTCTTGGAATTATTATATCATTCATTATTATACTCTGTAATATAATCATTATTATACTCTGTAATATCTCAATACAACTGTTGTCGTTTGGGGGCAACTGGCAACATCAGCCGTTTAACATTCCGATAGCAAAGAAAAAACTTCAACGCAAATAATATTTTATTTTTGTGTCCCTGGAAGAAGCAAAGTTATTTTATCAAGTTGTTGGACACATAAGTTTACCTGTTACCTGTTTACCTGTAAAGCTGAGTGTCGATTGAATGTTTTTGAGTAGTTACTAAATATTCATTGGAGTTGGTGTACGTGTTTTGTACCTTTTTAAAGTGGTCGTTAGCCGGCGCATTCAATTTTTTGTAGGTTGTCCATATATAAATCAAAAATAAATAATTATAAATGAGCTGCCATTTCTAATATGTGTAGATATTAGGTACCTACATACCCAGCTGTCTCTGACGGAGGATATTTTTAAATCTATAAGTCTCACAGGATTTCCGTGAGACTGAGTGGGCAGAAAGTGTCCGCTAATTGATCTTCAATAACTGCATATTACGTAGCGAGCTGTTCGGTCGTCGCGCGGTCTGCCCGGCGGTGCGGTGCGGCGAGGTGCGGTGCGGTGCGGTGCGGCGCGGCGCGGGGGGCGCGCGGAACGCTTTCGATGCTAGATTTCATTTCCGATCCGTCTGTGCATTAATCGATTCGCTCGTGACGCGTACAAGAGCCCATTGTGCCGTTGAAATACAAGATTACTCGTCATATTAACGATATTATCTCGGCCGCGCTATTCGGTATATTTATTTGATAAAGAGTAGGTATTGTGCGCCCGCGCCGCGCGCCGGCGGTGTATTCAGATTCCTTTGTTTGCATCTAATAAATAGATCATCGCGATACTGAATCGCGCGCCGGATCAGGGCCGGGCGCGGCCCGGAGCCGGCCTCCGACAATGGCTGTCATTGTGGCTTTGGTTCGAACACTAATAAACACTATTGACATTGCTTATCGCAGCACTCCGTCTCCGCTTGTAAAAGTACACGTTACTTTGTCTTCGACTTTGCATGCTTAACGTTAATCGAGATATATAATCTGGAATTCAGTAGATAATATATTCTGCGTTATACCTACCTACCACGTCATTGGCGCGGGCGTCTCGCAAAAACTTTAGAAGTACTTAATCCTATTTTAGTTTAGTTTAGTTTAGTTTATATTAGTTAGTAATCTTAGACTGCGATGTTAGTAATAGTAAATATCGCAAGGTGTTTCCTTGCGATATTTACTATTGCTTACTAATTAATACAGTTCTCAGTTCTAGTTCAGTTCATAAAGTCAAAGGAGTGTCATGATCACCATGAGCAACCAGTTAACGGCTCACTACTGAGCGTAGGTTTTCTCTCAGAGAAGGGTCACAGAGCCATAGTCCGCCACGCTGGCCCAAAGCGAATTGGTAGACTTCACACACCTTCGAGAATATTATAGAGGTGTGAAAACTGAAAGGTGTGTGAAATCTACCAATCCGCACTTGGTCAGCGTCGTGTACTATGGTCCAACTCTTTGTCAACCTGAGAGGACAGGCCTGTGCTCTGCTGTGCGCTGGCGATGGGTTGAAATGATGAGACGTCGCTTGTACCTATAATACTAGCACGGATAAAATCAATCAGTGCATATTGTTGTCGGTAGCTCCAATGTTCACTGAGCACCTTCTGACGTCACCTGCCGGCCGCCGCGCAGTGGCTGTGCGAGCAGCGACGCCGCAATTAGTGCGATTGCATCGGGCGACAATTTGTGTAATTGCGATCCCGGTGTCACCCGCCGCTGCCCCGCGCCGCGCTTGCGAGTTACGACCACTGCCTCATTACGTTGCGTTACCTTCGTGATTTAATATTACTATAATAATATGTAAACTACATAGCAAACGATAGGGAAAACAATGCGACTCTACCCGCGTGCGTATCGCTATTTATCATAAAAATGTACTTATGTAACTTATTTAGTTAAACCATTTCATAGTCAATCTACTTCTCAGTTTAGTTTTAACTAAATCCCTACTATCCTTACCAATATTATTAAATACATAAGTGTGTATGTATATCGGTTTGTCCTTTAATCACTCGAGCAACGCACTGAAGAGTGCCAGGCTACGTTTTATCGCGGAAAAGCAAAGGGTTCCCACGGCATTTTTAAAAGCCTAACTCTACGCAGATGAAATCTTGAGCAAAAGCAAGTCTATCAACAATTCACGAATCGATAATCGATATATTACTTTTCGACGAAATACTTATTACTGACGAGATAAACTTGATTATTTTGCTCTACAGACTTGGTCATTGCCGTAGGTAGCGGGTTTCATTCTGTCAGTGTAGGCCGACCGCATCCATACGTATAAGCAGACGAAGACTAATCATCATCATTATCATGAGCAACCCACTAAGGTCTCACTACTGAACGCTGGTCTCATCTCAGAGAGGGGTTATAGGTCATACCCAGTCCACCACTCTGGTCAAATGCGAATTGGTAGACTTCACACACCTTTGAGAACATTTTGGAGAACTCTCAGGTGTGCAAATTTCCTCATGATGTTAAATTCCTTCACCGTTGACGCAAGTGATTTTAATAGCTTAAACGCAACATATCTTGGAAACCGCAGTCCTAACCACTAGGCTATCACTGCTTTAATAGAGTAAACGAATGTCAATATAAAACTAATCTTCTATATAAATAAAAATGAATGTTGGTAAGCGCAAAACTCAAGATTGGATGGACCGATTCGGTTAATTTATATTTTTGTATGTTCCTTAAGGTCCACGGAAGGTTTTTTTAAAAAAAAAACAAAAGAAAAAAATTATAATAGATAAGTGGGCGGTACGAAGTTCGCCGTGCCAGCTAGTAATATATATAAATTAAGTTTCATGTTGTTTGTCTGCGATGGGCTCCTAAACTACTTAACCGATTTTGATCAAACTTCGTAACTACCTATCTGTAATTTGGTCCAACTTGAAAGATAGGATAGTTTTAGTAGTTATTTGTTTTATTATTTATATAGGTAAGTTGGCGGTACGAAGTTCGCCGAGTCAGCTAGTTACTTATATATATGTATGTGTAGGTATGTATTGTATCTACCCATGCACCGGCAGCCAACAGTCATCAATACCGTTATGCTCCGCGCGGGGAAATACGATATTTTAATACGTTTTGTTCCTATGATTGAATATAATAAAGCGTCAAGCGATTCAAGGAGCACAGGTGTGGAACACAGGAAGCGGGCCGCAAGCGCTCTCCGGCCTGCAGCGTCCCTCGCGCTCGGTGTTGCCGCACTCGGTACTGCGCTGATGAGTGAGTGCTCATCGGTTCATGTGAACACGCGCTTTGCGATTTCAAAAATAGTCCGACCACATACATCTACTGGCCAGAGCGTCCCACTCCCCTCCGAAGTAGAGCGGAGATCCATTCGTCCATCCACCCACCTGAGTCCGGCGCGGAGTCCGCTGCAGGGTCGTGGCTGGCTCCTGGCCGACACTCGTAAACCTCGTTAGCTGAATATGCACTCCAATCTACAGCGGAATCCAATTTGCACCCCCCCCCCCCCTCCCGCCGCCCCCCCCCGGCGCCGCGCGGGACGAGATGTTGATGGATTATTTGTGAAGTGAAGTGAAGTGGCCGGACCGCCTTTGAAATCTTTCACGCGTTAAAACGGAGGTAATCTCGAGCCCGCGCCGACCTCGCCCTCCTCTTTGTTTACCAAATCATTTGATCGCGGCCTCCGCGCGCCCTGCTCCGCGCCCCGCGCCCCGCGCCCGCACCCGCACCCGTCACCCCTTCGCGTGGAACCCTTCTCGAAGTATTAATTTATCTGAAATCCGGTAAACGCAGCCGCTACGAGCGCGCCTCCTGTCCTACACGCCGCAACCAGAGCTCTCCGCGGACCCGCAGCGCCTGAGAAAGCGAGCGCAAGCTGCGGCGCAGTATTACGTTTTTTATGTTTTTACCCCAAAACTGTGTCAGGGGTGCGACAGGTCGCCGCGTCTCCGCCGAAAGCTCTTTTTAGCGCAAAAACGAAGGAGCGGAACAATGCGTGACCCATTTCCCGGCCGTGGGAAGGAATAACGACTGCCGCCGCTGGCTGGAGCTCGCGAATTTGCCGATAAAAAGTGCATTACCCCACATTTTTAAAAATCGTCGAGACGCGTAAAAAACGCGATGCGAATGAACGCATTGTTCGAAGGGGATATTGAAATTTGAAAAGTTGAAGGGTGAGATTTATGTGTAAAATAACGGTTTTTTGGCAAAAAATAGCTCCGAAATCAGCTGCATTCTGTGAAATAAACGAGCGAAGTCGTTAGCGAACAATGGGTCCCGGCGACGCGGCGTCGAACCCGCGGCCGCGCTCCTGCGCTGCGCCACTGACCCACTGCGCTAATGGTCCGCTGCGACAAGTGAGGCTGCACGGGCTGCTGCCGACTGGGACGTGGCCGTAGCGAACAATGGGTCCCGGCGACGCGGCGTCGAACCCGCGGCCGCGCTCCTGCGCTGCGCCACTGACCCACTGCGCTAATGGTCCGCTGCGACAAGTGAGGCTGCTCGGGCTGCTGCCGACTGGGACGTGGCCGTAGCGAACAATGGGTCCCGGCGACGCGGCGTCGAACCCGCGGCCGCGCTCCTGCGCTGCGCCACTGACCCACTGCGCTAATGGTCCGCTGCGACAAGTGAGGCTGCTCGGGCTGCTGCCGACTGGGACGTGGCCGTAGCGAACAATGGGTCCCGGCGACGCGGCGTCGAACCCGCGGCCGCGCTCCTGCGCTGCGCCACTGACCCACTGCGCTAATGGTCCGCTGCGACAAGTGAGGCTGCTCGGGCTGCTGCCGACTGGGACGTGGCCGTAGCGAACAATGGGTCCCGGCGACGCGGCGTCGAACCCGCGGCCGCGCTCCTGCGCTGCGCCACTGACCCACTGCGCTAATGGTCCGCTGCGACAAGTGAGGCTGCTCGGGCTGCTGCCGACTGGGACGTGGCCGTAGCGAACAATGGGTCCCGGCGACGCGGCGTCGAACCCGCGGCCGCGCTCCTGCGCTGCGCCACTGACCCACTGCGCTAATGGTCCGCTGCGACAAGTGAGGCTGCTCGGGCTGCTGCCGACTGGGACGTGGCCGTAGCGAACAATGGGTCCCGGCGACGCGGCGTCGAACCCGCGGCCGCGCTCCTGCGCTGCGCCACTGACCCACTGCGCTAATGGTCCGCTGCGACAAGTGAGGCTGCTCGGGCTGCTGCCGACTGGGACGTGGCCGTAGCGAACAATGGGTCCCGGCGACGCGGCGTCGAACCCGCGGCCGCGCTCCTGCGCTGCGCCACTGACCCACTGCGCTAATGTTCCGCTGCGACAAGTGAGGCTGCACGGGCTGCTGCCGACTGGGACGTGGTCGAATTGAATATCACTCGCTTTAACGGGGATGGAAAACGTGTATCGTTAGGAAACCTGCACGCCTGAGAGCTGTGCATCTTCCGAAAGGTGTGTGAAATCTGCATCTGCACTCGGTCAGCGGCAAGGACTGTGACCTGAATAAATCCTTCTCATTCCGAGAGGAGACCCGTCCCCAGCGGTGGGCCGTCCATGCGCCGGCTTCAGCTCTTTAAGGACAGAATGTCCTAGTTTCTTGGTCCGCCGGTGTATAGGTCGTGCGTTAATGCAGTAGCAGTCTGATTAAACATTAGATCTATCTACGTTAGTATAATAGTATCTATTACGTTTACCGGTAGACATGTGCAGCCAGCGTGCTCGATACGATAAAACGATGACTCTCAACAAGCCGCCTCGACTCGTTTATGTGCTGTTGATGTTGAATAATTCACCACACACACACACACACACACCCATTCCAATATTAATAAGGTAGGTTAATTGCGAAAGCCACTCCGTCCGTTACATTTTCAAATCTAAACCGCCGGTTGAACCAATTGCAAATTCACAAAAGGCAAGGAAAATCTTAAGCTGCTTTTTAGATTTTAGACATAACTTTTATATTCTTGAGGTATTTAAATTAAGAATTGTTAGTGTGTATATGCAGGTACAGATAAGTGACCTTATCTGTACCTGCATATACGCAAATAAAGAATTGAATTGAATTAACTCTTCTGCTACGTACTTAATTGAAACAAAAACCTACAGATAGAGACACAAAACCCATAGAATGATGTAATATAATAATGACACCGTCCATGGTCCGTGCGTTTTGCGCGGCTAAAGTTAGCAAGTAGCTGTCACACGTCAGCGCTGCTTGTGTACATGTGCGGGTGCATGCGCGCCTGCACGCGGTCTGCATGTGTGCACGCGGCGTGCATGCATGGTGCATGCTCACTGCGACGGACGTAATGACATGCCACCAGTGATTATCACCGTCTACTCCACGTAGGTACGAGTGACTGCTGCAAATTCACGCTGAATGAACTTAGATAGGAACTAAATGATAGTGATAGGGTTTATGCAACTCGTATTAAGTACCTACCTACAATGTTTCCATTTCATTGTGACAAGTCACACTACCACCAACATCTTGCCTAACACAAGGCTGTAGACGTACCTACCTATATTTAAATACGTACTCGTACATCTAGCTATAGTATATAGGATTCTGTCAAGTGGCAGAGACAAAGATAATATACCTAATTTGTGATAATACATAAACAAGATAATACATAAATAATGTTGAAAAGAGAACTATGAGAAATCTGAATAAATTAATTTTTGACAGAATTTCAAAAACGGCACTGTGTCGGAAAAATTGTTACGTTATGTGCATAAAGATTTTTAATAAACTACCCGCAGAAATTAGGATGCTCCCACAGAAAAAATTTAATTATAAACTTAAGAAATGGTTGCAAGAAAAAAATTTTTATACTATAAACGATTTCTTGCAACCTTTTCAGTAGTTGAAATTAATAATAATATTACTTAGTTATAAGGACAACTATTAACTATGTAACTTATTACAAATTTGCATGCTACTCTGTGGCGGATTGAAGCGAATGTATTATAATTGTTAAGATCTTAAATGTACTCAATCTGGCAAATAAATAATTTGAATTTGAATTTGAAGGTTCTAAATATAAAAGCTAAAGAAGTATAACACAAAACATTTAATCTATATCTATGAAAGAAAATGATACAGTAAAATTAGTAGGGAATCTCATGATTTTTGAATGAGTAATGGAAAAAGGAAAAATCATAATAAGCTTTAGGTTCTGGCTAAAGAAAATTTCAAGAAAAACAGGAATCACAAGCAACGAACGTCAACAAGTGTAAATTAAAAAAAATATTTTTTTTAAACAAGCTTTTAGTACCTAGCTGGCTACATCATCAGACCGGATATCATCTGGGAGCAGAGCAAGGCGAGACAAACGAGCCCAAAGACAATAGATTTACCTAAGTCGTTTTATTACAGAATTCCGATAGCCATATTCCGGCTCCATCATCAGTTCAGCTCCACGTCACAATAATATTGCATCCGGATTAACAACGGTCCGGATTTTTGCTAACAATCTGAATTCAATTCCGGTGAAAAAAAAAACTTTAAATACCTACATGTTATCTATCTATGTTTGTATAAATTTTATCACAATTTATGTAGGTAATATTAATGACATTAATACAAGTTCATACTATATTGATGTATCTATGTTATTTATTGACCTATTATATAGCTTTCATAAAAAGAGAATTTGTTAAAACCGTTAATAAATACTTACTTAATTCATATTAGAAGCAATGTGAATTATTAACGGTTTTTGCAAGTTTTCTTTCTTTATGAACTCAAAATACTTATGATCTTTTTTGGTTCATTTTGAACATCCGGACATTTTGATAATCCGGATAGGGTCTGGTCACAATTAAATTTTAATTATTTTAAGCTTTTATTTAAAATTGCAATCACTTTTTGTTACTTGTAGGTAATTAGAGTAATCAACTTTTGAACCACTCGCTGGCATCCAATACCTACAGCTGTTTGGCATACTTACTTATGGGAACTCGGTGACGATGCAATGTGATGGTACCATCGAGCTGGTCTGTTGGTGACGAAAGGGGCTACCTATAGGAACTCCTAAACTACAAGTGATAAACCCTCGTGCTTAAGCTTGTATATTTGTCGTGACAAAAGAACAATGAAATGTAGTAGGTACTTAGGTAGGTACCTAGGTATTTTTATGGAGGCCAAATCTCCTAATGATTACCTGGCTTATCAGGCGAGTGAACTAAGGGGAAGCATTGGGTATTCTCCCTCCTACACACGTATCATCCCATATCTCAATACCATATTCCACGTACGTAATGATAAGCAAAGATGGCCGTGCCGGGATCAGCGAGGCGGCGGCGCCAGCATCCCGCTGGACCGCATCTGTGTATCTAGTCGAACCGGCTCCTGCGAGATGGCGCGTCGGCGAGCGGCCGCGATATGCAAAGCAGGCCACGCCCAGCCCCGGCGCCGCCCTCCGCGCCCCTCCCCTCAGGCGACGCTAAAAAACCTCCCGCGAGCGAGTTGAGCGTTGGTCGAGCGCGCTCGCGAGCGAGCCCGTGAGTCCCGTGACGCGCGCACGTGCACGCACACAGCGCCGCCGCCCGTGCGACACGCACGCACACACGCACACACGCACGCAAAAAAAAACACAAAAATCCCATTGTTCGGTACAACCGACACTCCGACAGGAACAGCGCGGAACATTCATGCAATACTGTAGGTACACCGAACCGATTCGCCTTTCATTACTTCTATGTAACGCAGTGCCTACCTATGTTGCGAATATTAGGTGCTTATTATTATTAATTGTTATGTGTACTGAGTATTTGAAACGATGCAGGCTATCGCAGAATATAAATTCCGTCATTTTTTATTATTATTTGGTAGATAAATACATAATTATGAATGTGTATAAATAATATTATAGTATGCATAACCGTTAGGGGTTTGCAAAAGTTAGTCGATGAACCATGAACTCTACTCACAAACAAACAAAACAAATAGTAGCCGATGAACCAGGATTACTCTTACACACAAACAAAACAAAAAGTAGCCGATGAACCAGGATTATTACTCTTACACACAAACAAAACAAAAAGTAGCCGATGAACCAGGATTATTACTCTTACACACAAACAAAACAAAAAGTAGCCGTTGAACCAGGATTACTCTTACACACAAACAAAACAAATAGTAGCCGATTTACCAGGATTACTCTTACACACAAACAAAACAAAAAGTAGCCGATGAACCAGGATTATTACTCTTACACACAAACAAAACAAAAAGTAGCTGATGAACCAGGATTACTCTTACACACAAACAAAATAAAAAGTAGCCGATGAACCAGGATTACTCTTACACACAAACAAAATAAAAAGTAGCCGATGAACCAGGATTACTCTTACACACAAACAAAATAAAAAGTAGCCGATGAACCAGGATTACTCTTACACACAAACAAAATAAAAAGTAGCCGATGAACCAGGATTACTCTTACACACAAACAAAATAAAAAGTAGCCGATGAACCAGGATTACTCTTACACACAAACAAAATAAAAAGTAGCCGATGAACCAGGATTACTCTTACACACAAACAAAACAAATAGTAGCCGATGAACCAGGATTACTCTTACACACAAACAAAATAAAAAGTAGCCGATGAACCAGGATTACTCTTACACACAAACAAAACAAAAAGTAGCCGATGAACCAGGATTACCTACTCTTACACACAAACAAAACAAAAAGTAGCTGATGAACCGGGAGCTCTTTATTCTTTACTCACTAAACAAACAAAACAAAAATTATAAATAAAAACAAAACATTAGGTCATCTGACTGTTGTGAGGAGACCTTCACACCTAAGAGTTCTTCATAATGTTCTCAAAGGTGTGTGAATTCTGCCAATTCGCCAGCGTGGTAGACTATAGCGCTCAGTAGTGAGCCGTTGATGGGTTGCTGATAATGATGATGATGAGTGATGAGTTAATTCATTAATTGTTCATGTAGGTAGAGCAAGGTAGAGCACGTCATACCGCCGTCGGCAGAGGGCAGCGCGCTCGCGCCTGAGCAGGCTCTGATGCGTTTATAATGTTTGTATTAGATGACAGGCGGGTGCTCTCATCACACACGCATTACCCATTACTGCACAACGTGTCATTTCACGCTGTAACTCGTAGCGCCTCGTTTACTTACTCGTACCTCTCAATTGTTTGATTATATTGTTGAAACTATCTTCCTTAACGGCTACATGTTCTACCTATTACTTTTTACCGCTGCTCAGATGATCTAAACAATGAATTTTTATAAATTGAGATTCTTGGTGTAACTGCTTTAAAAATTGTGATGTCTTTATAAATACCTTCTTACATTATTAAGGCCCGCTTGCAGAGACGCCGGGCTAGGCTTAACCCAGGTATAAACACAGGGTATAAATTTGTAATTTTGACAGAAGCTTTATACGAAATCTGTCAAAGCAAGTCAATTGCCATAATATTCAATCCGTTTGGAAACCATTATAAAAGTGAAAAAACTTACCAAGTTAGCAATTAATATAATAATAATATTTTAGTCTTCACTAAACTCTTAGAAGTTAGACTTTATTAAAAACTAAAGACCAATTTGAATAATATATCTACTTACCTATACTTAGAAAGTTTTCATAAGCGTCTCTTTACAAAAACCAATTAAGTATAGTAGGTAGATTCATCATCATTAAAACGTCCCATTACCACACGACTAAACATTACTTTACTCGTGTGCCATTACTTAGCGGTTCCTCTCAGTCTCAGAGAGTGGTGACAGGTCCACCACGCTGGCCAAATGCGAATTGGTGACTTCGCTCACCTTTGAGAATATTATGTAAAACTCTAACGCGTGCAGGTTTCCTCGCCATGTTTTGCTTCACCGTTGAAGCATGTGATACTTAATTGCATAAACGCACATAACTCCGAAAAGTCAGAGGTCGAACTTGCGAACTCCGAATCATAGGAGACCGCAGTCCTAGCCAGTAGGCTATCACTGATTAGGTAGATTAGGGAACAAGGGTTTTATTGTCGAATCCTATGTAAAGCGGCAGCGGATCTGCTGAGGGCAGCCTCAGCGCTCGCTTTGATCTCCGCGCCCGCGGGCCGCCCTGGCGCTGTCGCGGCCAGCCGCCCCCCCCCTCCCCCCCCCCTCCCCCCCCCCTCCCCCCGCGTTACTCGCGCACGGCCGCTCACACGAGAGAGGGCATGGCCTTTGTTTACCTTTCATTCTAATACTGTTAGAGCAGAGCATAACGGATTTCCGAACCTCTGTAACTGCGAGGGAGGCTTCTTCAAAGTAAAATCAAAACTAGATGAAATAAATATACGTATCGACACATTTTTAAATAGGTACCTACTAGCGGTTAGGCCCGCGGTTTTGTCCGCACTTAAAAATTCCCGTGTAAATTCTTTATATTCCTGAGATGAATGTTGGTCTCCAGGATGCGAGCTATCTTTGTGGCTTTGGCCACGACCGGTGTGGATGAGCCGCTACGCGAAGTAAACAAAGATTAACGTTAGGTACATTAACATTCATTCAAATTCAAAAATGACAAGACTACCATTCTGCTGAAAAGAGCCGGCAACAAACCCAACGGTTGCTCTTTGAAATCAAAATGTTACATTATTGTTATGTAGCTATTTAGGTATAACTACCCCTATAATGTAGCAGCTACTTAATTACGAGTAAATGGGTATTGTATCGCACGGTCACATCGACGCATGTACGCAATGTGATTAGAATTGATAGGACGGGCATGGGAGCGGCGCTATTAGAGGCGATTAAAGCCATTTGTAGCATTAGACCTCAGACCAGGCAGACCTCTGCCGCCTCAACGCCTGTGGCGCGCCGCAGCCAGCCCGCATCTGCGCTGCGCCGCTGCCTGCTCGCCCCGTGCGCTGCACTCAAACCCCCCAAAGCACGACTTGACGTTGCGCAGACATAATTTATTTGCGCAGGCACAGGTATAGGCCGACCATACGTAAGTCTACGCAACATCGAAGCCACCAGGTTCGAGTAGCAGCCAAACGACCCACACGTTCTGTACAACCGTAATATCTATCAAGCTCAATATTATTATCATTGTTGTTACTCGCACAAAAGGGCTCTTTTCACTAATTTGACCATTGGGAATAGAAAAGAAATATTTTTTATTCAAATAAACTTTTACAAGTGCTTTTGAATAGTCAATGAATCTACCACTGGTTCGGAATGCCTTTCCTGCCGAAAAGAACCAGCAAGAAACCCGGCGGTTGCTCTTTTCAAAACAAATTTACAATACAGTAAATACTATGCAATATATGCAGTGTTTCCACAATGAGGAAAGTTCGTCCAAGTGAGGAATGAGTAAGAATCAGTAGATAATATCTAATCTTGTCTAATTGATATCTCTGAGCCGCCCCCGATGGTTGTCGCGCGCTCCACTAGGAGAGAGGTAAGGGTTGCGCAGTTCAGTGCGATTTGATTGGGTGGTGTGGTGTGCGGTGAGCGACGCGCCGCCGCCGGGCTCCGCACGCGCCGCACTCTCGACTGCCGTTTCTATAAGATAAAGAAAAACTTACATATATTTTGACGTTATCTATAATTTTTTTTTTTTTAATAATAATAAATTTTATTCAGTACTTTACAAAGTGCTTTTTTACAATACAAAACACAATAAAAAAAAAATCTAAATGTTCACATAATATAGTTACAGTAAAAAGGCAGGGGTAGCACTGCTTTAGTAAAAACTGTGTTGCAGATGCCACCGCTACCTCCGAGAGTACAATTCACAAGTTATCACAATTACTATCACTATTAGTGTGTGTGTGTGTGTGTGCGTGTATATTGTTTCAGTTTGCTCGTAATTCATTTGCATTAGCCACAAATACATTGTTGATTTAGCTGAATATTAGGTCATTGGGTAGATATTAAGTTGCTTGTTGATCTTATTATATAAAAAGGTAGACAAATATGAATGTTGGTGTTTGAAGAAAGAAGTTCGATGTTTATGAGACGACGGAAGAACGATATATTTTCTGCGTTTACTCGACTGCAATGACTCCAATTCTGGATCAAAAACCAGAGATGAATGTGTCTTGATAGTAATGGATAAGAGGAACAATTGACGAACTGTAAGAACTTTACTCATGGCATACAATAATTGGGTGGGAAAACGATAGTGTTTATGATGCATTACTTTGAGAACTGATCTCTGGGCCCGTTCAAGATGAATTAAATGAGTTTTGCCAATACCTCCCCACAGGACGTATATCATTACAGGTATGTACTTTTAAAGTATGACTTGTATTACTTGGCAAACTAGTTCTGGCTGAAATTTAGAATGTGAGGTGTTTGGTCTTTCCTGCATTGAGCGTAAGAAGATTGAGTTTCAACTATTGTGTAACAGTTTGCAGATCTATTTGTGCCTGTGTGTAAACCTCATGCCAACTTTCTCCTTTACATTAAAATACATGAATTTGTTAACTTATAATACCTACATTGTGTGCGTTTGTTTGGAATTCGGTAATTTTGGGAGTGAATCTACAATCTACATCATTAGCCTCCTTGTTCTACGTGAATTCAAGAGTTGTGAAGCTTTATTTAAGTTCAATTGTCTAATTTGACCATATTTTGTGTTTACTACCCGACTAGTAGTCGGGTTGCGACTTGCGCGGTGCGGTGCGGAGCGGAGCGCGCGTGTGGGCGCGCGGCGGCAGCAGCTGCGCGGCGCTGGTCGGTGCCCGCACGCGCCGCACGCGCCGCACGCGCCGCTTCCGACTTCCCTTTCGATGGCAGCCTCTCGCTGCAGACGCACTCCCTCAAAGGGTTCGCGCGACCCGTCCGCCGCCCGCCGCCGCCCGCCGCCGCCCGCCGCCGCCCGCGCGCCAGCTGCCGCGGACTCGGCGCAGTTATTTATTGTTCATTTGTGAATTTGTCGCATCGTATTACTTTAATGCTTCGATATTTTACGCAGTGATAGTCTAGTGGTTATGAATGTGGTCTCCTCCTATTCGGGGGTCGCAGATTCAATGACTGGCACGCACCTCGACTTAAGTATAAGCGTTTAAGAGATTAACACATGCTTTAACGGTGAAGAAGAACATCGTCAGGAAACCTGAGAGAGTTCTCCATAATGTACTCGAAAGTGTG
Source organism: Oeneis ivallda (assembly GCA_029955525.1). Taxonomy (NCBI): domain Eukaryota; kingdom Metazoa; phylum Arthropoda; class Insecta; order Lepidoptera; family Nymphalidae; genus Oeneis; species Oeneis ivallda. The sequence goes on from JARPMR010000010.1 coordinate 433,329, forward strand.
TGAAATCCGTCAATTCACATTGGGCCAGCGTGGTGGACTGTGGCCTATAACCTTTCTCTGAGAGGAGACCTGCGCTCAGTAGCGAGCCGTTGATGGGTTGTTGATGATTATGATGAACCATTTAAATGCAAAGTGTTTTCAGTCATCAAATACCTATAGGTATCAAAAGATCAGTTTTTGACGGCGAACTCGTTCTCGTAGAGTTTATCCGCGGGATGAACTTTACGGGAGAACATCCCGCAAGACGGCTTCTTGGGATTAATGTCCCCTGTCACTCTCCAGGTCCCTAACTATAAACGTGCACAAATTAAGTCGATCCATAGCTCTGTTGCGGCGTGATCGAAAGACAAACCAACAAACTAGGATGGGTAGGTTGAATAGGACAGGATAATGCGCCTTTACTAGATATCTCAATGTGGCCCAACAGCGGTAATGTAGCAGATTGTCAATACCCCCTGAGCACTGACGCTAAGCTCTGCCGCGGGCGCCAGGCGCGGCGCGCGGCGGACAGAATCAATTCGCCGACCGCAGCGCGCACAGCTGCGCCCGCGCACCGCCCGCTCCCGCAACGACGCTGACTGTGCGGAATTGACATCGTTTTGCTGCGACAATGGAAACTAAAATTCAAAGCAGAGTTGAAACGTTGAGAAAATTCCCAATTCAAAACTTTAAGTCAAAATGTATGTTTTTATTTGGGTTTGTTAAGTAGATACATATCAAATATGATTGACAAAGAACGGATATTCGACCGAGCGAAGCGAAGGTCTTTGAGTTAACTAGGGCGATTTGCACTTGTCCGTCCGTCCGTCCGTCCGTCCGTCCGTCTGTCAGAGCCTTATAACTTTTGAATTACTGAACGTAATTACTTCAAATTTAGATATAATATGTAAACCGATGGCCTCCAGCCGAAAATGGCTTAAAAAGTTATAAAAATCTTTATTTCAGGGGGGCTCTCATAGAAGCGAATGCGAAGTAAAAAAAAAAAAATCGCGTTACATAAAATTGTTACGTATCATTTTAAAGATAATTTTGAACTGAGTACAAAAATATTTTTTTTTTAATTTTTCCCTCAAAATTGACGAAATGGGGGGCTTTCAAAGTGGCGATTTTATACGCTCGCTTGAAGACGCTCTCTAGAAAAATCCGCTATGGATTTTCAAACTGATTTTATGTTTTTAGGTCACTTATATCCTGTACTTGAACAACAAATACTAAAATTATATGAATATTATAAAGAAACGAGATTATTTAATTTTTAATGGGCGTCAGTAATTCATATAGCATCAACATAGCTTCACAATAATGCTAATAGATGGCGCAGTCAGTAACTATTCCCATGGAACTACGAGTTAAATTCAATGTTTGATAAATAATTCAATGTTTTCACTAACGTTCCCTAACCTTTACGGGCTACCTATAAGTTAGGTGATTGATGTTTTCTGTCAACTTATTTATCACGATCCTGTACGGGACACCTAAAAGGATATTGGGACGGATGTTAGGACTTAGGATTGTATTTAGGAGCTACCTACGTTAAGAGACTCCTACTTAGGGGATGATTTAGGTATGTTTGGTGAAAACGGGCATAATAATAATGTCAGTTTTGGTTATCATGTATCGATTGAATGAATAATCATGGGATACCGTTACCGCGAGGTCTCAGTTCGGGGCGAACCACTAGTTATGAATATTTTTTTAAAGAATTCATAGGTACACAATCCAATAATTGGTCCCTTAAAAATTTGGGAATGTAACAATGTATTATTCTCTATGAAGGTTATTTTGTATTGCCTTCACCGAGCCTTGCCTTGTGGTAATTAGATGCCATAAATATATCTGCCATCGCTGTGAATAGGTATAATGAATGTCGACTTGTATTTAAAATTATATTAATTATCTAAGTTATAGTTAGCACAGCCCTGAAGCATACCTCATCATCATCATCATTAGCAAACCATCAACGGCTCACTACTGAGCCCAGGTCTCCTCTCAGAGAAGGGTTATAGGCCATAGTCCACCACGCTAGCCCAATGCGAATTGGCGGACTTCACACACTGTCGAGGACATTATGGAGAACTCTCAGGTGTGCAGGTTTCCTCACGACGTTTTCCTTCACCGTTGAAGCAAGTGATATTTAATTGCTTAAACGCACTTGACTCCGAAAAGTCAGAGGTTGAGACCCGGGGATTGAACCTGCGACCCCCCGAACAGGAGACCACAGTCCTAACCACTAGGCTATCACTGCTTGAGCATACCTAATAATTAATAATATAGATTCATTGTATGAAGACTCGAGTAGTTATTTGAGTTTCGTTTAAAGCGCCGAAGGGTCGGCAGCGTCGGACGGCAATGGAGGCAATATTGGCGGCACTGCTGAGGTGCTCCACTCGTCGCGGAGAGGGTTACAGGAATTTGATTTGCGCGAGTCCCCGGGCGCGGGGTGCGGGGCGCGGAGGGGGGGATGTTTGTGCGGCAAACACAGCGCTGTTTGCCGCTGCTCTGTTTGACGACTACTACCTAATATTGGTGTTTGCGCTGCGCTGTTGACAGTCATAAATTCATAACGAGCTCGCACTGCGTCTCGCCGTCTCGCCGCCTCCGCCTCGCAGGCCCGGCCGCCGGCCATTGCAGCTCCTCGTAACGGCTTAGCGGCGGAAAGAATTACATCGTCACAGTAATGTTACTTCCCATACTTTTGAGTTCTGACCGCTATTTCAACTCAAATCTACAACCGGTTGCTTTTATTTTTTTAACGAACATCGATAGCGACATAAGCATAACATTGTCGGTCCATTTCATTTATGGAATATTTCAAAAATATACTGTTTCGAGTTGAGCTGAACTGGAGGCTCAAAGTTTATGAGATTTTTTTATTAATAGTACATTATTGTCGAGGCTCGGAATAAAGCAATTTATGGACGAGTAACATTGGAAGGCCGAGGCGAAGCCGAGGACTTCCAAGTGATTTTAAAAGGACGAGGCGCTAGCCGAGGCCTTTTTAAGTAAACGAGGCCATGAATTGCTATTTCGGCCGAGGCTTATATAGTACTTTTCTCTAATTTGCGAGGAAACAACAAAAAAATAATTAAAGAAACACTGTTTTATTTCATGTTAAATGTTATAGTACATTAGCTTCTTCCGCCATATCTGGTGGTGTCTTCTTCTTCTTCTTTATCAACCTATAGACGTCCACTGCTGGACAAAGGTCTCCTGCATGGACTTCCACAGGCTTCGGTCTTGCGCCGCTTGAATCCAGCGGCTCCCTGCGACTCGTTTGATGTCGTCGGTCCACCTGGTGGGGGGCCTGCCAACACTGCGTTTCCCGGTGCGGGGTCGCCATTCCAACACCTTGGGACCCCAACGACCATCAGCTCTTCGAACTATGTGCCCCGCCCATTTCCACTTCAGCCTCGCGACACGCTGAGCTATGTCGGTGACTTTGGTTCTTCTACGAATCTCCTCATTTCTGATTTGATCTCGCAGGGATACACCGAGCATAGCTCTCTCCATCGCTCGCTGGGCGATCCTGAGCCTTCTTATGAGGCCCATAGTTAGCGACCATGTCTCGGATCCGTAAGTCATCACTGGCAACACGCACTGTTCGAAGACTTGAGTCTTCAGGCACTGAGGGATTTTGGACGAGAAGACATCTCGGAGCTTCCCGAACGCTGCCCAGCCGAGTTGGATTCGGCGGTTAATCTCTTTCTCGAAATTGGACCTACCTAGCTGGACTGTATGTCCCAGGTATATATACTCGTCTACAATTTCGAGCGCAGAGTTCTCAACGATTACTGGGTGGAGCGGAGCATGAGCATTGGACATGATTTTCGTCTTGCTCATGTTCATTTTCAGGCCCACCTGTTGAGAAACCCTGCTGAGATCATTGAGCATTGTATTGAGATCTCTCAGTCTCTGCCATGACTACTATGTCATCGGCAAATCGCAGGTGAGTGATGTACTCGCCGTTTATGTTGATGCCAAGTCCGTTCCAATCCAGAAGCTTAAAGACGTCCTCCAACGCAGCGGTAAATAGCTTCGGGGAGATTACATCTCCCTGTCGCACTCCACGCTGCAAGTGGATTGGTCTCGTAGTCTGGTCCTGTATACGTACTGACATAGTGGCGTTTTCGTACAAGCACTTCAACACTTGGATATACCGGTAGTCAATCCGGCATCTCTGCAGCGACCTCAATACAGCCCAAGTTTCCACCGAATCAAAGGCTTTCTCATAGTCCACAAACGCTAAGCAAAGTGGCCGGTTATACTCTTCAGTCTTTTGTATAACCTGCCGCAGCGTATGAATGTGATCTATGGTACCAAAGCCTTTTCGGAATCCGGCTTGTTCGGGAGGCTGGAAGTCGTCAAACCTACGAGCGAGACGATTCGTAATGACTCTCGAGAACAACTTGTAAACATGACTCAGCAGCGAGATGGGTCTATAATTCTTCAGCAAGGTATTATCACCCTTTTTGAAGAACAGGACCACCACGCTCCTGTGCCATGCTTCTGGCGTTATACCCTCGTGAATGACGGAATTGAACAATCGCTGAAAGATTTTAAGTACCGATTTTCCACCCGCTTTCAGGAGTTCCGAGGAGGAGGAGGAGTTAATCTGGTGGTGTAAAGTCCATTAATTCTTCAGCCGATTCCGAATCCATTTTTATTTCAGAACAAGAAATATATTGTAAAAGAAAACACCAGTCACCAATAATTCTTTACCTCCAATTAAACCACGCGCTTTTTGTTCCATTTAAATAAAAAATCATTCTTATTTTTTTTAAATTGTATAACTCAGCGAAAGAAATGCACATTTAAAACACCTAATCACAGAGGAGAAACACCTAATAGAGGAAAGTGTACATTTTAAAAACCTCGTACCTGTCCAGCAATTTACATTGTTGTCCTGTTACGTAATTGCTGGCGCCACGCCAGCAATGAGCCAATTGACGTTTCGTTTTTTTTAAATAAAGAAGCGATTTCCGAGCAAATTTGAGAAAAGAATATTGTCAGCCTAGTTGAAGTTGACTTATGTCCACCTGTCCGGTATCCCCTCCAAATAAGCGGAAACCTTGGAACAGGAGTGGCTACGACAACAGTGCAACGGGTGAGATTCGAACCTGCGACCTTTCAGTTTTCAGTGCACACCCTTAACCGTTGGACTATTGAGGCTTACACAAAATTACGAATTTACAAGTAAAAGCAAAATTTCTCCACCAGTCATTTCCTGTCGATTATACCACTTGTACCGTCAGTGTTTCGGGAAGATTTTTATTCAATTTTCTGCCATTTTGCATACTTAATTCAAAACACCTGATTTTGGAAATGTTCCACTAATGAATTAGACTGACGACGATATAATCTAATATATAAATTTCTCGTGTCACAATGTTAGTTACCTTACTCCTCCGAAACGGGTGGACCGATTTTTATGAAATTTTGTGTGCATATCGGGTAGGTCTGAGAATCGACCAACATCTATTTTCCATACCCTTAAATGATAAGGGTAATCACTAAATATTTTTGTTGGCGGTACGTAGTTCGCTGGGTCAGCTAGTGAAATATGATATTTTCATTGCCTAACGACAGTTCAAAAGTCAAAATAATAGTGACACCTGCGTAGATATGTATCCGACCAAAGACTCAGATCTCATGTAGAGCCAAGCTTCTAACTCTACAAGCCCTAACTTCACGAACTCTACACGTTCGCCTCCTCAGCGTAAGTCCTGCTCAGTCCTCAGCTCCCCAACTGTCTCCATGCATCCCTATCTCTTGCTTGCTTTTCCCTTATTATCTTAGCCCAACATCTTGTATTGTCCATCCTACATAAATGCCATGCCCATTTCATTTTGTTATGTCATATAAAAAACGGAGTGACTAGTTGTACGGGTACTGTACGAATAAATTATATTTATTCGTACAGTTCTTAAATTTTTTTTGAAGGCATTGTGTTCGTTATTTTCGCGGTAGGTACTATATCAGGTCTCCGTAGCCTAGTGGCTTATGCAGTCGCCTAATAGTTAACAGGCGATGGTCCAAATCCCAGCTCGACAGACTGAATTTTCTATTTTAATTTTAATTTTTTTTTCTATTTTCATTTTTATTTTTTAAATTCCACATGTAAAATTTTTTTTTAAATTAGAATGAATTGGATGATTAACTTGTTTTTTATTTGTCCATTTTTTAGGGTTCCATACCAAAATGGTAAAAATGGAACCCTTATGGTGAGACTTTCTCCGTCCGTCTGTCCGTCCGTCTGTCACAGTCGATTATTTCAGTAACTATTAAAGCTATCGACATGAAATTTGGCATAGTTGTGTATAAAAGTGGCCCAAAATCATTGGAATAAAGAAAAATTGAAAACTATTTTTATGATTATGATCTATTTGTTTGAAATGAAAAATTAATTTGGAGGGGTTTCTAAGCTTCCTCTACTCCTTTTCCTCTCTCCCACTATTTTTGACGTGACAACGTCTTATAAATTGGTTTGCCGGGTGACACTTCAAGAAACTGCGTTACGCTCCGCTCACGTTATGCGCTCACAATGAGAGCGAGTGAGAGGCATGGTTAGCCCGCCTAAGAGCGAGAGAGACAGACATAAAAAGTGAAAGGCACGCGTCCCTTCCACTCGAGCACAGTTAGCCCGCCTAAGAGCGAGAGAGACAGAGCGAGAGAGAGAGTGAGAGAGATAGGCATACACACCGGTTCATGTCTTGCGCTTCTATTTCGGTTGTCACGTAAAACTTTCGCCCGTATACCGACTTTACAGGCAACCAATTTTTTTACTTTCACTCCTTCACTAAGCGAATTTTGGCAAGACTAAACCTCCCTCCCTCCACCCCTCCCCCAAATTCAGGTAGCACGATTCAAATATTTGACCAAAATTATTCGTCCAACTTCTGTACGAATAATTATAAATTGTTCGTACGGTAACCGTATTAATAATTATAAATTGTTCGTACAGTACCCGTATTAATAGATTCAGCCTATAAAAAATTAAAAATAATTATAAAAAAAAAATTATCCATTCCCTTATATCACAGTTTCTGACCCTATCTTTTATTTTTATTCATAATATGCTTCTTTCCATTTTCCTTTGGCATATTGCTATTTTCGCTTCGTTTTTCTTTTTTTTTAGGGTTCCATACCAAAATGGTAAAAATGGAACCCTTATGGTGAGACTTTCTCCGTCCGTCCGTCCGTCCGTACGTCCGTCTGTCACAGTCGATTATTTCAGTAACTATTAAAGCTATCGACATGAAATTTGGCATAGTTGTGTATAATAGTAGCCCAAAATCATTGGATTATAGAAAAATCGAAAATTATTTTTAGTTTTAATAAAAAAAGGGGGAAAATCGGGGGTTTGAAATTTCAAAGTAAAATAACTATATCGAGTGGGGTTTTTTTTTTTCTCTTTATTTTGGAGCTTGGTCACTCAGTGACTATGTCGCTCCGTTAGTTCACTCCATAATATTATTACATATTTTTATTCCTAATTCTAAAATACTTATTAACTAATGCATTGAATATTGAATGGGTATAGTTCAATATCAGGAAATTCGTGACTTGAGTCACTTACCTACGTAAAAAAGGGAAACATTTTTAAAAGTTACAAATCATGTACTAATGCATAAATTAATTTAGATTGCTGGCATAAAGGGAATGCCAAAAATATAATAAAATCTACAATACTTAAATTATAATCTAATAAACTAAATAGGCTTATCCTGATTGATTCAATCCGGACACATTTCAACAGTACATGATATATATCCTCAATTACCCCACAGGTGAGGCAATCGGGAGATTCGGACTTTTTAATCAAAAATGCAAATTCGTTAGTTGGAATGTGACCGGAGCGAAGTCGTAACGCTGTAACTACGTCAGAGATTACATCTATTATCGAACCAACAACATTTCCAAGGTTGGGGCTGCATCATCCTGTACCATATGCCCTTCTCTCTCGATCGTTCATTGAAATATTCGTTCCAGAGGGAACTGCACCTTGCTTTTACATGCCAAATGAGATCAGTAAAAAACGGGTCTAGAGAAGTGTCCACACCGTCTAGGCAGGCTTGTTTAGCGAGAAGATCCACTGTTTCGTTGCCTGTAATGTCCACATGCGATGGAATCCATTGCAAATATACAGATTTGGATTCTGAATTGAGCTCTAAAAGTTGTTTCATAATTTTGTAGGCTATCGGTATGCCTCGAAAACTCGAGGTACATCGAGCCAAATGTTGCAGGGCACTTTCACACAGGGCAGGGGTATCATATGAAAGGCCTTTACTTGTGCATTCTAAAACAGTTTTTTATTTATTTCTATATATAATAGTTTTTGATTAATCGGCCAAAATGTCGAAAAAAATACTGTTCCCCCCCCTTATCTCCGAAGTTTACCAATCGAAAAATCTGAAATAATTATGGTCAATAGAAGTTTATGTATATTTTACAGGAAAAATAAAAGCAACGCGAAAATTATTTTAGTTTGATTAAAAAAGGGGGAAAATCGGGGGTTTGAAATTTCAAAGTAAGATAACTATACCGAGTGGGGTATCATATGAAAGGCCTTTACTTGTGCATTCTAAAACAGTTTTTTATTGATTTCTATATATACTAGTTTTTGAGTAATCGGCCAAAATGTCGGAAAAAATACCGTTCCCCCCCCCCCCCTTATCTCCGAAGTTAACCAATCAAAAAATCTGAAATAATTATGATCAATAGAAGTTTATGTATATTTTACCGGAAAAATAAAATGAACGCGAAAATTATTTTAGTTTAATCAAAAAAGCGCCGATCATCCGCTCATCTTCAGCCTAAGCATTCAGAAAGTTCTTAACGACCTCGAATCTCCCGTCAATATATGGTACCTCGATGATGGTACCATAGGTGGTAAACCCGAGGTTGTGGAGCGTGATTTACTTCTTTTACTACCCCGCTTGAAGGAGCTGGGGCTGAAGGTGAACTCGTCCAAGTGCGAGTTCTTCCCCTGTAGTCCAGAGTCCCATCTTCTGTTCCCTCGCTTCGAAGACCTAATTCCTGGGCTCAAGGAGCTGAACACTGACAATTTTTTCCTCTTGGGGTCTCCTATCTTTTCTTCCGCTATTCCGGAAGCCATTGAGGCAAGAAGGCAGTTACTCTCCACTGCTCGGGAGCGTCTTGAAGATCTTTCGGCCCACGTTGCTCTTACACTCTTGCGAAACTGTTTTGCGGTGCCAAAGATCACATACCTACTGAGGACCTCTCCAACATGGTTGCATCCAAGCAGTATCGCGTCGTTTGACGATGTCCTAAAGGAGACCTTGGAATCGGTCCTCAACGTGGCAATGGGGAGGGCCCAGTGGAGCCAGGCGGCCCTTCCAATCCGCCTAGGGGGCCTGGGGGTGCGGCGCGCCCGGGATGTGGGCCTGCCGGCTTTCCTTGCGTCGGTGCATGAGTCTGCGAGCCTTGTCGCTAGCATACTTGCTATTGATGGTGACCCTTCTCGCATTCCCTTTGCATCCGGCGCATTGGAGGCCTGGTTGGCCCTCAACCCGGGCGCATCCGTTCCGCAGGCTTCACACGTCCAGCGCCAGTGGGACAGCGTTAGCTCGGAGGCCACTTTGAAGCAACTCATGGATAAGGCAGCGGGTGCGGATTTGGCAAGACTGAAGGTGGTATCAAAATCGGAGTCGGAAGCGTGGTTACAAGCACTACCCTCACCTCACTTGGGCACTCTCCTCGACGGCAACTCGTTGCGTGTGGCGGTGGCTTTCCGTTTGGGCTGTGATGTTTGTGAACCTCATCGATGCATCTGCGGTTCCATGGTGGAAGCCAACGGCCATCATGCATTGAGTTGCAGTCGTTGTGCGGGCAGGTTTCCGCGTCACCACGCCCTGAACGATATCGTCCGCAGAGCCCTCGTCTCGGCTGGCGTGCCCTGCATACTCGAGCCACCCGGGTTGAGCCGCACAGACGGCAAGCGTCCAGATGGCTTGACGCTCGTCCCATGGCAAAATGGCAAATGCTTGCTGTGGGACGCGACGTGCACTTGTACATTCGCACCAAGCCATCTCAGCCGGACGGCGCGGGTTGCCGGCGCTGCTGCAGAGTCCGCTGCTTTAAAAAAAAGAGGCAAATACGCCCCTTTTCTGGGCAGCTACCTTTTTGTCCCTCTGGCGGTGGAGACGATGGGATGAGGAGAGAGAATGAGGAGGCTAGGAGATTTTTATTTGACATCGGACGTCGTTTAAGGGAAAGAGGCTGCGATCCACGCTCTGGGGCTTACCTGATTCAAAGGCTGTCAATCGCCATACAACGCGGCAATACCGCGAGCTTGATGGGCACCTTTGGCTCAGGGGCAACCAGGGGTGGTCTTTTTGACTAAAATGTGTTTTTGGTTTTATTTACTTACCTGACATTGTACGATTTTGACATTTATAATAAAATAATAAAAGTATCAAAAAAGGGGGAAAATCAGGGGTTTTAAATTTCAAAGTAAGATAATTATACCGAGTGGGGTATCATATGAAAGGCCTTTACTTGTGCATTCTAAAACAGTTTTTTATTTATTTCTAGATATAATAGTTTCTGATTAATCGGCCAAAATGTCGAAAAAAATACCGTTCCCCCCCCCTTATCTCCGAAGTTTACCAATCGAAAAATCTGAAATAATTATGGTCAATAGAGGTTTATGTATATTTTACAGGAAAAATAAAACCAACGCTCTAACTAGCATAGTTTTTTTTATATTAACAATAAACCTCTACAAACAAAGTTAACGATAAATAAGCAAATTAATATAATATTATCGTTTTACTTTTACTTTTGGAGTACGGAACCCTCGGTGCGCTAGTCCGACTCGCACTTGGCCGGCTTTTTTTTCTTCTTTCTTCACTGGCTATGTCTGGCATCCATATGTAACTATAGTTTAATAAACTTTTTTCTTAATACTAAGACTAGCCTGGCTCTTCACGATTTCTTTCAGACTCTAGTATTTGTTTCATGCTAGAGCAATTCTTCTTTGAATTTATTTTCTGATTGATTTTCAAAGGAGACTAATTGCCCGAGATATACCTAATTATGTATTCATTCAACTTTGCCGCTTTTCACTACGACATTTATTGTTGAGAATCTTTGTTTTTGTGGCATTTAGGCGCTGCGCAAACGTGGACACTTTTTTGTCCTTTGTCACATATATTCTTACAATTAGTGGCTCGTGTCCGACACAGGACACAACAATTGTCCAGGTACGTTTGCCCATTTGCTGGTTGATTTCATGTTTATTGTATGAAAATAAAATATTCAATGGTGGCTTGTATCCGACGCAGGACTCACGTTTGCGCAGCGCCTTAGTGTCAACCCTGCGCAAGATGGTCGATTGTGGAGAAATTTTTGCGACAACCTGCTTGTTCTGTTGGTTGATTCTCTTGTAGAGTTTTTAAAATTCTGCCCAAGATCCACTATTGACATCATACCCGCTAATTTTGTTTATCTGGTATAATCCAAACCCAAGTTACGAGGGTTCAAAAAAACGACGAAGCACTTCGAGAAAAGGTAGGTAGTGCCCTTACGCTTCGCTTGGCTCGTCTTCGGCGGGGACACTCCCGTGTCCGCAGATTTATTAGGTTCTACCGCATCAGTTACAACGAACTCGAAATTTAACATTTTCTTCCTTAATTTGTAAATCTTTAATCACGTCATATTAGTCTTGTTATTAGATGGGTGATTGACTTTTGAGAGTTGAATGCGGCCTTTCTCTTTCCTCCAGCCTCGGAGCATTCGATAAATCCATTCGTTTAATGGAGGGGTCACGACTCTCGACAATCAAGGATATACGACACAGAAAGAATCTTTTTTAAAAACCATTAGTAAAAGATTATTGAAAAATAGATTTAATCTCGCGAGCACGTGGCGTTTTATATTCCATGAGTCGCGACCGAGTCCTGCGTAAAGTGCGTAATACATTGATCATTCCGGCGTGTGTGTGTGTGTGTGTGTGTGTGCGTGAGATAGTTGCATGGATGGCGGTGCGAGGTCGCGGTAGCGTCGATTAAAGTTTAAATTACTTTTATTGCGCTATATATTAAGAGTTAACGATCGCGACCGAGGCAAGGGTTGGGCCTTTGGCGGCGGACTGACTGACTGACTGACTGACGACGGGAAGCGTTCAGCGATCGCCGCCGCGTGCGACTAATCCGCGCCGCGTCGCAGCTCGTCCATCATCGCGCGACGTTCCGCTAACGACGTCGCGCTCTATAAATCAGTGAACCCTTCCCCCGCCCCCCTCCCTCCTCCCCTCACCCCCTCGCCCGCACCCTTCGCCAATCGTGCCGCGGCGCGTATGTAGATCGAGCATTTACATAAATTTACATGTACCGGCGCGGCCCGCCTCGAATAGGTCGACGCACCTACCTACTCACTCGAAAGGGTTAACTATGTGCTCACCGTAAAAAACCCCGTCGGGCTCCCTTTGTGTGCGACCCCGTACCTATGATGTACTTAGGTATAATTTGAATATGTAAAGCGCCTTCTCTATTCGTAGTTGTGCACACGCGGGGCGAACTGTGGCAGGGGGCGCCCGGCGAGTTGAGTTGATGACTGCCGACTGATATGTAATGTAGGTATAACAATATTAGCGCAGAGTAACGAAGGTAAGGTGTCCTGAAGAAGAATAATTGCCCTCTCTCTTCCGACTTAGCGTAAAACTAGTGCCAGAAGAACTGCGATGATACTACGGGATTAAAATCTAATGTTGACTGTTTTTGTTTTGCTAAAGACACTACTTATAGAGTGTGACTTGTTACAATTTGACTATGTTTCAGCTCTATAGAAACTAGATATTAAGCTACTGATAGATATTATTAGAACTGAAACATAACGTTGAAAATTGCTCTTTAATGAGTTTTTTGTGCGGGAAATGGGGATGCCCCTTGAGTTTCAATGTTAATTAATTTATTTTTTGGTTGTCGCGATAGTGATGATGATACGACGTGTTCTGTAAAATAAAATATGTAAAAAAGCCGAAGCTGCAGATCTGTGTGACCGACGGACAAACAGCGGAGGTCTTGGCACCCTGTATGTACGGAACCCTACAGAAAAGGAGAGACCGACTGTTCCCAACGAGGACAATGTTAGTAGGTACCTATTTCAGCTTTAATAATAAATTTTGATTACGAGTCGCAGGAAAAGTCAATTTAGTTCGGTCCCGACCTTCGCTGATGTTTACAGAGAAACAGGAGTCAGTGGACGAGAACATGCCAACAACACGCGACTATCGACGACGATGCTGCGCCCCCGGGCTCGGTGCTAATGCAGAAATTACTTTATCACATGTAATAATATCCCGGATTCATCTCAGTACCGGTTGAACGAGAGCTCATTGTGCTCAGTAAAAGTGTACATAAACCTATTTACACTGTAACAATGCCCCGGCGCGGAAGACCCGGCATTGCAATAATAATATTTTAAAAAGTAAACGCGGGGAGTTTAAAACGTTGGAACGAAGGGGTTGATCCCCCCGCGCCCCCGCGCCCCCTCCCCCCCGCCCGCGTCGCGCGGCACGCGTTGACACGGCGCTGCCAGTTAACGAGATTACAGCACGCGCAACCCTTGCCGCTTTCAATGCAAATACGCACCGCTAATCCAACATGGCCGCCCGCGGAGCGGCGCAATCGATAGCCGCCCGCCCGTGCCCGCTTAGCCGATAGCGACTGATTACGATTGCATCGCGATAACAACGTTGTCGCTCCCTGCACCCGGCGCGTACTACTGACGAGCTGCGACCGAACAGACACACAGACAAACAATACAATATCTTTATGTTAGTTTCTATTAGCCTGTTAGAACTATATCTGATGCTTCATCGTGAAGACACGTGAACTTCCATGAAGTTCACAAGATTCAATTGCGCGAACAAATTGACGCATGAATCTTGTTTCTAATTAATTGTACGCCATCGGTTGCGAATAATTAATTAATTCATGTCTAACGATGCTTAACAACGTCTGACCTATCGCGAGCCTCGACTGCTTTCACTAGCGATCTAGTAATACAAATTACTTCATTTTCCCTCACCTCCTCCCCTCCTCCCCGCCCACTGGCCGCCTCAGAATGCATCTGTTTTCCGTCGGTCGTCGAGGGGTTTTTGTGTCAACGAGAGAAAGTCATAATTCCAAAGCTGCTCTCTTCACTTAAAAGGAAGTTTGATTAATAACATTTTACTTCGTGATCGAATCATTTCAACTGCTAATATTGCAGAGTTGCTTAAATATCTGGAGAAGTTCTTTTTTTGAAACTTTTACATTGATGGAATATTTATAAGCATTTTAAATTCTAATGTGGCTTGTGAATTTGTTAAAAGTTGATTTTATCGAGCTGGTATTAATAACTGACCCTTTGATATCAATAGCATCATTAACATGAAACACAAGTTTAGCCCATATTTATTAATATAGACATATTCGACTACGTAACAAGTTACTACAAACAGATTTCTCCGACTGAAGATCACTGGTTATTGAAAAGGCCTGAACATAGACGTCTGACGTATGGACTGGCAATTCGCAATAAGAACTGTGTCGCATTCTAGATTACGCGAACTGAGGTAGAGAGGGGAGCCGGTATGGGAATAAGGTTGCAAATCGTCATTGATCATACGCGGCCGCGGCTCGTAGATTGCTCGGCTCGGCTCGTAGAGGCGTGAACGATGTGCAGGGATTCTTCAAAATATCGCTATAGAAGTAATTTTTATTTCGTATCTAGTGTTACGAATTACGATGCTGTTATCTAATTACTATACTTTTTTGTTAATTACTTGAATAAAGGCATTGTTGGCTTTTCAATTCACAGTTAAGTACCTAGAAACTTTTATCGCATAAATAGCGCCCGCGTTCGTACGTCGCGAATGCCATGCCATACTAACAACTAGTGCTCGGACATCAGTGCAACTCATCAGTTGAACATGGTAAGTGTTCGTAACCGCGTATCTAGTAGGTACTACTACATCGGTTGGCCTGAATAAGGTCATTGATACACCATACCATTTTAACTAATGCATTCACTGGCAACATAAATAAACATAATGTTGCTATATGAATATCTGCGGATAGTGGGTAAACTGTGCCGATAGCCCGTGGGCTGTGACCCGGGTGCGCGTCGCGAACGCACATCGCACTAGTTAGAAATACAGACTTAAAATTACTACACATAATATTATGTACATAAAGATTACCTGCCCGTGAGTGTAACTTTTTAAACTCTTTTTAAACTATAAAATAATATGGGATATTATTTTTCCGGCAACTAGAAAATACGGGGACGGCGGACCGCAGAGTAGGTATTTAATAAAATAAACGGGCGGCGTTATATTTTCCATAAAATATTACCGTGACAAAGCACAGCCCGACCCGACGGACCCAGAGATTTTGTAATAAAATATTCCTTTAGTTGTTGCAATAAGGGGTATTTCGATACTCAGTCCAAGGCAAAAACCGTGGTGAAGATTGTATGAAGCGATGCTTTCTAAAGCTGAATCCACGAAGACGAAGCGGTGCCAAATATCAGCTAGTAACTGCTGCTAAACTGCTGAGATGAGCACGATGAGACCTCACCACAAAATTGGCGGCAGTCTAAATCTTGTATTAAAATTGTGCATCTCTGTGATCAAAGTTAAACTTTTACTCTTATACTCAAACTCTTACCATCCAAATTAATTATTGTAGATGCCATTTGATCGGCGCGTAGACGTCGCTAAATGCAAATTATTTACTGTTCAAGATCTGTAGATATTACATTATAATAAAAGTTTTAGTTATTCTCATGAAATTTTGTAATTGTAACGTAATCCATCGCAATAGTAAGTCGCCACTGCGGTGACCCGTGACGTGGTTGTGAGGTGTGACGCACGTATTGCATACTGAGCAGTTAAACACGTCAAAGTACAGTTTAAGGAGTCCCCGGACGCGAGGGCGGTCGCGGCCTCGTCTCAACTCACAACATATTTACGACCCGTGTCCGAATGCGACCCAATATTGTGTCTCACCTGACTGTGGATATAATATTTATCACTCGTGTAAATTAAAAATTTAAAACACCCCCGGCATGTGAATCTATGGTCGGACTATGTACGATATGCCTGACATCTGTTACCCAGTTTTCTGCTCCATCATCAGATCCTCCTCCTCGATCCTCGATCACCTATACTCATTAAGACCATTCTAATGAGCCCAAACACTCTATTTCTGCTGTTAGTTTCTGAGGAGTTGAGTATCCAACAGACTACTCGATGCTGCAGCATCAGCTCATGGTTACCATGTCTTCAAAATAATCCGAAGTAACAGTACACCTAAATTAATTGCACCAGTGAAAGCTTTTAAAACCTTTTAATCAAGTAGGAAATTATCTGATGATCTCCAAACGCCTCAGCAGATCTTCATAAATTATTTTAGCTAAGATCCTCCTTACCTAGAAAAACAGAAAAAACCGCATCAAAATCGGTCCATTGGGGAGGCTGCTACGAGGGAACAGGCAGACATACAGATACATAGATACGAGTACACACCTTAAACTTATGACACCTTCTAACACCCCTCTTTTTTCGGCGGGAGTTAAAAACCACATGCAATTATTTATCAATACCTACATAATAAATTAATCAAAAATTTGTATGATTCACACTAGAGTAAAGTAATTTGTTTCTTGTGCCTCTGAATCGCTCATTGCGCTTAGGATTCTTAACTTACACAGGATATAACTCGCTACGCTAGTGATTCATCCTTCACTCGCACGGGATTAAAGTCGCCGTTTGCAACAAAAACGAACTTTTTTTGTTGCACAAATAATAATTGTTCCCCAATATCGAAACATAGAGCAAAATATTACTCACAATACGATGAATAAAGCATTAGTTTCCATAAAATAGTGTTTTACTTGACAGCAATTTACGCAAAATTTACGTAATGAATAGAGTTTAGTGTCGTAGTTTTTCAACCCGGTTGTAAATGTTGAGAGGGCTGTGATTTCCGAGGGGGTCACACCCGCGAGGACGGCGTTGGAGGTCGCGCCGGGTACAATACTTGTAGCGACATTATTGACATCACAATGAAAAGAAAAGGATTTGAATTATTAAACTCAAGGTGAAGTCGACATTACCACATGACTAAGCCAGTTATCCATAAAGCGCCACAGTTATAGTGGGCTGGAGTGGACAGCGTAGTATACGTTACTCTTTTTACTCTTAAGCTAAGGATTAGGCATTACATTGTTATCTGGACTGCCCATGTAACGAGTATATTCAATTATGTTTATTTATTTATTTAAAGTAGGAAAATAGCAATTCTGTGTTACAAAATATCTGAGAATGAAAGCCGTGATTTGATTTGTTGATTTGTTTCCTTAGATCGTTGAACTCGCGTCTTTTCCAAATAGCAACTTAGGGAGAGGGCAGACTGGCTACTTTTTGCGGCATCGATTGCACGTTTTTATGGCCTTTAGCGATTTTATGATCACGACTCAGACGCGTTCGCGTTTTTAGGCTTTCGATCACAGAATCGCGAAATGTCGCGAATCGCGCGAAACGCGATGCACACTACAGATCTTGCTCGATATCAAGACCTGTAATGTGCATGCGCGTTTTTATGGCCTTTACCGATGTAAAGGCACTACTCTGTTCATGTCATTCCATGAATACTCTAGCGCTGGAGCCTCAATAGCGCAAACGTCGCCGCCTGTCTGTTAACTGGGAGGGCCACCATTCGAACCCTTACTGTCGTACCCACTGCAAGCACAAATTTGTGTGGAATATTAGTAATGTTCATCATGGCTTAACTAATCTCTACTAGCATTATAAAAGTGATAGTGTAGTTGTTGTTTTGGTTTGTTCTTTAATCACGCCGCAACAGAGCGACGGATAGATGGATACTGCGGATTGCACAATTTAAACAGTAATAATTGCAGGTACAGTTTAAACTTTGTGCCATGTTGATATCGATTGAGTAGTTGATGCGTAAGAAGTAACAAAAAACAAAGAAGTAAACTTTGAGTTTTAGATTCTTATATGAAATAGTAGGTAAAATATAATAATACGCATAAACACAACACCGACAATATATTATTAATATTACCGAATTAATAGTAAATCAGTCGATCAAGAGAAATGAAACGTCCACCCTCCGATGTTATTGTAATATGAAAGAGTCTCGATTACGCGTGAATTATGTGCGTAGGGGTCGCGACAACCCTTGCCCTATACAATAACTAATTAAAGCTCCACGTAGCGCTGCGTAGCGCGCCGCTACGCGCGTAGCTCCCGTAGCCCGCTGCTACTGCAACTCACATCAGCGGAGTCGGCTGGGTGTCCGCGCGGCCGCTCGCCCACTGCCCCAGTGCGCGGCGCATACATTTCCATCTCGTCGAGGGCCCCTCGCCGGACAAATTACATTCATCATATTCAGTGTATTCAGCGCCGTTTACGTAAACATAGTTTGTTCAGCTTTTAAGGAACCGTTATTGCGGCTCCCGAGGTCGAATCTCTTATTCAAAGTAGCGATACGTCGGCGCCTAAACAAACAAGCGGCCGCGCTACGTACGCGCATTCCGATCGAGATGCACAAGTGGAAACTACTTCAAAGCGGAACGGAAGCTTCTCCACTCGGGCGTTTGATCGCCGAGCCGATGCCGGGCGGCTCACTCGGCGCGCATTACCATCACAAAGTAGCGAATTTAAAACCCACTCTCGCTGCTCGACCGCCGCGGATTCTATTTTCTACGTTGAAATGGAATAACAAGTACGGCCTTACGACCTGCCGTCGAAATTGGCCGGAAGTCGGAACCCATTAATTACTTACCGGTTTTAAAGGTTCTGGAATTAAATTACAGCTTGTTGTGACGTAATATGTTTTAACACTTTCATCGGCAGGTAGTCTGCTCGCCGCTCGCTGCTCGCTCAGCGACCTCAAGGCTCTACTGACGTTAGCCTGCCGACGTCTATCAACGACGTCATACAATAAGAGGACAATAGTTTTGCCGTTTCCATGCTCGTTACCTCGTTCTGTGTGTAGAAACACGAGGCGCGAGGCGAGAGGCGGCGTCGCACGCGGTTTAACCGACTCCAACGAGCTCCAAGTTTTTCAAATCGAACCCGATATCGGAATTCGCGCATCGGTTGGCGCGACCCGCCGCTCCCCGCGCCATAAAAAATTAAACAGCTTTTAACGCGCGTCACGAGCGAAAAAAATCATCTCAGGTAATCGAAATAATGGCGAGGCGCGCGAAAAAAATTCACTTAGGCGGAAAAGAAACGGATTCGTAGAAAAAAGTTGAAATTTATAATTCGCCGGAGTTCGGTGCCGGGGCCGCGCTCGGCGCCGCGCGGCGCGCCAGTCGCGCGCAACCCGCCGCCCCGAGTGCGCGTCCCCGAGTTGTGCCCGCTGCCCGCCGCGCGAGTGTACACGCGCGCCATGGTGCTGAGCGCCTGCGTGCGCGCCTCGGCGCAGACCTACTGCACCACCTACCGTGAGTGTCCACGCACTGTACACCATAATTATGCATCGCCGAGTACAGAGAATTTAATCAACGAATAAATTTGACGTTTTGGCAGATTTTCAATACAAAAACAGTCAGAACATCCAATTTATTCCTCGTTTAAACGTTACTCGGCGTTGGTGAAATGGGCACTTTTCAGAAATTTTCAAAATAGTAGAATAGAGTAGAAATGTTTTTTATCCAAATAAACTTTTTTAAAATTGCTTTTGAATCGTCGATGAGTCTACTACTGGTTCGGAATGCCGTTCCTGCCGAGAACCAGCAAGAAACTGGGCAGTTGCTCTTTTCTCTTATTCTAATTCTCTTTAGTTAACTTGGATTGCTTTTTCAAAGAAGTTCAAAGATCTTAAACAAGATTCTTCTTGAGGTTTATTTTTGTGGTAGTTAATGTTCACTAATTTTCAACTCTTCGACTTTTACTTTCGACTTTTTACTATTTCAGCTCCTTATACCTGCGTATGTGCGTCACAAATAGTAGTTAATTAATAATTACCGATAAGGTCATCATTCGTACCGTTAAGGTCGTCATTTTTTAATAAACCTCTATCAATATAAAAAAATATTTATAATTTTAATAATTACCGAAGGTTTTTAGTAAAAATATTTAAAATAAAAAGTACTTCTTCTTCGCTTCACCTTTTCATTATATTTTGCATAAAATTCAACTGTTGAGCTTTGCTCTGTGAGTTGCATATTTTTTTTTAGATTTAAATAATTGTAATTCAAAAATTGAGCCTACGATTTGCAATAACTGAATATGCCAAATTTATATTTGGCATTTCAATATTTTGACAAAATATATTGTATAATGCCTATATTACGGTAAATATTTCCGTACCTATCCAAAATAATTTATGACTATTGAATTATACAGTTTTCAGCAGTTACTATACCTATATAATAATAATAATAATATTTTATTTCAGACTTAAGTACGTCTATGTTTGCTAGCAAACATTAACTTATTTAACTATGGTAGTACAGTGTATACAACTTCATACAAATATGTATAATATTATGTTTGCGCTTCAAGAGCCTCGCGTTTCTATTATCGATTATTTCAATGTGAATCCAGTTTTCTTAAAATTCTTCCTGCTGTACTTATTGCCTAGGCTTGTATTGTAGTATTTCTTTGAGTGGTATTTAGCAATTTATGGGTTAAGTGGTTAAATTAAAATTTGAGTCGCTTCACCACATTCGTAATTGGTTTGTGCTAAATTGGGACCGGGTCGGAGCTATTCTTACAGTGGAGGTTATATTGTACGTATTCACAAAATACCGTGTCTGTCCTGTCTGTCGTGTCTCATTTGCTACATTAACCCTCTATCAATACTGCAGATTCCACAATGTGATCGTATATTTTTTGCTAGCAAGTAATTTTAGAAGGTTTCGTAAAAGCAGAAGGATTTTTCAATCCGTCCGCAAAAAAACGGACAACTGCTAGTTTTTTGGCGATTAAAAAATATATTCGTTCGATGCACCCCCGCGTCTCCGCAGCCCTCACAAAAACCTGATGACGTTTCAATAAGCGAGAGCCTCGACACAATGGCGAGTCTTTTAAAGGCTTTTTGGAGTTTATTTGGTTGTATTTTTTGCGCGTCCTTCGTCCCTCGTCAGTACGTCGCGGATATTTGCCTAGAGCTGCGTCGATTGTGCGTCTGCAAATCCTTTTGATCCGCGACAGTGTATCGCATGTACGAGACACGTGGGATTATCCGCAGGTACGCGCCGCTCGTTCCCACGCGTGGAGCTACCTGTTTACTGCGCGATAACAATGCTGGCTTTTCCTTCACATCCTTCTTGTCTAAGAGTAAAGTACATAGCCGCGGACGCGTCTTGATAAAACTTTGTTACGAGTTCGTAGCTCACAAAATATCGTAGCTCATGTCGCGTAGGCGCCTACGACGTAACCCTTCCGTTTTGGGTTCTGTCAGAGCATACAAATAATATTATACTAGGTTTTTTTAGAGATAGGCTTGCGCTTGACGACAATCAATACTGGAAAGCACTGATGAGGTCTAGGTTGGAGCGCGCTTGCCTAGAAAATGCCTATTCACTCTTGCCTTGAAGGTACTTAAGGTAAGGTAAGGATCTATAATATAAGAAGTTGAACGGAAACAGTGACGCGGTACACTCCTTTTCCGATGGTAATGATTTGAATGCAGTTCTATCGTCGCCACCGCTGCCGCTGCCGCTGCCGCGGACGCGAGCCGTGCGCCGGATTCCTGAGCCGATTAATTAGATTAATGAGCTAAGCTCGTTAGTGGCGCGCGACACGCACCCCGCGGATTGCCGATTCAAATCTAGGTTTCACTTACACATCATCTCATTAAACAGTATTCTGTCAATAAAGATTACGACGAAAACATACTTCAAATAAGCGACGCGCGATGAATGCGGCTAAGAACACCCGATACTGCGTCGCTTCTGATGTTTGCAATGTGTTTCCGCCACATTTGTGTCAGAGCTCCCATAAATTACAAAGACTACAGTCTAGACCGTCTACACTCTACACGAAGCATGTTCGACTCGCAAAATGTTTACAAGTCATTCAATTGACTCAGCGCAACATCTGCACGCCCGCGCCACTCAAAGCCTCAAATGGCCAATTTCTATTAACTTGCGACAGCAGAACGATTATTGCAAATCAAATAGCCAATATCATGAAGATGTTTAATACACAAATGGATTAAAACGCAACACGGTCAGTGCGCGGGATATTTAAAACGCAAAACGTGCTGCTATCTTTATAAGAATCTGTAGTATATTTATTCTAGTTTACTTGTATTGAAAGTGTAATTGCTTCGTTTCAGAAGAGTCCGGTGACCTGATCAAGTCTCCTTCGCCGCCGCCCAGCCACGGTGAGTGCCGCACGTCTTCTGCATGATATTAATTATTACAAGCGTCACGAGATCGCCCGACGCTCACTTGCGAATAGATCGATACACTGGCCACTTTGATATCTTATCTGTCGGATTATTGAGATACCTCTTTCTAGTAGTCGCAAGCAGAGAAAAGAGAGTAATATTTGTTCTTTATTTTCAAATTAGAAAAATTAGATTAGATTAGGTTAGACTACTTAAGTTATAGACGACGTGCTAAGAATGTCGAAGGGTAGTTGATAACGTAAGTTTAAATTACGGGTGCCATTATTCTTAAATAATAGTATACAGTACAATAAATCAAAGTAATAAATGTTGGAAGAGACTTAAGGAGACACCCTAAGTTTTATTTGACATTGTTAGTGTAGTCAACAATAGCGCTCGCAAGCAGCACGCGTGCGGGGAGCAGGTATTGTGTACTGAGGAAAGTGAACGGGTTGTGTGTCGCGGCGCGCGCACGCGCAGCGCACGCTTTGACGCAAAAAATAACGCACCTTCACCCTTTGACGACGCACGACGCACGAGAAAGTGATTTAGCTCCTTGGCATTGAGGCTCCGAGCGACGGTACGCGAAAGGAGTCATTTATTAATTCGTGCCACATGGCATCGGGCGATAAATTGACAATAAAATAGGAGTTGACAGTATTTCAATCACAATATAGATAAATCAATACTCATAGACGAATTATATTGACTACCGGCAATACTAGATTTTAATAGAAGAAACTTGATTATAATTATGTGATCTGTTACCATCATAATATTGAAATATTTGCTGAAACCCATAATCTTCGCTAGTAGTAACATTATCATGTACTGAGAAGGTATTCTTAGCATGCATCTCGAAAGTGGACTAATATCCCGAAGAGAGAGAGAGGTGAAAAAGATATAGGTTCCAGGCGAATGATATGAAAGGCAAAATATCAGCTACTAGCTACATAAATACTAGCTTTTTCCCGTGACTTCGTTATGTTTTCCTAAGATTGTGCACATAGCTACGTTTAGTTATGTCTAAAATACCTATGCAAAAAATCACGTCAATCCATTGCTCTGTTGGTGTGTGATTCGAGGACAAACCCAGCCTACTCAGTGTTGCGAGCACTTCGCTGTGCCTTAGCCACATGTAATAGTAGCGGTAGGGGCAGGGAATTAAAGCCTTAATAGCGCTACGGTGGGCAGAGGACTGAAAAACTGACTAACCGGAGAACGTTTCAAGGTTGAGGTTTAAGTTCAGAAGTAATAAATGTCCAAATCGCCGCTGCCGGGAATCGAACCCGAGGCCTCCCGCTTACAACTTATAAATTATCCCCACAGCGCGTTTAAAGATACCTATTCTCTAATAATGTCATATTTTAGAGCAAACCCGCCACCTCCCATGGCCCCTCCAACCTCGCGGTAATATTTTTTTTTCTTTTTTTTTTTATTCGATGACAAGCTAGTCCTTGACTGCGATCTCACCTGATGGTAAGTGACGATGCAGTTTAAGATGGTAGCGGGCTAACTTGGAAGGAGTAGGTATGGCAACCCATACCCCTAATTGGTTTCTACACGCCATCGTGCCGGAACGCTAAATCGCTTGGCGACACGTCTTTGACGGTAGGGTGGTAACTAGCCGCGGCCAAAGCCTCCCACCAGACAAGTGTTTCCCGGTGCGCCTTCTTGACTCCCTACAAGTTCTTTTATCTTTCATCCTCATCTCTCATCATCCTTTGTCCCTTATGTCACTCTCCCCCTTCTGGGGCTAGACGTCACTATAGATATTTTAGAGCAAGGTAAGTTACGATTGTATTTCACTGTGTACGCGGACCCAGCTCTGCTCTCGCCATAAATCCTCGGCGACAGATGTACCGCGGCAGCGGGGCCGCGCGCGCTGGAGCGGCTAATGCGAAACAACTCGATACAAACTTTGTAGCGCCGCCCGAGACGAGCACACTTTATTTTCGCCCAAAACTTCTTTTGCGAGGAGTCAAATTATTCTGTCACGCTGGAAGCCTTTATTTTGCCGCGATTAAAAATAGACTAGTCGTAGTCGCTCTGTAGGTGAAATATCCATGAAAACAATCAAGTTGAACCGCTCTCAAAACTCAGTTTCGCATTTGTTTTGCGAGAAGGTACGATTGTGACAACGTAAAATAAGTCTTACCTCAGTGTAAAATTGCCATGGATGATACAAAAACTGTCAGAACTCCCAATTTATTCCTCGGTTAAACGTCACTTGACGGTAGTAAATAGGTATAATAAGTCTATGCTTGACGTTGATAAAATCCGGCATAAGTAAAATTAATTTTGACACTATTTAAATGAAATTATCAGACTAAAGTGATTATTTTGATTGATATTATTAGCAGCTGTTTAAAAAAGTATAAAAATAACCTGCATTTTTGGTCTAAATTAGGTCTATTTAAAGAAAAATAAATATTCCTTTGTTATAATCCGCCAAACATAATAAATCTTTTAAAACTCGATATAAGTTTCGCTCACGTATTAGTGTTAAAAGATTTATTCTGTATGGCGGATTATAGCAAAGACATATTAATTTTTCTTTAAATATCATGGAATTCCGCAAAGTAACGCCTGATTCTATTCAATATTTTAAATTATCTATACCTACTACGGCTGAAGTCTGGGGTATAAAAATATGCCGATTTCACTAACGTAAAATAATTGTCCTCCGAGCGTTTTAATATTTTGGCAGATTTTCATTATAAAAATTGTCAGAACGCTCAATTAACAATTTATTCCTCAGTTAAGAGAGGGTGTACGTTCGGTAACAGTAAACAGATTTGATTTTTACAGTAGTAGATCAAGTTTCAACTATCCGAAAAAAACACGCAAAAATTACATCATACTGCCAAGGGACGTGCTTGGGCAAAAACATAAAATGATGAAATTTGTTCGATAATAAAAAATCGCGAAGTTAGGTCTAATTTTTAACCAATATTCATTTATTTTCAATGTGTTGCATATTACAGGGCCAAAATTTTTACATTAAATTCCGATTGATATTATCAAGAGAGTAGCCTAGTGAATTGAAAAGAAAATGAATATTTTACGAGTTACAAAGTATTTGGCGCTTACTACACTCCTATTCCGCGCAAAACGCTTTCTTTTGTCGCGCCTCACATGAGGTTGCGGCTATGTTTTATTTCATCGCGAAATCTGTTTTTTTTTTGATGTTATACGCGTTCTTAAACGTCACTCGACTTTGGTGAAATCGGCGCTACATCAGAAATTTAATTATGAGTTATTTTGAGAAAGTGTCATCGATAATTTCAGACGGTTCGGCGAGCGGCGAGGGCGAGGGCGAGTGCGAGGCCAGCGGCGACGAGCGCGCGTCGCCGGGCGCGCCGCGCGCCGCCGCGCACGCCGTCAGCGCCGCGTCCGCCGCCGCGTCCGCCGTGCTGGTGAGTGACAACGGCTCTGTGGCCAACCTCGCGAGTCGCGAGGGACCTATGAGGGCGAGGGCGAGTGCGAGGCCAGCGGCGACGAGCGCGCGTCGCCGGGCGCGCCGCGCGCCGCCGCGCACGCCGTCAGCGCCGCGTCCGCCGCCGCGGCCGCCGTGCTGGTGAGTGACAACGGCTCTGTGGCCAACCTCGCGAGTCGCGAGGGACCTATGAGGGCGAGGGCGAGTGCGAGGCCAGCGGCGACGAGCGCGCGTCGCCGGGCGCGCCGCGCGCCGCCGCGCACGCCGTCAGCGCCGCGTCCGCCGTGCTGGTGAGTGACAACGGCTCTGTGGCCAACCTCGCGAGTCGCGAGGGACCTATGAGGGCGAGGGCGAGTGCGAGGCCAGCGGCGACGAGCGCGCGTCGCCGGGCGCGCCGCCCGCCGCCGCGCACGCCGTCAGCGCCGCGTCCGCCGTGCTGGTGAGTGACAACGGCTCTGTGGCCAACCTCGCGAGTCGCGAGGGACCTATGAGGGCGAGGGCGAGTGCGAGGCCAGCGGCGACGAGCGCGCGTCGCCGGGCGCGCCGCGCGCCGCCGCGCACGCCGTCAGCGCCGCGTCCGCCGTGCTGGTGAGTGACAACGGCTCTGTGGCCAACCTCGCGAGTCGCGAGGGACCTATGAGGGCGAGGGCGAGTGCGAGGCCAGCGGCGACGAGCGCGCGTCGCCGGGCGCGCCGCGCGCCGCCGCGCACGCCGTCAGCGCCGCGTCCGCCGTGCTGGTGAGTGACAACGGCTCTGTGGCCAACCTCGCGAGTCGGGAGGGACCTATGAGGGCGAGGGCGAGAGCGAGGCCAGCGGCGACGAGCGCGCGTCGCCGGGCGCTCCGCCCGCCGCCGCGCACGCCGTCAGCGCCGCGTCCGCCGTGCTGGTGAGTGACAACGGCTCTGTGGCCAACCTCGCGAGTCGCGAGGGACCTATGAGGGCGAGGGCGAGTGCGAGGCCAGCGGCGACGAGCGCGCGTCGCCGGGCGCGCCGCGCGCCGCCGCGCACGCCGTCAGCGCCGCGTCCGCCGTGCTGGTGAGTGACAAAGGCTCTGTGGCCAACCTCGCGAGTCGCGAGGGACCTATGAGGGCGAGGGCGAGTGCGAGGCCAGCGGCGACGAGCGCGCGTCGCCGGGCGCGTCGCGCGCCGCCGCGCACGCCGTCAGCGCCGCGTCCGCCGCCGCCTCCGCCGTGCTGGTGAGTGACAACGGCTCTGTGGCCAACCTCGCGAGTCGCGAGGGACCTATGAGGGCGAGGGCGAGTGCGAGGCCAGCGGCGACGAGCGCGCGTCGCCGGGCGCGCCGCGCGCCGCCGCGCACGCCGTCAGCGCCGCGTCCGCCGTGCTGGTGAGTGACAACGGCTCTGTGGCCAACCTCGCGAGTCGCGAGGGACCTATGAGGGCGAGGGCGAGTGCGAGGCCAGCGGCGACGAGCGCGCGTCGCCGGGCGCGCCGCGCGCCGCCGCGCACGCCGTCAGCACCGCGTCCGCCGCCGCCTCCGCCGTGCTGGTGAGTGACAACGGCTCTGTGGCCAACCTCGCGAGTCGCGAGGGACCTAAGAGGGCGAGGGCGAGTGCGAGGCCAGCGGCGACGAGCGCGCGTCGCCAGGCGCGCCGCGCGCCGCCGCGCACGCCGTCAGCGCCGCGTCCGCCGTGCTGGTGAGTGACAACGGCTCTGTGGCCAACCTCGCGAGTCGCGAGGGACCTAAGAGGGCGAGGGCGAGTGCGAGGCCAGCGGCGACGAGCGCGCGTCGCCGGGCGCGCCGCGCGCCGCCGCGCACGCCGTCAGCGCCGCGTCCGCCGTGCTGGTGAGTGACAACGGCTCTGTGGCCAACCTCGCGAGTCGCGAGGGACCTATGAGGGCGAGGGCGAGTGCGAGGCCAGCGGCGACGAGCGCGCGTCGCCAGGCGCGCCGCGCGCCGCCGCGCACGCCGTCAGCGCCGCGTCCGCCGTGCTGGTGAGTGACAACGGCTCTGTGGCCAACCTCGCGAGTCGCGAGGGACCTAAGAGGGCGAGGGCGAGTGCGAGGCCAGCGGCGACGAGCGCGCGTCGCCGGGCGCGCCGCGCGCCGCCGCGCACGCCGTCAGCGCCGCGTCCGCCGTGCTGGTGAGTGACAACGGCTCTGTGGCCAACCTCGCGAGGACCTATGACATACACATCCACAGAGCGCAATATCATAGATTAAGCTTCTGTCTCTTTTGCACCTACTGAGCTCTCAGTCGAGACTCGGGCCCAGAAACGCCACAAATGTTTCCCGTATATTTATTACTTGCTGATGCCCGCGACTTCGTCCGCGTGGATTTAGTTTTTAAAATCCCTCGGAATCTCATTGATTTTCCGGGATAAAAAGTAGCCTATGTCACTGTTCAGGTCCTTAACTATACCCATGCAAAAAACACGTCGATCCGTAGCGCTGTTGCGGCGTGATTGAAGGACAAACCAACAAACAAACACACTATCGCATTTATAATATTAGTATGATTATGTGAAGTGTCGCAACGTTTAGTCAGTATCGAGCAGTGACACGCGCACTGTGTGTGTTGCAGAGCGCGGCGGGCGCCGGCAACGCGCTGGCGCAGCTGCAGCACCTGCTGCTGACGCAGCACGGCGCGCACTCGCTGCTGCTGCACACGCAGGTGACCACACCACCACACCCGCCCCGCCACCACACCCGCCCCGCCACCACACCACCACACCCGCCCCGCCACCACACCACCACTCCACCACTCCACCACACCACCACTCCACCACTCCACCACACTCGCCCACCGCCGCGACGCTCTGTGTCGACCCCTTCGTGTGACGCGGTCACGAGACAGTCTCGATGAGCGGTTCTCGATACAGAGCGTAGCTTTGAATGTACCTACTTACACAATAAAATCTTGAAAAATAGTTTTATCAAGATTTTATTGTACTTGAGACGATAATAATGGTAAAATGATATTTTAACAAGCAAATTTTTAAAATAGAATAAAAAAACTCAACCGCCTGCCGCAAAGAACAAAGGTAAGGGTCCATACACCAGTTTACCTGAAATCGATTCGAAGCGTCTATACATGAAAAATTAGTAAAACCGTAGAGGTTCCATTACTAAAACATAATCACTGAGATTTTTCGTTTGAAGTACTCACAAAAAAGATATTAACAATTTTGTATGTATTTTGAGGTTATAAAAATATGTAGGTAGGTATAAAGACATAGTCGTAATTCCTACTTCCAGGTTATTATAAGTTCTAATTTGACAATGGAATGTGTTACTTAGTAGTCTATAGACCTCTCTACAAAGACAAACTCTTGAATTTCCGGGCGAGAAATGACATCGAGCAACGATCCAAACTCAAAGCGTGATATGAATTTAATCTTAATTCTTTGTTTTGCATAAATCATATTCGTAGACGCCTCCTAAAACATTCAGGTACAATTTTGCCATTGTTCTTTGTAAAAACAAATGACACATAAATTCTTAGCTTTTTCTAAATTTAAATAAATTTTTTATTGGCAAGTTTTCTTAAAGACCAATTCTAAAAACTTTCAGTTTTACCCTTGTATGACGGGCCACTCGGAACGATTTATTTATTTATTTATTTAATAGGACAATCAACAGGTTACAATAAATCTTAATAAACTAAACAAAAAGAAAAATATATTTTGCAGTATTGTGGACCCACTTAGAGACTGTCACAGCTTGCGAATAAGAAAAAGAAACTAGATGAAACTATGATGTAAGGATTCTAACGATACCCCATACATTCACATCTGATCAGGCATTTAGAAGTTATGGTATAAAGAAACCCACATACATCATAAACCCTGAAACATTACACTCCTTTTTTGAACAGTCGTCCAAAAAAAACCACCACCGAGTTTCTTGCTGGTTCTTCTCGGTTGGAAGGAACGATACGCTTTCCGAACCAGTGGTAGATTCACTTGCGTATCAGCGCTAAGTGCGCGTGACGTGTCGCAGGTGCAGCAGGCCGTGGCGCAGGCGGCCGCGCAGCAGCTGCAGCAACTGCAAGCGCGCGCCAGCGCCGCGCACCCCACCATCGGTGAGTCGGCGTTGCCTCTATATACTTGTGCTCTGATGCATGTGCATCAGTAGGACCTCACGTCAGGCTCAAGCGAAACCGCGACCTCATTTGATGGAAATTAATTTTAGCCCGAATAATATTATGTTCATCCTATGAGTACCTAAGGATTAAGTTTCTGTAAAGAAACAATATGCAATCACTTCGCTCGTACTAATAACTGGATGGCTGTCAATCATTAATTCTGCAAAGCTAATAAGAGAGAGAGACAGAGGTCTCGAGGTAGACACACAAACGAACACGTTCAAAGACAACTTTTGATGAACGCGCAAATCAAAGATGTGAATGTGCCAGGAAGTGACCCCGGCGCTGTGTCGTGTTGCAGAGGCCCGCTCGCCCTCCCCCCGCCGCAGCCCGCCCGGCGCCGCGGCCTTCCTCACGCCGCACACGCCGGGCCCGGGCCGCGCGCGCTCGCCGCACCCGCACGCGCACGCGCACCCGCACCCGCACGCGCATCCGCACGCGCACGCGCCGGGCGCCGCGCACTCGCCGCTGCACGCGCACGCGCACAAGCCGCGCGCGCTCGACCCCGCCGACGACACCGCCGACCTCGAGGAGCTCGAGCACTTCGCCAAGACCTTCAAGCAGCGCCGCATCAAGCTCGGTGAGTGTCCCGCGCCGCTCGCCGCCGCCGCTGTGCGCGCGCCCATCGCACTTACCGCTCCCTTGTGTCGCAGGGTTCACGCAGGGCGACGTGGGGCTGGCGATGGGCAAGCTGTACGGCAACGACTTCTCGCAGACCACCATCTCGCGCTTCGAGGCGCTCAACCTCAGCTTCAAGAACATGTGCAAGCTCAAGCCGCTGCTGCAGAAGTGGCTCGAGGACGCGGACTCGTCGCTGAGCGGCGGCGGCGCGGGCGGCGCGGCCGGCGGCGCCGCGCTGGCCGAGGCGGTGGGCCGGCGCCGCAAGAAGCGCACCAGCATCGAGAGCGGCGTGCGCGTCGCGCTCGAGAAGGCCTTCCTGCACAA
Organism: Oeneis ivallda; assembly: GCA_029955525.1. Taxonomy (NCBI): domain Eukaryota; kingdom Metazoa; phylum Arthropoda; class Insecta; order Lepidoptera; family Nymphalidae; genus Oeneis; species Oeneis ivallda. Next base: position 464,203 of record JARPMR010000010.1, read on the forward strand.
CCCCAAGCCCACCAGCGAGGAGATCGCCGCGCTCGCCGACTCGCTGTGCATGGAGAAGGAGGTCGTGCGCGTGTGGTTCTGCAACCGCCGCCAGAAGGTGAGTACTACCCCATCCCCCGCCCCCCACCGCCCCTCACCGCCCGCACTGACCCCGCCGTCACCTCCGCAGGAGAAGCGCATCAACCCGCCGGCGGGCGAGGCGGGCGGCGCGGCGTCGCCCGGCGGCGGCGCCTCGCTGCTGCCGCTGGCGCACCCCCTGGCGCACGCGCTGCCGCCGCACGTGCACGCGCACGCGCACGCGCACCCGCACGCGCACGGCGGCGCCGCGGCCGCGCACGCCGCGCTGCAGGCCGCCGCGCTGCAGCCGCTGGCGCTGCTGGCGCGCGCGCCGCGCGACTGACCGACACATATCCTGTAAAGTGTAAATACCGCGGCCGCGCCCGCGCCGCAGAGACTCCTAGTGTACATAGCGTAGGGCTAGCGCGAGCGCCGCGCGTCGCGCCCGCCCCCGGTGGGCGAGCTGGCGGGTTCGGTCGCGCGTCGAGCCGGCCCGCGACCGGCCCCGCAGCGCCCCCCCCCCCCGGCCCGGGCGCGCCGCGCGGCGCGGTACTGTAAGTTTATAATATAATAATGTGAATTTTATTTATGCGAGGCGGCTCCCGGGCCGCCGTGTACAGAACTCATATCACTTAGCGCATAACGCGTAGTTAAGGTGGATGTGTAGAAAACTGTCTATATGTTATAATAAAACATGATAGATGACTCCGACTGACTTTTATTTACTCCTTCTCCGCTCACGACTCGCGAGTCACGCTCCGCGTGACCGAGCAGCCCTGGGAGTGCAGCCGTGGCGCGGAATGCACGCCGACTGCATCTGGAATCGTCCAGGCTGCAACTTTTGCAGCTCGCTGTGAGCCAGTCTCGAGCCCGACCGTACCTACCGTTAGCCATAGCTGGACACTGTACAACAAGTATTACAACAATAACTATTTTGCTCGTTCTTCATTCGTCTTACTTACTAAAGCTACAGAATTACCTACCAACATGCTTAGAATAAATACTCCTTGGGCGTATTGCTTGAATGAGGGGTAGCCACAATGACACGCCTCGATGTTCGCCGACGTTCAAACTCGATGTTGCAGCATCGAGTAGTCTGCGGGACTCCCAACTCCTCAGCAACTTACAGCAGATATCATAGCGTGTTTGAGCTCATTAGAATGGTCTCAATGAGTAGATACTATATTATATAGATGATGATCGAGGATCAAGGAGGATCTGATAATGGAGCGTGGTTTCCTATCTCAAAAATGAAAAATCAGTTAGGTATGTTCATTTATTTGTTAGGATTCTTTTCTTTCGATGACAAGATAGTCCTTGACTATTGCACTCACGTGAAGGTAGGCGACGGTGCAGTCTAAGATGGTAGTGGGTTAACTTGGATTCCAAGTCTTGGAACTTGGAAAGGGTGTGAGCATTCAACCGATACCCCTAATCGATTTCTACACGCCATCTGCTGGCATTACGCTAAACCGTTTGGCGGCACGTCTTTGATGGTAGGGTGGTAACTAGCCATGGCCAAAGACTCCCACCAGAATTAACATAAACTGTAAAATTGTGTTGATAGATGGCGCTACTACCTACTTCAAATTATCATCATTGTTTTTGGATACCATCATACACCATCATGTCGCCGCCGCGGCCGCGCCGGCGCAAAGTGCAAAAAGCCTTTGTGGAGTTGAGTGTACAGAATACATAATACTAGCTGACCCAGCGAACTTCGTACCGCCAGCAAAAATATTTAGTGGTTGGTCACCCCTATCATTTAGGGGTATGAAAAATAGATGTTGGCCGATTCTCAGACCTACCCGATATGCACACAAAATTTCATAAAAATCGGTCCAGCCGTTTCGGAGGAGTAAGGTAACTAACATTGTGACACGAGAATTTTATATATTAGATGATTCCGAAGGAATTGCTAGATTTGCCACTGCACACATTTAAACAATGCGTAAAAACTCACTTACAGAGTAGCGATTATTACTTAAAGTTAATGACTTTCTTAATGATAAAGTTGCATGAGATCTTAAAATGAGTACGTATTTGAATGTTATTATTAGTAGGTATTCAATTCGATGCCTTAACATGGGTAGCCTAACTATGTCACACTCTCTTTAAACATTTCTGTGGTGGTGTCGTGTTGTTACGTTCCCTCAAAAATGGTCGAGCGAAGCAATTCAACGGCAGGAACAGCGTCATGCTCGTGAACGGGTGCTACCGGCGGTAATGGAACTGTTTTCTGTCTGCCCGTCTTTTACTTTTACCTACGCATTTTTTTGAACTTCCCCTCATTGTGGAAATATTCTATTCTATTCTATTCTAACAAAGTTGCATGGGTTAAATCGGCTTGGCATCCAGCTGCCCACAAGATAATATATAAAAAATCGGCCAAGTGCGAGTCGGGCCTCGCTCTTTTAGGGTTCCGTTAAAAAAATTAAATTAAAATATTTTCATGTACCCATGGAAATGTTTTTATTTAGTTTTTTAATTTAATTTAATTTTTATTATTTGTTGTTATAGCGGCAATAGAAATACATAATATGTGAAAATTTCATCTGTCTATCTATTACGGTTTACGAGATACAGCCCGCTGACAGACGGACGGACGGACGGACGGACGGACAGCGTAGGCTTAGTAATAGGGTTCCGTTGGTACCCTTTGGGTACGGAACCCTAAAAAACTTATTACATTGTAATAGCTACATAATATTGTAAAATGATTATTTTGAAAAGAGCACCTGCTGAGCTTCTTGGCAGCTCTTCTCAGCAGAATCCGCTTACCGAACCGATGGTAGAGTCATGACGTATCATAAGAGCCACAGGTTGGCCTACGTGAAATAAATAATTTGTATTTTTTTTTAAGTTGCTAAGAAATAACAATAATAAATAACAATAACATCTTAGGACGCGAGGTCTTGTTCATGGCGACGAATCACTCGGTAAAATAGTGCAGCACCCATACCGTAGTAACTTAACATAAATACAATGAGGTGTTGCTGCTTCTTACCACCTCACTTGACCAACTGAATGAAGTGGAACCGTATAAAGTGGATTTCGATATTTCCAACACCCACAATTTATAGAGGAATCGGTCTAGGGAGCCAGTTAGCCCCTACCTACAGTTATTGGCAATTTCAACTTTGTTACTATTTATTGAAAAATACTCGTAGTAAACCTCGTTGTTAAATGGTAAATTGAATAAATCATCAATCATCATCATCATTATCAACCTTTAGATGTCCACTGCTGGACATAGGTCTCCTGCATGGACCTCCACAGGCTTCAGTCTTGCGCCGCCTGAATCCAGCTCTCTGCGACTCGTTTGATGTCGTCGGTCCACCTAGTGGGGGGTCTGCCAACACTGCGCTTACCGGTGCGGGGTCGCCACTCCAGCACCTTGGGACCCCAACGACCATCAGCTCTTTGAACTATATGCCCGGCCCATGTCCACTTCAGTTTCGCGACTCGATGAGCTATGTCGGTGACTTTGGTTCTCCTGCGGATCTCTTCATTTCTGATTTGATCTCGCAGGGATACCCCAAGCATAGCTCTCTCCATCGCTCCCTGAGTGACCCTGAGCCTTCTTATGAGGCCCACAGTTAGCGACTATGTCTCGGATCCATAAGTCATCACTGGCAACACGCACTGTTCGAAGACTTTAATCTTCAGGCACTGAGGAATTTTGGACGAGAAGACATCTCGGAGCTTCCCGAACGCTGCCCAGCCGAGTAGGATTCAGTGGTTGATCTCTTTCTCGAAATTGGACCTACCTAGCTGGACTGTGTGTCCCAGGTAATTATACTCGTCCACAATTTCGAGTGCAACGATTACCTACTGGGTGGAGCGGAGCATGAGCATTAGACATGATTTTCGTCTTGCTCATGTTCATTTTCAGGCCCACCTGTTGAGAAACCCTGCTGAGATCGTTGAGCATTGTATTGAGGTCTCTCAGAGTCTCTGCCATGACTACTATGTCATCGGCAAATCGCAGGTGAGTGATGTACTCGCCGTTTATGTTGATGCCAAGTCTGTGCCAATCCAGAAGCTTAAAGACGTCCTCCAACGCAGCGGTAAAGAGCTTCGGGGAGATTACGTCTCCTGTCGCACTCCACGCTGCATGTAGATTGGCCTCGTAGTCTGGTCCTGTATACGTACTGACATTGTGGCGTTTTCGTACAAGCACTTTAACACTTGGATATACCGGTAGTCAATCCGGCATCTCTGCAGCGACCTCAATACAGCCCAAGCTTCCACCGAATCAAAGGCTTTCTCATAGTCCACAAACGCTAAGCAAAGTGGCCGGTTATACTCTTCCGTCTTTTGTATAACCTGCCGCAGCGTATGAATGTGATCTATGGTGCCAAAACCTTTTCGGAATCCGGATTGTTCTGGAGGCTGGAAGTCGTCAAACCTACGAGCGAGAAGATTCGTGATGACTCTCGAGAACATCTTATAGACATGACTCAACAGCGAGATGGGTCTTTAATTCTTCAACAAGGTATTATCGCCCTTTTTGAATAACAGAACCACTACGCTCCTGTGCCATGCCTCCGGGGTTGTGCCCTCGTGAATGAAGGAATTGAACAATCGCTGAAAGGTATTAAGTACCGGTTTTCCACCCGCTTTCAGGAGTTCCGCAGTGATTCCGTCATCACCTGGCGCCTTGTTGTCCTTGAGCTGTTTGAGAGCCATACTAACCTCGTATAGGCTGACGTCCGTTTAGTATATCTTCGATATACTAAATTGAATAAATAAATGGTCAATATATAATAATGGCAGCACTGTTATTGACTGTTAAGAATAAAAAAAAATAAAAAAAACCGGCCAAGAGCGAGTCGGACTCGCGCACCGAGGGTTTCGTACTCTAAAAGTAAAAGTAAAACGATAATATTATATTAATGTGCTTATTTGTAGAGGTTTATTGTTAATATAAAAAACTATGCTAGTTAGAGCGTTGGTTTTATTTTTCCTGAAAAATATACATATAAACTTCTATTGACCATAATTATTTCTGATTTTTCGATTGGTAAACTTCGGAGATAAGGGGGGGGGGGGGACGGTATTTTTATAAAAATCTTTTTAGAATGTACAGGTAAAGGCCTTTTATATGATACCCTACTCGTACTCGGTATAGTTATCTTACTTTGAAATTTCAAATTACCGATTTCCCCACTTTTTAATTAAACAGGCCACTATTAAACACAACAAATAAAAAAATTGTCATCGCAGGCCGGGACCTACAAATTCCCCAAAATTTAAAATATGTTCCACAGAACGTCCCCACTAAACTAAATCTTATTTTCGAAAAAATTTCAACTTTAGTCTTCAATGCGGGACCATAGTCACCCCATCAATTTTTTTTTAAACTTACTAGCCTATGTCACCCGGAATGAGCTAAGGATTCTAACGATACCTCATTCATCAAAATCGGTTATAATCGGTTATGGTGGAATATACAAACTCACATACATACATACATGAACCCTGAAAACAATATGTACTCCTTTTTTCAGGCAGTCGTACAAAAATTGCCGAATACCGCCGAAACCGTGATGGGTTTGGCTAGTTGGCCGATTAGTCGGCCTCTTTACAACCGACTTATCGGCTAGTCGGTCAAAGTCATAGGGTCTGTCGCGGGATAAAGATGGGGGGCAACAACCTACTTAATGCGTAATGTCACGCGAACAGAATGAGAATGCGATTTTGTACAAAGTAGGGGACGCCATATTGTAGTGTGGCGACCGGTTGCTGGATACTAGCGGCGTGAGCATCGGGCCTTTATTTTCAAAGGCCGTCCTTTTGCCGTCGGTCTGGGTGCGCTGTTGATGAGGAGGGAAGTCTGAGGTTGCAGTTGAAATGAAATTACCTTTTTGACTAAATACAAGGTGGTGATTTAATTTAAGTTTCTGCAAGGATTTAGATTATGACTAAGTTAAAATTAACTAAAAAGACTTACAGACTAGTGGCACTGAGTCCAACGCATCGTCCGTAGAATTTAATGTTGTAACTCACGAATACGAGGGCTGACAGCTGGGCCAGAGGCTGACCTGGTCAGGCCCGCCTTAAGCCGACCGTAGCAGGGAAGGTCCGCTCGACCAAGGGGTTACGGACCCCGCAGGGTTGGTTAGGCGAGGAGGCGCGGCTCGGTCAGCACGCCGCCTCCTTGGTGCGTCTCGCGGGAACCGGCGCGGCGAGGAGGCTATCTCCTGGAGATTGCGTCGAGCTCACATAGTTCACTCACTATTTACACTAGAGACGTCACTGAGTCTAAGCCGACTACATTGTTCTTGGTACTTAACGAGAATATCGCTTATATGGTAGACAGGGTAATCGCGTGGCGTGGCAGGCGTCCATACTAATTTGATAGGTCCGCTGCCAAAATACGTCGCTGCGGCGACGGCAAATTGTCCGGTCACATGATCGGTAGTTAAGGAGAGGTAAAAACTCTCGAGATGCCCTTAAAACGGGATGATTTTAGAATATCGTTGCCAAATAAACCGCGCGTCCCAGGTTAGACGGTGACAAAAACGCGGGAGTCGATCACGTACGCGACCTCCGGTGGCGGTATTCGAGCCTCGACTGACTGTCGGTTGTCGTCTGTCACTCTCGTGGCCGCCGCTCGAGTATGAAAGAGACGGGTTATGAATTACGATACCACAGAGAGGGACAGACTGTTCTGATGTTCCGTCAAGTGCGTTCGGAAATCTAATATGTCATGGAACTGCGAATGCGCAGGTAAAGTGACTTTGGAAGTAGTGTGTAACATTACACTACAGGTCTTATTCATAAACAAGTTAAAAGCTTATTATAGCTAAAATATGTTTTGTCTTTTTCTATCATTTGACATTTTGTGAGTACCGATACGGCGTTCGTACGAGAAGGTCGCGTTCAGCTGTGTTATTTGTTTACGTCGGGCGCCGCGCCGCACGCCGGCCGAGCGCTCGACCTTTTGTTTACGTGCCGAGAGGCGGCGGTCGAAGTAACTATCGGCCGCTTATCGCGGCGGTCCAACTACCTACTTCTCTGTAATTATGTCGAGTATTGATTCTTTAAGTGATAACGAGATTATGGAGGAACATCAGCGCGAAGAGATAGACAGGGCACAGAAAAGAACGAGGGAGAGTAGTGAAGGTGAAGGCGAGTGGACAACAGTGGGGACGAGAAAAGACAAAAAATTAAAAGAGACGGAGAAAATAGAAATGTATATCTCGAGTAAGGAGAAATTACCATAACAATTTGCCTTGGCAAGAATTTTTAAGGAACAGAATATTTCCGATATAATTCGAGTGAAATATTTAAATCCCTACAAGGTCCGGGTCGATTTTATCAGCGAATTAAGTGCTGAAAAATTAGAAACATGTCAAGATTTCAAAAACAAGAATTGGCGAATCCAAAAAGCTTTGGAAAGAAATTATTCATATGGGATCATAAGGGATGTTGACTTAGAAATAACATTAACCTATATTCCTTTCATACATTTTCCGAATTATTTGTTGCGCGCAATTTTGGTCTTCATTCATTCATAGCTGGCATACCTCACGCTCTCGTACCAATAATACTAGAGTTCCGATTAGAATTTATGTGTTGTTAGTAATAAGTTATATCTAGCCATAAGTAATGAGTAGGTATTAATAGTATTTACAGTTGTGTGTGTGTAGTAGTCTGTAGTTGTATCATGTTGGCAACGGAGACTAGTACACAGTTCTTTAGCCAATGGTTCGACATGTGGAGTTCTTATTGAACTAAAAATTTTGTTGAACCTTAATAGATGTTTATTATTTACAGTCATGCTTCATTTAGTAAGCGATGAAAAGTAAAGAGAGGAAAAAATATTCTTTTTTTTTTTTTTTTTTTTTTTTTTTTTTTTGTGGTGAAAAAAAAAGTTTTGTACATTGTATATCACCGATCTTGTTAATAAACAATTAAATGAGAATCAAAATATTTTTTGATTGAGGTCTTTTTTCTTGTGACCCCTATTTTTCCCATCCTCCCCTCGTGGAAATTTAATTGTTTGGAAAAGTGTTTAAACTTCAATTGGATGGAAAGGATGTGATAACCTAATCATACAATGATATTTTTAGTTCAGTAGTATGTAGTATTTATCTACTGTACTTGAATACTATATAGATATTAGGTATATAATATAACTAGCGTTTGCTCGGTGCGCGAGCTGCTAAAGCAGCTCGCGGGAAGTGTTTTACTAAAAGTAAGGCGCTTGGGTGCGCGGCCCGCTAAAGCGGACCGCGATTGTTCGGCTTTATTTATTTCGCTCGGTGCGCGAGCTGCTAAAGCAGCTCGCGGGAAGTGTTATTGCTACAAGTAGGGCGCGTGGGTGCGCGGCCCGCTAAAGCGGACCGCGATTGTTCGGCTTTATTTATTTCGCTCGGTGCGCGAGCTGCTAAAGCAGCTCGCGGGAAGGGTTATTGCTACAAGTAGGGCGCGTGGTTGCGCGGCCCGCTAAAGCGGACCGCGATTTTTTTACTCAACAAGTAGACCTTCGGATTCTGGTCATCTTTTGCCAAAAAATTTGTTCGAGCACACCCCACCTATCTGCAATAACCTGGCCGTGCTCCTCATTCACAAAAGAAAAAGAAAAAAAAAGAAAAAAAAAAAAAAAAAAAAAAAAAGCAAATGTAAAATGAAAAAAAAGAAAAAGAAAAAAGCCCTATGAACCTATCAAAATCAATGTCTTGCATAGTTCCCAACTTCTAGTCCCTTCAATATTCCCCATACATTTTGTATGGGGGGGAAAAAAAATCCGCCATCTTGAATTTTTTTCCTACTCACCAGGTAGACCTCCGGGTTGTGATCATCTTTTGTCGAGAAACCGCTCCTCCATCTTTTATAGTCTCTGAGAGAGAGACGGACAAAATTTGCCGCCATTTTTTTTTCGCCATTTTGGAATTTTTTTTCAACTCACTGGCAACTGCTCGAGGTTTCGAATGACATTTGGTCGAGCACCCTCCACCTATCTTCTATACCCTGGCCGTGCCCCTCGCCCGTCTCCGAACTCCTCAATCATCAGCTCTCTCCACCTTTCTCCGAGTCACATTGTTTGAGCTCTATACGACACCATGGGTGAAAAAAATTTTTTTCATACAAAATTTTACAGGAGAGGGGTCGGAAATTTGAGACGTCACAGCTCGGCCGCCATCTTGTTTTTTTAATTTTTTTCACTTTTTCTGTTAATCGTTTACTAATTTCTACAATAATCCAAAATTTCAAAGAAATCGGTTGGAAAACAAAAGAGTTGCAAGAATCACGTCGGCCGCCATCTTGTTTTTCCGAAATGTCATAATTTTTCCCCACTCGAATCCCCCACCCGGACATATCTCCCCTACATCATTGTATCGTTTTTTGTCTCTTTCTAGGAGAACAACCCTGTCAATGAGTGAATCAGTCAGTGAGTGAATCAGTGGTAATCGAGCTATATATATTATAACTAGTATTTCGCTCGGTGCGCGAGCTGCTAAAGCAGCTCGCGGGAAGTGTTTTACTAAAAGTAAGGCGCGTGGGTGCGCGGTCCGCTAAAGCGGGACGCGATTGTTCGGCTTTATTTATTTCGCTCGGTGCGCGAGCTGCTAAAGCAGCTCGCGGGAAGTGTTATTGCTACAAGTAGGGCGCGTGGGTGCGCGGCCCGCTAAAGCGGACCGCGATTTTTTTACTCTTCAAGTAGCCCTTCGGATTCTGGTCATCTTTTGCCAAAAAATTTGTTCGAGCACACCCCACCTATCTGCAATAACCTGGTCGTGCTCCTCATTCACAAAAGAAAAAGAAAAAAAAATGAAAAAAAAACAAAAAAAAAACAAATGTAAAATGAAAAAAAAGAAAAAGAAAAAAAGCCCTATGAACCTATCAAAATCAATGTCTTGCATAGTTCCCAACTTCTAGTCCCTTCAATATTCCCCATACATTTAGTATGGGAAAAAAAAAATTCGCCATCTTGAATTTTTTTCCTACTCACCAGGTAGATCTCCGGGTTTTGATCATCTTTTGTCGAGAAACCGCTCCTCCATCTTTTATAGTCTCCGAGAGAGAGACGGACAAAATTTGCCGCCATTTTTTTTCCGCCATTTTGGAATTTTTTTTCAACTCACTGGCAACTGCTCGAGGTTTCGAATGACATTTGGTCGAGCACCCTCCACCTATCTACTATACCCTGGCCGTGCCCCTCGCCCGTCTCCGAACTCCTCACTCATCAGCTCTCGCCACCTTTCTCCGAGTCACATTCTTTGAGCTCTATACGACACCATGGGTGAAAAAAATTTTTTTCATACAAAATTTTACAGGAGAGGGGTTGGAAATTTGAGACGTCACAGCTCGGCCGCCATCTTGTTTTTTTATTTTTTTTCACTTTTTCTGTTAATCGTTTACTAATTTCTACAATAATCCAAAATTTCAAAGAAATCGGTTGGAAAACAAAAGAGTTGCAAGAATCACGTCGGCCGCCATCTTGTTTTTCCGAAATGTCATAATTTTCCCCAACTCGAATCCCCCGCCCAAACACATCTCCCGAACATCATTATATCGATTTCCGTCTCCTTCTAGGAGAACAACCCTGTCAATGAGTCAATCAGTCAGTGAATCAGTGAGTGGTAATCGAGCTATATATATTATAAAATAAAATACTAGCATTTGCTCGGTGCGCGAGCTGCTAAAGCAGCTCGCGGGAAGTGTTTTACTAAAAGTAAGGCGCGTGGGTGCGCGGCCCGCTAAAGCGGACCGCGATTGTCCGGCTTTATTTATTTCGCTCGGTGCGCGAGCTGCTAAAGCAGCTCGCGGGAAGTGTTATTGCTACAAGTAGGGCGCGTGGGTGCGCGGTCCGCTAAAGCGGGACGCGATTGTTCGGCTTTATTTATTTCGCTCGGTGCGCGAGCTGCTAAAGCAGCTCGCGGGAAGTGTTATTGCTACAAGTAGGGCGCGTGGGTGCGCGGCCCGCTAAAGCGGACCGCGATTGTTCGGCTTTATTTATTTCGCTCGGTGCGCGAGCTGCTAAAGCAGCTCGCGGGAAGTGTTATTACTACAAGTAGGGCGCGTGGGTGCGCGGCCCGCTAAAGCGGACCGCGATTTTTTAATTCATCAATTAGCCCTTCGGATTCTGGTCATCTTTTGCCAAATAATTTGTTCGAGCACACCCCACCTATCTGCAATAACCTGGCCGTGCTCCTCATTCACAAAAGAAAAAGAAAAAAAACAAAAAAAAATGAAAAAAAAAAAAAACAAATGTAAAATGAAAAAAAAGAAAAAGAAAAAAAGCCCTATGAACCTATCAAAATCAATGTCTTGCATAGTTCCCAACTTCTAGTCCCTCCAATATTCCCCATACATTTTGTATGGGGGGCAAAAAAAATCCGCCATCTTGAATTTTTTTCCTACTCACCAGGTAGACCTCCGGGTTGTGATCATCTTTTGTCGAGAAACCGCTCCTCCATCTTTTATAGTCTCCGAGAGAGAGACGGACAAAATTTGCCGCCATTTTTTTTCCGCCATTTTGGATTTTTTTTTCAACTCACTGGCAACTGCTCGAGGTTTCGAATGACATTTGGTCGAGCACCCTCCACCTATCTTCTATACCCTGGCCGTGCCCCTCGCCCGTCTCCGAACTCCTCACTCATCAGCTCTCTCCACCTTTCTCCGAGTCACATTCTTTGAGCTCTATACGACACCATGGGTGAAAAAAATTTTTTTCATACAAAATTTTACAGGAGGGGTGGAAATTCGAGACGTCACAGCTCGGCCGCCATCTTGTTTTTTTAATTTTTTTCACTTTTTCTGTTAATCGTTTACTATTTTCTACAATAATCCAAAATTTCAAAGAAATCGGTTGGAAAACAAAAGAGTTGCAAGAATCACGTCGGCCGCCATCTTGTTTTTCCGAAATGTCATAATTTTTCCCCACTCGAATCCCCCACCCGAACATATCTTCCATACATCATTGTATCGTTTTCTGTCTCTTTCTAGGAGAACAATCGTGTCAATGAGTGAGTCAGTGAGTCAGTGGTAATCGAGCTATATATATTATAATAATAATAACTAGCGTTTGCTCGGTGCGCGAGCTGCTAAAGCAGCTCGCGGGAAGTGTTTTACTAAAAGTAAGGCGCGTGGGTGCGCGGCCCGCTAAAGCGGACCGCGATTGTTCGGCTTTATTTATTTCGCTCGGTGCGCGAGCTGCTAAAGCAGCTCGCGGGAAGTGTTTTACTAAAAGTAAGGCGCGTGGGTGCGCGGCCCGCTAAAGCGGACCGCGATTGTTCGGCTTTATTTATTTCGCTCGGTGCGCGAGCTGCTAAAGCAGCTCGCGGGAAGTGTTATTACTACAAGTAGGGCGCGTGGGTGCGCGGCCCGCTAAAGCGGACCGCGATTTTTTTACTCATCAAGTAGACCTTCGGATTCTGGTCATCTTTTGCCAAAAAATTTGTTCGAGCACACCCCACCTATCTGCAATAACCTGGCCGTGCTCCTCATTCACAAAAGAAAAAGAAAAAAAAAGAAAAAAAAAAAAGAAAAAAAGCAAATGTAAAATGAAAAAAAAGAAAAAGAAAAAAGCCCTATGAACCTATCAAAATCAATGTCTTGCATAATTCCCAACTTCTAGTCCCTTCAATATTCCCCATACATTTTGTATGGGGGGAAAAAAAATCCGCCATCTTGAATTTTTTTCCTACTCACCAGGTAGACCTCCGGGTTGTGATCATCTTTTGTCGAGAAACCGCTCCTCCATCTTTTATAGTCTCCGAGAGAGAGACGGACAAAATTTGCCGCCATTTTTTTTCCGCCATTTTGGATTTTTTTTTCAACTCACTGGCAACTGCTCGAGGTTTCGAATGACATTTGGTCGAGCACCCTCCACCTATCTTCTATACCCTGGCCGTGCCCCTCGCCCGTCTCCGAACTCCTCACTCATCAGCTCTCTCCACCTTTCTCCGAGTCACATTCTTTGAGCTCTATACGACACCATGGGTGAAAAAAAATTTTTTCATACAAAATTTTACAGGAGAGGGGTCGGAAATTTGAGACGTCACAGCTCGGCCGCCATCTTGTTTTTTTAATTTTTTTCACTTTTTCTGTTAATCGTTTACTAATTTCTACAATAATCCAAAATTTCAAAGAAATCGGTTGGAAAACAAAAGAGTTGCAAGTTTCACGTCGGCCGCCATCTTGTTTTTCCGAAATGTCATAATTTTCCCCAACTCGAATCCCCCCCCCAAACACATCTCCCGAACATCATTATATCGATTTCCGTCTCCTTCTAGGAGAACAACCCTGTCAATCAGTGAGTCAGTGAGTGAATCAGTCAGTGGTAATCGAGCTATATATATTATAACTAGCGTTTGCTCGGTGCGCGAGCTGCTAAAGCAGCTCGCGGGAAGTGTTGTTACTAAAAGTAAGGCGCGTGGGTGCGCGGCCCGCTAAAGCGGACCGCGATTGTTCGGCTTTATTTATTTCGCTCGGTGCGCGAACTGCTAAAGCAGCTCGCGGGATGTGTTATTACTACAAGTAGGGCGCGTGGGTGCGCGGCCCGCTAAAGCGGACCGCGATTGTTCGGCTTTATTTATTTCGCTCGGTGCGCGAGCTGCTAAAGCAGCTCGCGGGATGTGTTATTACTACAAGTAGGGCGCGTGGGTGCGCGGCCCGCTAAAGCGGACCGCGATTTTTTTACTCATCAAGTAGCCCTTCGGATTCTGGTCATCTTTTGCCAAAAAATTTGTTCGAGCACACCCCACCTATCTGCAATAACCTGGCCGTGCTCCTCATTCACAAAAGAAAAAGAAAAAAAAAGAAAAAAAAATGCAAAAAAAAGAAAAAAAACAAATGTAAAATGAAAAAAAAGAAAAAGAAAAAAAGCCCTATGAACCTATCAAAATCAATGTCTTGCATAGTTCCCAACTTCTAGTCCCTTCAATATTCCCCATACATTTTGTATAGAAAAAAAAAATCCGCCATCTTGAATTTTTTTCCTACTCACCAGGTAGACCTCCGGGTTTTGATCATCTTTTGTCGAGAAACCGCTCCTCCATCTTTTATAGTCTCCGAGAGAGAGACGGACAAAATTTGCCGCCATTTTTTTTTCGCCATTTTGGAATTTTTTTTCAACTCACTGGCAACGGCTCAAAGTTTCGAATGACATTTGGTCGAGCACCCTCCACCTATCTTCTATACCCTGGCCGTGCCCCTCGCCCGTCTCCGAACTCCCCACTCATCAGCTCTCTCCACCTTTCTCCGAGTCACATTCTTTGAGCTCTATACGACACCATGGGTGAAAAAAATTTTTTTCATACAAAATTTTACAGGAGAGGGGTCGGAAATTTGAGACGTCACAGCTCGGCCGCCATCTTGTTTTTTTAATTATTTTCACTTTTTCTGTTAATCGTTTACTACTTTCTACAATAATCCAAAAATTCAAAGAAATCGGTTGGAAAACAAAAGAGTTGCAAGATTCACGTCGGCCGCCATCTTGTTTTTCCGAAATGTCATAATTTTCCCCAACTCGAATCCCCCCCCCAAACACATCTCCCGAACATCATTATATCGATTTCCGTCTCCTTCTAGGAGAACAACCCTGTCAATGAGTGAGTGAGTGAGTGAGTGTGTCAGTGGTAATCGAGCTATATATATTATAACTAGTATTTCGCTCGGTGCGCGAGCTGCTAAAGCAGCTCGCGGGAAGTGTTATTACTACAAGTAGGGCGCGTGGGTGCGCGGCCCGCTAAAGCGGACCGCGATTGTTCGGCTTTATTTATTTCGCTCGGTGCGCGAGCTGCTAAAGCAGCTCGCGGGAAGTGTTATTACTACAAGTAGGGCGCGTGGGTGCGCGGCCCGCTAAAGCGGACCGCGATTTTTTTACTCATCAAGTAGAACTTCGGATTCTGGTCATCTTTTGCCAAAAAATTTGTTCGAGCACACCCCACCTATCTGCAATAACCTGGCCGTGCTCCTCATTCACAAAAGAAAAATAAAAAAAAAAGAAAAGAAAAAAAGAAAATGAAAAATGAAAAAAAAAGAAAAATATTAAAAAAAAGGAAAAAAGAAAGAAAAAAAGAAAAAAGAAAAAGAAAAAAGCAAATAAATGAAACATGAAAAAAATAAAAAAAGGAAAAAAGAAAAAAAAAAAGAAAAAAAAATGAAAAATGAAAAAAAGGAAAAGAAAAAAGGAAAAACGAAAAAGAAAAGAAAAATGTAAAAGCGAAAGAAAAAGAAAAAAGAAGAGAAAAAAAAGAAAAATCAATATTCGCCATATATTTCGCATGGAAAAAAATCGGCCATCTTGTTTTTTTCCTGATCATCAAGTAGACCTTTGGGTCTTGATCATCTGTTGCCAAGAAACTACTCTTCCATCTTTTATACTCTCCGAGATAGACACCAGAGAAAGTTTCTATGGCCGCCATCTTGAATCCGCCATTTTGGAGTTTTTTTTTCAACTCCCTGCTAATTGGATGTGGTTTCGAGTAATTTTTGTTGGAGCACACCCCACCTTGTTGGTCGCGTGGATAGTTGGCAAAAAAACCACTCTTTCACCTTTTTTAACCCATTTCCAAAAAGGAGGAGGTTCTCAATTCGGCCAGTATATTTTTCTTTTTTAATTCTCCGAGATCTAAGACACCTATGAACCTATCAAAATCAATGTCTTGCATAGTTCCCAACTTCTAGTCCCTTCAATATTACCCATACATTTTGTATGGAAAAAAAAAATCCGCCATCTTGAATTTTTTTCCTACTCACCAGGTAGACCTCCGGGTTTTGATCATCTTTTGTCGAGAAACCGCTCGTCCATCTTTTATAGTCTCCGAGCGAGAGACGGACAAAATTTGCCGCCATTTTTTTTCCGCCATTTTGGAATTTTTTTTCAACTCACTGGCAACTGCTCGAGGTTTCGAATGACATTTGGTCGAGCACCCTCCACCTATCTTCTATACCCTGGCCGTGCCCCTCGCCCGTCTCCGAACTCCTCACTCATCAGCTCTCTCCACCTTTCTCCGAGTCACATTCTTTGAGCTCTATAGGACACCATGGGTGAAAAAAATTTTTTTCATACAAAATTATACAGGAGAGGGGTCGGAAATTTGAGACGTCACAGCTCGGCCGCCATCTTGTTTTTTTAATTTTTTTCACTTTTTCTGTTAATCGTTTACTAATTCCTACAATAATCCAAAATTTCAAAGAAATCGGTTGGAAAACAAAAGAGTTGCAAGATTCACGTCGGCCGCCATCTTGTTTTTCCGAAATGTCATAATTTTTCCCCACTCGAATCCCCCACCCGGACATATCTCCCCTACATCATTGTATCGTTTTCCGTCTCTTTCTAGGAGAACAATCGTGTCAATGAGTCAGTGAATCAGTCAGTGAATCAGTGGTAATCGAGCTATATATATTACTAGTATTTCGCTCGGTGCGCGAGCTGCTAAAGCAGCTCGCGGGAAGTGTTATTACTACAAGTAGGGCGCGTGAGTGCGCGGCCCGCTAAAGCGGACCGCGATTGTTCGGCTTTATTTATTTCGCTCGGTGCGCGAGCTGCTAAAGCAGCTCGCGGGAAGTGTTATTACTACAAGTAGGGCGCGTGGGTGCGCGGCCCGCTAAAGCGGACCGCGATTTTTTTGCTCATCAAGTAGCCCTTCGGATTCTGGTCATCTTTTGCCAAAAAATTTGTTCGAGCACACCCCACCTATCTGCAATAACCTGGCCGTGCTCCTCATTCACAAAAGAAAAAGAAAAAAAAAAGAAAAAAAAAAGAAAAAAAGCAAATGTAAAATGAAAAAAAAGAAAAAGAAAAAAAGCCCTATGAACCTATCAAAATCAATGTCTTGCATAGTTCCCAACTTCTAGTCCCTTCAATATTCCCCATACATTTTGTATGGGGGGGAAAAAAAATCCGCCATCTTGAATTTTTTTCCTACTCACCAGGTAGACCTCCGGGTTGTGATCATCTTTTGTCACGAAACCGCTCCTCCATCTTTTATAGTCTCCGAGAGAGAGACGGACAAAATTTGCCGCCATTTTTTTTCCGCCATTTTGGATTTTTTTTTCAACTCACTGGCAACTGCTCGAGGTTTCGAATGACATTTGGTCGAGCACCCTCCACCTATCTTCTATACCCTGGCCGTGCCCCTCGCCCGTCTCCGAACTCCTCACTCATCAGCTCTCTCCACCTTTCTCCGAGTCACATTCTTTGAGCTCTATACGACACCATGGGTGAAAAAAATTTTTTTCATACAAAATTTTACAGGAGAGGGGTGGAAATTTGAGACGTCACAGCTCGGCCGCCATCTTGTTTTTTTAATTTTTTTCACTTTTTCTGTTAATCGTTTACAAATTTCTACAATAATCCAAAATTTCAAAGAAATCGGTTGGAAAACAAAAGAGTTGCAAGATTCACGTCAGCGGCCATCTTGTTTTTCCGAAATGTCATAATTTTTCCCCACTCGAATCCCCCACCCGAACATATCTCCCGTACATCATTTTATCGTTTTTTGTCTCTTTCTAGGAGAACAATTATGTCAATGAGTGAGTCAGTCAGTGGTAATCGAGCTATATATATTATAACTAGCGTTTGCTCGGTGCGCGAGCTGCTAAAGCAGCTCGCGGGAAGTGTTATTGCTACAAGTAGGGCGCGTGGGTGCGCGGCCCGCTAAAGCGGACCGCGATTGTTCGGCTTTATTTATTTCGCTCGGTGCGCGAGCTGCTAAAGCAGCTCGCGGGAAGTGTTATTACTACAAGTAGGGCGCGTGGGTGCGCGGCCCGCTAAAGCGGACCGCGATTGTTCGGCTTTATTTATTTCGCTCGGTGCGCGAGCTGCTAAAGCAGCTCGCGGGAAGTGTTATTACTACAAGTAGGGCGCGTGGGTGCGCGGCCCGCTAAAGCGGACCGCGATTTTTTTACTCATCAAGTAGACCTTCGGATTCTGGTCATCTTTTGCCAAAAAATTTGTTCGAGCACACCCCACCTATCTGCAATAACCTGGCCGTGCTCCTCATTCACAAAAGAAAAAGAAAAAAAAAAGAAAAAAAAAAAAAGAAAAAAAGAACAAAAGCAAATGTAAAATGAAAAAAAAGAAAAAGAAAAAAAGCCCTATGAACCTATCAAAATCAATGTCTTGCAAATTTCCCAACTTCTAGTCCCTTCAATATTCCCCATACATTTTGTATGGGAAAAAAAAAATCCGCCATCTTGAATTTTTTTCCTACTCACCAGGTAGACCTCCGGGTTTTGATCATCTTTTGTCGAGAAACCGCTCCTCCATCTTTTATAGTTTCCGAGAAAGAGACGGACAAAATTTGCCGCCATTTTTTTTCCGCCATTTTGGAATTTTTTTTCAACTCACTGGCAATTGCTCGAGGTTTCGAATGACATTTGGTCGAGCACCCTCCACCTATCTTCTATACCCTGGCCGTGCCCCTCGCCCGTCTCCGAACTCCTCACTCATCAGCTCTCTCCACCTTTCTCCGAGTCACATTCTTTGAGCTCTATACGACACCATGGATGAAAAAAATTTTTTTCATACAAAATTTTACAGGAGAGGGGTGGAAATTTGAGACGTCACAGCTCGGCCGCCATCTTGTTTTTTTAATTTTTTTCACTTTTTCTGTTAATCGTTTACTAATTTCTACAATAATCCAAAATTTCAAAGAAATCGGTTGGAAAACAAAAGAGTTGCAAGATTCACGTCGGCCGCCATCTTGTTTTTCCGAAATGTCATAATTTTTCCCCACTCGAATCCCCCACCCGGACATATCTCCCCTACATCATTCTATCGTTTTTTGTCTCTTTCTAGGAGAACAATTATGTCAATCAGTGAGTGTGTCAGTCAGTCAGTGGTAATCGAGCTATATATATTATAACTAGCGTTTGCTCGGTGCGCGAGCTGCTAAAGCAGCTCGCGGGAAGTGTTTTACTAAAAGTAAGGCGCGTGGGTGCGCGGCCCGCTAAAGCGGACCGCGATTGTTCGGCTGTATTTATTTCGCTCGGTGCGCGAGCTGCTAAAGCAGCTCGCGGGAAGTGTTATTGCTACAAGTAGGGCGCGTGGGTGCGCGGCCCGCTAAAGCGGACCGCGATTGTTCGGCTTTATTTATTTCGCTCGGTGCGTGAGCTGCTAAAGCAGCTCGCGGGAAGTGTTATTACTACAAGTAGGGCGCGTGGGTGCGCGGCCCGCTAAAGCGGACCGCGATTTTTTTACTCATCAAGTAGACCTTCGGATTCTGGTCATCTTTTGCCAAAAAAATTGTTCGAGCACACCCCACCTATCTGCAATAACCTGGCCGTGCTCCTCATTCACAAAAGAAAAAGAAAAAAAAAGAAAAAAAAAGAAAAAAAAAGAAAAAAAGCAAATGTAAAATGAAAAAAAAGAAAAAGAAAAAAAGCCCTATGAACCTATCAAAATCAATGTCTTGCATAGTTCCCAACTTCTAGTCCCTTCTATATTCCCCATACATTTTGTATGGGGGGAAAAAAAAATCCGCCATCTTGAATTTTTTTCCTACTCACCAGGTAGATCTCCGGGTTTTGATCATCTTTTGTCGAGAAACCGCTCCTCCATCTTTTATAGTCTCCGAGAGAGAGACGGACAAAATTTGCCACCATTTTTTTTTCCGCCATTTTGGAATTTTTTTTCAACTCACTGGCAACTGCTCGAGGTTTCGAATGACATTTGGTCGAGCACCCTCCACCTATCTACTATACCCTGGCCGTGCCCCTCGCCCGTCTCCGAACTCCTCACTCATCAGCTCGCGCCACCTTTCTCCGTGTCACATTCTTTGAGCTCTATACGACACCATGGGTGAAAAAAATTTTTTTCATACAAAATTTTACAGGAGTGGGGTGGAAATTTGAGACGTCACAGCTCGGCCGCCATCTTGTTTTTTTAATTTTTTTCACTTTTTCTGTTAATCGTTTACTAATTTCTACAATAATCCAAAATTTCAAAGAAATCGGTTGGAAAACAAAAGAGTTGCAAGATTCACGTCGGCCGCCATCTTGTTTTTCCGAAATGTCATAATTTTTCCCCACTCGAATCCCCCACCCGGACATACCTCCCCTACATCATTGTATCGTTTTCCGTCTCTTTCTAGGAGAACAATCGTGTCAATGAGTGAGTCAGTCAGTGAATCAGTGGTAATCGAGCTATATATATTATAACTAGCGTTTGCTCGGTGCGCGAGCTGCTAAAGCAGCTCGCGGGAAGTGTTGTTACTAAAACTAAGGTGCGTGGGTGCGCGGCCCGCTAAAGCGGACCGCGATTTTTTTACTCATCAAATAGACCTTCGGATTCTGGTCATCTTTTGCCAAAAAATTTGTTCGAGCACACCCCACCTATCTGCAATAACCTGGCCGTGCTCCTCATTCACAAAAGAAAAAGAAAAAAAAAGAAAAGAAAAAAGAAGAAAAAAAAAAGAAAATTAAAAATGAAAAAAAAGAAAAAAGAAAAATAATAAAATAAAGGAAAAAAAGAAAAAAGAAAAGAAAAGCAAATAAATGAAAAATGAAAAAAAAGAAAAAAAAAGAAAAAAGAAAAAAAAGAAAAAAGAAAATGAAAAATGAAAAAAAAAAGGAAAAAAGAAAAAAAAAAGAAAAAAAAAGGCAAAAGAAAAGAAAAAAGAAAAAAAAATGAAAAAAAAGGAAAAGAAAAAAGGAAAAACGAAAAAGAAAAGAAAAAAGTAAAAGCAAAAGAAAAAGAAAAAAAGAAGAGAAAAAAAAAGAAAAAAAAATGAAGCAAATGAAGAAAAAGAAAAAAGAAACAAAAAGAAGAAAAAAAAAGAAAAGAAAAATCAATATTCGCCATATATTTCGCATGGGAAAAAAATCCGCCATCTTGAATTTTTATCTGTTCATCAGGTAGACCTTTGGGTCTTGATCATCTGTTGCCAAGAAACTACTCTTCCATCTTTTATACTCTCCGAGATAGACACCAGAGAAAGTTTCTATGGCCGCCATCTTGAATCCGCCATTTTGGAGTTTTTTTTTTCAACTCCCTGCTAATTGGATGTGGTTTCGAGTAATTTTTGTTGGAGCACAACCCACCTAGTTGGTCGCGTGGATAGTTGGCAAAAAAACCACTCTTTCACCTTTTTTAACCCATTTCCAAAAAGGAGGAGGTTCTCAATTCGGCCAGTATATTTTTCTTTTTTAATTCTCCGAGATCTAAGACACCTATGAACCTATCAAAATCAATGTCTTGCATAGTTCCCAACTTCTAGTCCCTTCAATATTCCCCATACATTTTGTATGGGGGGAAAAAAAAATCCGCCATCTTGAATTTTTTTCCTACTCACCAGGTAGACCTCCGGGTTTTGATCATCTTTTGTCGAGAAACCGCTCCTCCATCTTTTATAGTCTCCGAGAGAGAGACGGACAAAATTTGTCGCCATTTTTATTCCGCCATTTTGGATTTTTTTTTCAACTCACTGGCAACTGCTCGAGGTTTCGAATGACATTTGGTCGAGCACCCTCCACCTATCTTCTATACCCTGGCCGTGCCCCTCGCCCGTCTCCGAACTCCTCACTCATCAGCTCTTTCCTCCTTTCTCCGAGTCACATTCTTTGAGCTCTATACGACACCATGGGTGAAAAAAATTTTTTTCATACAAAATTTTACAGGAGAGGGGTGGAAATTTGAGACGTCACAGCTCGGCCGCCATCTTGTTTTTTTAATTTTTTTCACTTTTTCTGTTAATCGTTTACTAATTTCTACAATAATCCAAAATTTCAAAGAAATCGGTTGGAAAACAAAAGAGTTGCAAGAATCACGTCGGCCGCCATCTTGTTTTTCCGAAATGTCATAATTTTTCCCCACTTGAATCCCCCACCCGGACATATCTCCCGTACATCATTGTATCGTTTTCCGTCTCTTTCTAGGAGAACAATTATGTCAATGAGTGAGTCAGTGGTAATCGAGCTATATATATTACTAGTATTTCGCTCGGTGCGCGAGCTGCTAAAGCAGCTCGCGGGAAGTGTTATTGCTACAAGTAGGGCGCGTGGGTGCGCGGCCCGCTAAAGCGGACCGCGATTGTTCGGCTTTATTTATTTCGCTCGGTGCGCGAGCTGCTAAAGCAGCTCGCGGGAAGTGTTATTACTACAAGTAGGGCGCGTGGGTGCGCGGCCCGCTAAAGCGGACCGCGATTTTTTTACTCATCAAGTAGCCCTTCGGATTCTGGTCATCTTTTGCCAAAAAATTTGTTCGAGCACACCCCACCTATCTGCAATAACCTGGCCGTGCTCCTCATTCACAAAAGAAAAAGAAAAAAAAAGAAAAAAAAAGAAAAAAAAGAAAAAAAGCAAATGTAAAATGAAAAAAAAAGAAAAATAAAAAAGCCCTATGAACCTATCAAAATCAATGTCTTGCATAGTTCCCAACTTCTAGTCCCTTCAATATTCCCCATACATTTTGTATGGGGGGGAAAAAAAATCCGCCATCTTGAATTTTTTTCCTACTCACCAGGTAGACCTCCGGGTTGTGATCATCTTTTGTCGAGAAACCGCTCCTCCATCTTTTATAGTCTCCGAGAGAGAGACGGACAAAATTTGCCGCCATTTTTTTTCCGCCATTTTGGATTTTTTTTTCAACTCACTGGCAACTGCTCGAGGTTTCGAATGACATTTGGTCGAGCACCCTCCACCTATCTCCTTCGCCCGTCTCCGAACTCCTCACTCATCAGCTCTCTCCACCTTTCTCCGAGTCACATTCTTTGAGCTCTATACGACACCATGGGTGAAAAAAATTTTTTTCATACAAAATTTTACAGGAGAGGGGTCGGAAATTTGAGACGTCACAGCTCGGCCGCCATCTTGTTTTTTTAATTTTTTTCACTTCTTCTGTTAATCGTTTACTAATTTCTACAATAATCCAAAATTTCAAAGAAATCGGTCGGAAAACAAAAGAGTTGCAAGATTCACGTCGGCCGCCATCTTGTTTTTCCGAAATGTCATAATTTTCCCCAACTCGAATCCCCCCCCCAAACACATCTCCCGAACATCATTATATCGATTTCCGTCTCCTTCTAGGAGAACAACCCTGTCAATCAGTGAGTGAGTGAGTGAGTGAGTGAGTATGTCAGTCAGTGGTAATCGAGCTATATATATTATAACTAGCGTTTGCTCGGTGCGCGAGCTGCTAAAGCAGCTCGCGGGATGTGTTATTACTACGAGTAGGGCGCTTGGGTGCGCGGCCCGCTAAAGCGGACCGCGATTTTTTTACTCATCAAGTAGACCTTCGGATTCTGGTCATCTTTTGCCAAAAAATTTGTTCGAGCACACCCCACCTATCTGCAATAACCTGGCCGTGCTCCTCATTCACAAAAGAAAAAGAAAAAAAAAAAGAAAAAAAAAAAGCAAATGTAAAATGAAAAAAAAGAAAAAGAAAAAAAGCTCTATGAACCTATCAAAATCAATGTCTTGCATAGTTCCCAACTTCTAGTCCCTTCAATATTCCCCATACATTTTGTATGGGGGGAAAAAAAAATCCGCCATCTTGAATTTTTTTCCTACTCACCAGGTAGACCTCCGTGTTTTGATCATCTTTTGTCGAGAAACCGCTCCTCCATCTTTTATAGTCTCCGAGAGAGAGACGGACAAAATTTGCCGCCATTTTTTTTCCGCCATTTTGGAATTTTTTTTCAACTCACTGGCAACTGCTCGAGGTTTCGAATGACATTTGGTCGAGCACCCTCCACCTATCTTCTATACCCTGGCCGTGCCCCTCGCCCGTCTCCGAACTCCTCACTCATCAGCTCTCTCCACCTTTCTCCGAGTCACATTCTTTGAGCTCTATACGACACCATGGGTGAAAAAAATTTTTTTCATACAAAATTTTACAGGAGAGGGGTCGGAAATTTGAGACGTCACAGCTCGGCCGCCATCTTGTTTTTGTAATTTTTTTCACTTTTTCTGTTAATCGTTTACTAATTTCTACAATAATCCAAAATTTCAAAGAAATCGGTCGGAAAACAAAAGAGTTGCAAGATTCACGTCGGCCGCCATCTTGTTTTTCCGAAATGTCATAATTTTCCCCAACTCGAATCCCCCCCCCAAGCACATCTCCCGAACATCATTATATCGATTTCCGTCTCCTTCTAGGAGAACAACCCTGTCAATCAGTGAGTGAGTGAATCAGTGAGTGGTAATCGAGCTATATATATTATAATAACTAGTATTTCGCTCGGTGCGCGAGCTGCTAAAGCAGCTCGCGGGAAGTGTTATTACTACAAGTAGGGCGCGTGGGTGCGCGGCCCGCTAAAGCGGACCGCGATTGTTCGGCTTTATTTATTTCGCTCGGTGCGCGAGCTGCTAAAGCAGCAAAAAAAAAAGAAAAAAAAGAAAAAGCAAATTTAAAATGAAAAAAAAGAAAAAGAAAAAAAGCCCTATGAACCTATCAAAATCAATGTCTTGCATAGTTCCCAACTTCTAGTCCCTTCAATATTCCCCATACATTTTGTATGGAGAAAAAAAAAAATCCGCCATCTTGAATTTTTTTCCTACTCACCAGGTAGACCTCCGGGTTTTGATCATCTTTTGTCGAGAAACCGCTCCTCCATCTTTTATAGTCTCCGAGCGAGAGACGGACAAAATTTGCCGCCATTTTTTTTTCCGCCATTTTGGAATTTTTTTTCAACTCACTGGCAACTGCTCGAGGTTTCGAATGACATTTGGTCGAGCACCCTCCACCTATCTTCTATACCCTGGCCGTGCCCCTCGCCCGTCTCCGAGCTTCTCACTCATCAGCTCTCTCCACCTTTTTCCGAGTCACATTCTTTGAGCTCTACACGACACCATGGGTGAAAAAAAAATTTTTCATACAAAATTTTACAGGAGAGGGGTCGGAAATTTGGGACGTCACAGCTCGGCCGCCATCTTGTTTTTTTAATTTTTTTCTCTTTTTCTGTTAATCGTTTACTAATTCCTACAATAATCCAAAATTTCAAAGAAATCGGTTGGAAAACAAAAGAGTTGCAAGAATCACGTCGGCCGCCATCTTGTTTTTCCGAAATGTCATAATTTTTCCCCACTCGAATCCCCCACCCGGACATATCTCCCCTACATCATTGTATCGTTTTTTGTCTCTTTCTAGGAGAACAATTATGTCAATGAGTCAGTGAATCAGTGAGTGGTAATCGAGCTATATATATTACTAGTATTTCGCTCGGTGCGCGAGCTGCTAAAGCAGCTCGCGGGAAGTGTTCTTGCTACAAGTAGGGCGCGTGGGTGCGCGGCCCGCTAAAGCGGACCGCGATTTTTTACTCATCAAGTAGACCTTCGAATTCTGGTCATCTTTTGCCAAAAAATTTGTTCGAGCACACCCCACCTATCTGCAATAACCTGGCCGTGCTCCTCATTCACAAAAGAAAAAGAAAAAAAAGAAAAAGAGAAAGAAAAGAAGAAAGAAGAAAGAATAAAAGAAAATGAAAAATTAAATAAAATAAAAAGAATAAAAAAAAGAAAAAAGAAAAAAAAATGAAAAAAAAATGAAAAAAAAGAAAAAAAAAACAAATGTAAAATGAAAAAAAAGAAAAAGAAAAAAAGCCCTATGAACCTATCAAAATCAATGTCTTGCATAGTTCCCAACTTCTAGTCCCTTCAATATTCCCCATACATTTTGTATGGGGGGGGAAAAAAAATCCGCCATCTTGATTTTTTTCCTACTCACCAGGTAGACCTCCGCGTTTTGATCATCTTTTGTCGAGAAACCGCTCCTCCATCTTTTATAGTCTCCGAGAGAGAGACGGACAAAATTTGCCGCCATTTTTTTTCCGCCATTTTGGATTTTTTTTTCAACTCACTGGCAACTGCTCGAGGTTTCGAATGACATTTGGTCGAGCACCCTCCACCTATCTTCTATACCCTGGCCGTGCCCCTCGCCCGTCTCCGAACTCCTCACTCATCAGCTCTCTCCACCTTTCTCCGAGTCACATTCTTTGAGCTCTATACGACACCATGGGTGAAAAAAATTTTTTTCATACAAAATTTTACAGGAGAGGGGTGGAAATTTGAGACGTCACAGCTCGGCAGCCATCTTGTTTTTTTAATTTTTTTCACTCTTTCTGTTAATCGTTTACTAATTTCTACAATAATCCAAAATTTCAAAGAAATCGGTCGGAAAACAAAAGAGTTGCAAGATTCACGTCGGCCGCCATCTTGTTTTTCCGAAATGTCATAATTTTTCCCCACTCGAATCCCCCACCCGAACATATCTCCCGTACATCATTGTATCGTTTTTTGTCTCTTTCTAGGAGAACAATTATGTCAATGAGTCAGTGAGTGAGTGGTAATCGAGCTGCTAAAGCAGCTCGCGGGAAGTGTTATTACTACAAGTAGGGCGCGTGGGTGCGCGGCCCGCTAAAGCGCACCGCGATTTTTTTACTCGTCAAGTAGACCTTCGGATTCTGGTCATCTTTTGCCAAAAAATTTGTTCGAGTACACCCCACCTATCTGCAATAACCTGGCCGTGCTCCTCATTCACAAAAGAAAAAGAAAAAAAAAGAAAAAAACAAATGTAAAATGAAAAAAAGAAAAAGAAAAAAAGCCCTATGAACCTATCAAAATCAATGTCTTGCATAGTTCCCAACTTCTAGTCCCTTCAATATTCCCCATACATTTTGTATGTAAAAAAAAAATCCGCCATCTTGAATTTTTTTCCTACTCACCAGGTAGACCTCCGGGTTGTGATCATCTTTTGTCGAGAAACCGCTCCTCCATCTTTTATAGTCTCCGAGAGAGAGATGGACAAAATTTGCCGCCATTTTTTTTCCGCCATTTTGGAATTTTTTTTCAACTCACTGGCAACTGCTCGAGGTTTCGAATGACATTTGGTCGAGCACCCTCCACCTATCTTCTATACCCTGGCCGTGCCCCTCGCCCGTCTCCGAACTCCTCACTCATCAGCTCTCTCCATCTTTCTCCGAGTCACATTCTTTGAGCTCTATACGACACCATGGGTGAAAAAAATTTTTTTCATACAAAATTTTACAGGAGAGGGGTGGAAATTTGAGACGTCACAGCTCGGCCGCCATCTTGTTTTTTTAATTTTTTTCACTTTTTCTGTTAATCGTTTACTAATTTCTACAATAATCCAAAATTTCAAAGAAATCGGTTGGAAAACAAAAGAGTTGCAAGAATCTCGTCGGCCGCCATCTTGTTTTTCCGAAATGTCATAATTTTGCCCCACTCGAATCCCCCACCCGAACATATCTCCCGTACATCATTCTATCGTTTTTTGTCTCTTTCTAGGAGAACAATTATGTCAATGAGTCAGTCAGTGAATCAGTGGTAATCGAGCTATATATATTATAACTAGCGTTTGCTCGGTGCGCGAGCTGCTAAAGCAGCTCGCGTTGTTTTTACTAAAAGTAAGGCGCGTGGGTGCGCGGCCCGCTAAAGCGGACCGCGATTTTTTTACTCATCAAGTAGACCTTCGGATTCTGGTCATCTTTTGCCAAAAAATTTGTTCGAGCACACCCCACCTATCTGCAATAACTTGGCCGTGCTCCTCATTCACAAAAGAAAAAGAAAAAAAAAGAAAAGAAAAAAAGAAAATGAAAAATGAAAAAAAAGCAAATAAATGAAAAATGAAAAAAAAGAAAAAAAAAGAAAAAAAGAAAAAAGAAAAATCGGCCAAGTGCGAGTCGGGCCTCGCTCTTTTAGGGTTCCGTTAAAAAAATTAAATTAAAAAATTTCCATCTACCCACCTACCCATTTTAATTTAATTTTTTTAATTTAATTTAATTTTTATTATTTGTTGTTATAGCGGCAATAGAAATACATAATATGTGAAAATTTCATCTGTCTATCTATTACGGTTTACGAGATACAGCCCGCTGACAGACGGACGGACGGACGGACGGACGGACGGACGGACGGACGGACAGCGTAGGCTTAGTAATAGGGTCCCGTTGGTACCCTTTGGGTACGGAACCCTAAAAAAAGAAAAAAGAAAAAAAAAAGAAAATGAAAAATGAAAAAAAATAAAAATAAATAAAAAAAAGGAAAAAAGAAAAGAAAAAAGAAAAAAAAAAGAAAATGAAAAATGAAAAAAAAGGAAAAGAAAAAGAAAAAATCGGCCAAGTGCGAGTCGGGCCTCGCTTTTTTAGGGTTCCGTTAAAAAAAAAATTAAAATATTTTCATGTACCCATGGAAATATTTTTATTGAATTTGAATTTGAATTTAATTTAATTTTTATTATTTGTTGTTATAGCGGTAATAGAAAAATATAATACAATATATTGCAAATATAACGCAATATAACATAATACAACACGATATAACACAATATAATATAATAAGAAACAATATATTACAAATATAACATAATATAACATAATACAACACGATATAACACAATATAATATAATATAGCACAGTATATTACGAATATAACATAATATAGCACCATACAACATAAAACAATGCAATATATTACAATATAACACAATATATTACAAATATAACATAATATAATATAGTATAACACGATATAACACAATATAATATAATATATTACAATATATTACAAATACAACATAATATAACACGATATAACATAATATTATACATTATATAACAAATACAACATAATATAACATAATATAATATAGTATAACACGATATAACACAATATAATAGAATATAATACAATATATTACAAATACAACATAATATAAAATGATATAACAATATAATACAATATAATACAATAAGAAACAATATATTACAAATATAACATAATATAACATAATACAACACGATATAACACAATATAATATAATATAGCACAGTATATTACGAATATAACATAATATAGCACCATACAACATAAAATAATGCAATATATTACAATATAACACAATATATTACAAATATAACATAATATAATATAGTATAACACGATATAACACAATATAATATAATATAGCACAGTATATTACGAATATAACATAATATAGCACCATACAACATAAAATAATGCAATATATTACAATATAACACAATATAATATAATATAATACAATATATTACAATACAACATAATATAACATGATATAACATAATATTATACATTATATAACAAATACAACATAATATAACATGATATAATACAATATATAACAAATACAACATAATATAAAATGATATAACATAATATAATACAATATATTGTAAATCTAACACATTATAACATCATGTAACACGATTTAACACAATATAATATAATAAGATACAATATATTACCAATATAACATAATATAAATATAGTATAACACGATATAACACAATATAATATAATATAATACAATATATTACAAATACAACATAATATAAAATGATATAACAATATAATACAATATAATACAATAAGAAACAATATATTACAAATATAACATAATATAACATAATACAACACGATATAACACAATATAATATAATATAGCACAGTATATTACGAATATAACATAATATAGCACCATACAACATAAAATAATGCAATATATTACAATATAACACAATATATTACAAATATAACATAATATAATATAGTATAACACGATATAACACAATATAATATAATATAATACAATATATTACAAATACAACATAATATAACATGATATAACATAATATTATACATTATATAACAAATAAAACATAATATAACATAATATATAAAAAATACAACATAATATAACATGATATAACATAATATAATACAATATATTACAAATATAACATAATATAATACCATTTAACATAAAATAATACAATATATTACAATACAACACGATATACTACAATATATTATGAACATAACATAATATAATATAATATAACACGCTATAACACAATATAATACAATACAATACAATATATTGTAAATCTAACACAATATAACATCATGTAACACGATTTAACACAATATAATATAATAAGATACAATATATTACCAATATAACATAATATAATATAGTATAACACGATATAACACAATATAATATAATATAATACAATATATAACAAATACAACATAATATAATATGATATAACATAATATAATACAATATATAACAAATACAACATAATATAACATAATAAAATACAATATATTACAAATACAACATAATATAAAATGATATAACAATATAATACAATATAATACAATAAGAAACAATATATTACAAATATAACATAATATAACATAATACAACACGATATAACACAATATAATATAATATAGCACAGTATATTACATAATAATAGTTGTATAGTACATAATAATAGTTGTATTGTACAGTATAGTACATAATAATAGTTGTATTGTAATAATACAATATATTACAATACAACACGATATACTACAATATATTATGAACATAACATAATATAATATAATATAATATAATAAGATACAATATATTACAAATATAACATAATATAATACCATTTAACATAAAATAATACAATATATTACAATACAACACGATATACTACAATATATTATGAACAAAACATAATATAATATAATATAACACGCTATTACACAATATACAATACAATATATTGCAAATCTAACGCAATATAACATCATGTAACACGATTTAACACAATATAATATAATAAGATACAATATATTACAAATATAACATAATACAAACATAATACAACACGATATAACACAATATAATACCGTATAACATAAAATAATACAATATATTACAAATGTAACATAATATAATATAATATAACTCAGTATAACACGATTTAACACAATATAATATAATATAATACCATACACCATAAAATAATACTACCTCTACCCCTACCCCTACCGCTACCTCTACCCCTACCCCTACCCCTACCCCTACCGCTACCCCTACCCCTTCCCCGACCCCGCCCCTACCCCTACCCCGACCCCTACCTACCGCTACCGCTACCGCTACCGCTACCCCTACCCCTACCGCTACCCCTACCCCTACCCCTATTCCTACCCCTACCCCTACCCCTACCCCGACCCTTAGCCCTACCCCTACCGCTACCCCTACCCCTACCCCTTCCCCTACCCCTACCCCTACCCCTGCCCCTACCCCAACCCCTACCCCGACCCCTACCCCGACCCCTACCCCTACCCGATTTATTACTAATTTTTATATTCTCCGAGATCTAAGACACCTATGAACCTATCAAAATCAATGTCTTGCATAGTTCCCAACTTCTAGTCCCTTCAATATTCCCCATACATTTTGTATGGAGAAAAAAAAATCCGCCATCTTGAATTTTTTTCCTACTCACCAGGTAGACCTCCGGGTTTTGATCATCTTTTGTCGAGAAACCGCTCCTCCATCTTTTATAGTCTCCGAGAGAGAGACGGACAAAATTTGCCGCCATTTTTTTTCCGCCATTTTGGAATTTTTTTTCAACTCACTGGCAACTGCTCGAGGTTTTGAATGACATTTGGTCGAGCACCCTCCACCTATCTTCTATACCCTGGCCGTGCCCCTCGCCCGTCTCCGAACTCCTCACTCATCAGCTCTCTCCACCTTTCTCCGAGTCACATTCTTTGAGCTCTATACGACACCATGGGTGAAAAAAATTTTTTTCATACAAAATTTTACAGGAGAGGGGTCGGAAATTTGAGACGTCACAGCTCGGCCGCCATCTTGTTTTTTTAATTTTTTTCACTTTTTCTGTTAATCGTTTACTAATTTCTACAATAATCCAAAATTTCAAAGAAATCGGTTGGAAAACAAAAGAGTTGCTAAAATCACGTCGGCCGCCATCTTGTTTTTCCGAAATTTCATAATTTTTCCCCAC